>CM052541.1:115716240-115829959 GCA_028533065.1 Trachops cirrhosus | reverse complement strand
AAAACTAGGGTTGTTGGAAAGGGGAGGGAGGAGGGGAGGAATGGGTGGGTGGGCTGGAATGGGAATAAAGGATAGAAACTGTACTGAATAAACTAAACTAAAATAAATAAATAAATAAATAAATTAAAAAAAAACCACACAGAGGTTAAGAATGAAAAAAAATAAATAAAAGATGCTCATTTTTAACATCACATTTAAAAGAAAAATATTTTTTCCTTTAAGATTTAGCCTAAAAAATAGAATGAGCAACACACAAGACTATGTATAAGTATAATCAATGCATTATTGTTCTCAATATAAAAAAATTTGGAAAGAAGGTAAGGAGATATAATTGGAAAAAATATAATAAAAAGAAAAACCTCAAAAAAACTGGATAACTAGCTACATATATATTTGTGGAAATATATATAGTAATGGAAAAATAGCTCGTTGGTTACATTCACAGCATCAAACTACTATACAGCCATCTCAATGAAATACTAATTCATAAAAAAATCTATGATGGAATTGATCATTGAAAAATGTAGGATAATACATGAAAAAGTACTTTTTTCTAAATAAGTGAATAAATAAATTAAATATTTGATTATTATCTTATAATGTGTATGTGTATTAATATAAGTATCAAAAATTCTGCACTTATCAGTAGTTCCTTCTGAAAGAGAATTGGAAAAAAAGGATGAGGGAGGGGGACTGATTTTATATTGTCTTTAAGTGGTAAAAAAATTATGAGGAGATTTTCACTTTTTTGCTAATTTCCACATTCTGGAAACTAGTAAATAAATATGTGGATCTCTACCAATGAGAGTTCATTTACTTTGAAAACAATATAGCACATTGAACTTATGCCTTCTCAGTATAAATAGAATTGTCCACTTTTCAAGTTTACTGATTTGATTTGAAAAAAAACATTAAGTGTAAAGATTGTTGTAATTAAAAATTACTTTTTCAACAACACAGATGGACCTTAAGAGTATTATGCTAAGCAAAATAAGTCAATCAGAAAAAGCTAAGAACCATATGACTTCACTCATACATAGGATATAAAACAGAAACTCATAGACACAGAAAACAGTAGAGTGGCTACCAGAGGGAGGGGGTGGGGAAGTGGGAGGGATAAAGGGAGCCAAATACATAGTTTGACTGTGAGTGGTGGGCCGACGATGCAGTATACAGATCATATACCATAGAAAGATACACTTGAAACCTCTATGATCCTATTAACCAGGGTCACCCCAATAAACGTAATAATAATAATAATAAATTTGTGTAAAAATGTAAAAAAACACTTTTTTCATATAAAAATAAGAAAGCATGTAAAAGTTAATAAACTTTGTTGATTCTTCTGCTAGAGTCTTTGGGACCTAACTTCTTAAAGTGCCACCTAGTGGTGTATAAACAAAGGTATTGATGTAATGGAAAGAGATAACAAAACATAAAAATCACTTTTCTTGAACACGGCAGACTCCCATAAAAATAGTGATACACACTCAATTTTGTGAGAAAGAATTTAAGGTCTTACACCTCTAATAACAATACCTTTAGCCAACATAAATAAGCTTATGATTTACAATTTCGAAATTCTTCATTAATATATATTCTTTTTTTTCTTCTTTGGACCACTTCTATGTTAATGATAAGTGTTTCTTGATATACTTCTTGAATATGATTGAATGGTGTGGGATCAATACATGCCTCACCCACCACCAGTGACAAGGGCTGTCCAGGGGGCCCCTGGCCAGAAGGAATGTGCATTGTTATGGGAATGGATTGTAACTCCCTTCTTATCTCCTTTAGGGAGCAGCTCCTTGTCCTGGGACTGCTTCTTGAACATTTCTCTCTTCCCATACACACTGAGGTCATGTAGTTTAGAGTCACATGTAGGACACGTGCCTTCTTTACCTGGGACTCTTTAAAAGAAACCTCAGACTGAAGGAGGTATAGTCGCTCTCACACCGACTCACTGCCATCTGTGCACTCACCTGTAATGTGAGTAACAAATGGCATGTCTACATTGGCTAGTCCACTGGGTAGTTTTTTCAGAATATCACAAACACTGAAGCAGATCCCCATTTTGGGGCCCCTACATTACAAATGGCAATCAGTAATCTTTTCTAGATGTTTAGTTTGCCTTATTATGGTCGTTATCAAACTTCAGTGTGCAATAGAATTATAGGCTGTTGTATCACAGCCCCACAATTTCTAATTCAGTGGGTGAAAAGTGAATCAAAAATTTGCGTTTTTTGCAAGTTCCAAGGGGATGTTAATGCTGCTGTTCTGAGGACCACACTTTGAGAACCACTATCTTATTGTGCTGCAGAGAATGGACAGCCAAAACAACATTTTCCCGATTCCCTTGCAGCTAAGGATCTGGATATGAATTAGTTTTCATCAATTAAATGGCATCTCCTGTGATTTGGAGAATGAACAAAAGGGAAAGGCTAATTTCATGCTTCTTTGGGCTCTTTTCTTCTGGAATATATATATAGAGAGAACTACGTTTTTTCTACAGTAACATCCCTGCATCTGGCTTCCAGCAGAGGTAGCAGGGGCAGCAGCAATAGTAGCTAGGTGGCCCAGTTTTAGCTTCATATTCCCTGGAGCACAGTGTCAGTGCTGAGATTCTCACAGTTACCTTCTGAGCCCTCAACTTCTGCTTTGGCAGGGGTGGTAACTCCCCTAGTAGGTCACTTCCATGGTGTTTTGGGAGTCACACTTAAAGGTCCAGCATAATCCCTGCTTCTTCCAGCTCTTCCAGTGATTTCATGGGCACCTAATTATCTTTCTGCTTAAAATTCCTAGAGTGGTATTGGTTTCCTGTGTCAACCCTGACCCGATATAACATGCAAAATGTTAAGAAAAGATTCAAAATCAAGAAGTGTCATCTGCAATTTCACCCTACTAATCATGAGCAAGTTACACACTTAGTTTCCATAAATAAACATGTCTCAAACTCCAAATCATTTGGCATAATACCTAAAAGAAATACCAAGATAATTAAAAGAAGGGCAGTTTCCCCAAACCTAACTAAGCTCTACTTTGGAAGCTCACTATTTATCATAGAACACATGCTAGTCCTCAAATGATATAATATCAGAGCTGGGAGAGGCCTTGGAGGTTATCTAGTTTAACTGCTTTTCCTGCCATTCCTGCCCTTGTGTAGCAGAAAAGGACACTGACACTTGGAAAACTTAAATGACAGCCTACCCTGGATCCCAGGATTTTAAAACTAGTTTTTAACTAGTTTTTTTTTAACTAGGGATAAATGTGTAATTGAATTTACTGACAGAAATAGTGACCTCATAAACTTCAACATGTACATAATCTCTTTGTATCAATAAATTTACCATACGTTAGTGCATGCTGGTATTATAGCATAAATCAAAGTATGTTGTACCAGGTGTGAGAATAGACTGCATGGATATTTGAAATTATATGTACTTTATAGTTCATGGTGTTATGTTTCTTATCTCATTTACTCAAATGATTTTTTTTCAAATGATTCTTTCTATTGTCCTATGGACCATAATTACTGCTCGGGGTGCCAGAATAAAAATCAACTTACATTCTACTATATTATTGAGGTGCTTAATGAATTTGACTCATGCCAAAAAGTTTGTTGAGATTCTTGGAAGAAAGATATCCTGTAAGACACTTATATGATGCAAATTTATTTTTACACCATGTTACATGTATTTGTAAAAAAAATAGTTATCTTAAATCTTTGGAATCCACCTAGGAAAAAATCAGAAATACGAAATTGTCTGAGTCCATTGAATCAGTGTAGTTAGTGTCTATAAGATACCCGTGGGCTCAGAAATTATGTGCTCAGGAGAGAAAGCATACTTCCAGAAATCAGGGCTTTGTTCTCCAAGAACCAGTAAAGGTAGTAATCAAAATGAAATAAAGGCACCCAATGAAGAGTCCCATAGGTAAAACTGCTTCCTAAGTGGATGTTTGATTGCTCTCAGCTTCTCCTTTTATGTTCATCTTTCTACCACAAAAGCCCATTCTCTGTGGCATTTCATAAGGCTGCTAATGATTTACTGTTGGAAGATGCAGGAGTCTAGAGGGGAGATACACAAAGTAGCACACTTTTTTTAAAAAGTAGGAGCGTTGGACAAAAATAGATTCTAAAATTTTTCTTTTATTACTTTTATTTGTTTAAAAATGCTCTTTTCCCCACATTTTCTCTGGTTATTTTAAATCTCTATGTTCATCATTATAATTGAGTGTGATTAGTATCAGGACTATTACAGGCAAATTGTAGAAGACTTTCCTGTTACTTGTTCTTATTTCACTTTCTTTTTCTTTGCTCCAGAGGCCCACCTGCAGGGTCACTCTCAGGGATGTTGTTGTTATTGGTGTTAACCTCTCTCTCTTTGGCTCTATTAACTCTCTCAACTACTCACTGTGGCTGCTTTTACATGTTAGAAGAAAGGTCATCTAATAAACAATGTATACTAAATAGTAGATGACTAGTGGCCCTCATACATTGCCACTCTACAAGATGCCAGTTATTAATAAATGAGTTTCTAAATTGTGAAATTTTAATCTGGGTGAGTGAGACTGAAATGTTACTCCAAATGCAGTTTTCTTCTTAATCTGGTAAGTGGAAAAAATTACCCAACGTTAATCAGTGTATGTAACTGGTGTTTCTCAAAGTTTGTTTTTCTTCAAAATAAACAAGAAAATAAATTAATTTTAAATGATAAAAACTGGCAACCAACCTGAGTAACAGTATTAATGGCTTTTTTGTTAGAGTGCCAATCATTTGAAGCAAGTATTAAACATCATGTTTAACAGAGATTAACTTTTAATTCAATTAATTTTCAGAGATTAATGATATGGATTAATTTCCATATTATTTCATACATTCCAACTCTTAAGAAAAGAAATAATAAAATTTAAGGCTACTTATTAAATGGGATAATCAAAGTTTAGCCCAACTTCTCTCTATCCAGTGTGGGAGGCTATGCATACTAACACACCCTCTTTCTGGGATTTGTATTGAGTAGGTTATGTGGACTTCAAGAAATGTGGATCTTTAATCTGACATCATTGTTGTGTATAAAGGAGATAGCTTGAGGTTTTACTATGTAGGAAATTTTTTTCTCAAAATCAGAACAAATTATTTTTGGAGGTCAGAGTATGCACTAATGAATCCTCAGATAAACAGTCTTTGGGAAGATGGTGATGCTAATAGCAACTAAATGTAACAGATCATGTCCACCGAGTATTAGATCCAATACACTGTATGTGTAACTTAGACATGGCTGAGGAACTGGATATACTGGAGGTACTGAATGTACTTTAACATTCAATTGAAATGTGTATAAATGAGAGAGGAGAATCTATTCACTGGCTTCTGAACCCTGCTAGCTCTGAGTTCTGTTCTACCCAGTGGGATCCTCTTTCCATTAAAGACAGCCAACTGCTGCTGCTCTTTGGGTCTTTGTGATCCTGAAAAACATCATTATCTATCCATTCCCCAAGTGGGTGTACCCCTGTTCAAACTGTCACTGAAGTTTGAAGAGTTACAGAGTGAGGGTGGGGTGGGGAGAGTCGAACAGGAGTTTCCACAACTAAGAGTTTATTACAGGAAATCAGGCACTTGTGTTTATAAATCGTCCTTCAGCGCCGTGATCAATTGCCATCACTCTGAGTAGCAACCTGGCATTCCTTAAATTGTTGGCCTGCTTTCTCCTTCTTCCTTTATTTTTGTCCCCCTTTTCAACCTTGTGTAAAGAAATTTTAAAACTTTTATTAAATTTTATAATAAAATACCATTTTTTAAAAAAGATTTTACATATTTATTCTTACAGGGAAGGGAAGGAAAAAGAGAGGAAGAGAAATATCAGTGTGTGGTTGCTTCTCACGTGCTCCCAACTGGGGACCGACCTGCAACCCAGGCACATGCCCTGACTGGGAATCAGATCGGCTCAGCGACCCTTTGCTTCACAGGCCTGTGCTCAATCCTTTGCTTCACTGAGCTGCACCAGCTGGGGCCTTAAAATTTCATTTTATTATAAAAAGAAATTGAATGCTTTATTGTCTCTCTCCTTTGCTCTCCCAGCTATGTCTAACCCCTATTTTCCATAAGCAAGTGTCTCATCGAAATATTTTGCCAGGCATAAGAAGTAAACTTGAGAAAAATTATTCTGTTCTTCTAAATTATATAGGCTATTTATATTATGTATATTCTTTTCAATGTGTATATAAATATATCTTTAAATCATATATCTGAGGGGATTTATAAATAAACAAAATTTATTTATAAAAAATTGTGTATTTATTCTCACATGTTTAAATTTCAGTCACCTTTAAGGTACTCTCTGTTTGATGCAACACACGTACTGAGACATTTTTTCCACGGCTCAAAACAGTTTTTGAATTTGTCGATTTTGATGGCTTTTATGCTTCTGCCATTTTATGTTTCACCTCTTCCACATCAGCAAACATTTCCCTTTGAGGACTTTTTTCATCCATGGTAACAACAACAAAAAAGTCTTTTAGGGCATGATCAGGGGAATAGGGAGGGTGGGGCACGTGGGTCATGACATTTTGGATCAAAAATTGCTGAACACTCAGCACAGTGTGGGCAGGTACAGTCATAAATCACCCATCATAAAATGGGCAAACATGTTGAAGAGTCTTCAAAAAAAATTCACTGAAGCCCAATGCAGCCTGTGACAACAATGCCATCTGGTACACTGATACAGATGGATTCCTAGAACACTCACCTCGCTGGGGAAGTGTGTACTACAAGGGGCCTGCCCTCCAAAAGATAATTCTGTTTCTTTTGGGTTCCCCCTTGTACATACATATATGTATATTTCAATAAAATAATTAAATTTGGTTTAGGTTTGATATAGGAAGTAATTGTACACAAGCTAAATAATATGTAATTAAACCTTCAAAAAGTTAAATACCGATTAGTTTGGCTGGTTCATTGCTGCAATAGATTCAACCTGTGTTAATAAAAGGATTATTAAGGATCTGTGTTCTGATAAGTATACCCATTAATGTATATTTTGCTATTAATAAAAAACATTTATATGTCAGGAGTTTTTTGATTACTGCTTCAATTTTGTCTGCTGTTATTGGTCTGTTCAGGCTTTCTGCTTCTTCTTCATTGAGTTTTGGAAGATTATATTTTTCTAGAAATTTGTCCATTTCACCTAGGTTTTCAAATTTCTTGGCATATAGTTCTTCATAGTAATTTCTTACGATCCTTTGTATCTCTGTGGTCTCATTTGTAATCTCTCCTCTTTCATTTCTGATTGTGTTTATTTGGGTCCTCTTTTATTTTCTTGATGAGTCTGCTTAAAGGCTTGTTGATTTTGTTTATCTTTTCAAAGAGCCAGCTCCTGGATTTATTGATCCTTAGAATTGTACTTTTAGTCTCTGTCATTTAATTTTGCTCTGATCTTGGTTACTTCCTTCCTTCTACTTGCTCTGGGCTGTCTTTCTTGTTCCTCATATTCTTATAGGTGTAGGGTTAGGTTGTTTATTTGAAATGTTTCTATGTTTTTAGGTAGGTCTCTGTCACTATAAACTCCCCTCTCAGGACTGCCTTAGCTGTGTCCCATAAGTTTTGGGTTGTTGTGAGTTCATTTTCAATTGTTTCCAGAAACTTTTTGATTTCTTCCTTGATCTCATTCTTGACCCATTCATTGTTTTAATACAGCATGCTATTCAATCTCCATGAGTTTGAGTGTTTTTGGTTTTTTTCTTGAGCTTGGTTTCTAGTTTCAGCCCCTTGTGGTCAGAGAAAATGTTTGATATTTCAATTTTCTTGAATTTGTTGAGGCTTGTTTTGTGTCCTATCATGTGGTCTATCTTTGAAAATGTTCCATGTGCATTTGAAAAGAATGTATATTTTTGTTTCTTTGGGATGAAAGGCTCTATATACATCAGTAAATGAATGGATCAAAAAACTATGGTACATTTACACAGTGGAATTCTACGCAGCAGATAGAAAGAAGGAGCTCCAACCCTTTGCAACAGCATGGATGGAACTAGAGAGATATGCTAAGTGAAATAAGCCAGGTGGTGAAAGACAAATACCATATGACCTCGCCTTTAACAAGAACCTAATCAACAAAACAAACAAGCAAGCAAAATATAATAAAAGACACTGAAATTGAGAACAGGCTGACAGTGACCAGAGGGGAAAGGGGAGGGGACCATAGGGGGAAAGGGTGAAGGGTTTGCAGGAACAATTATAAAGAACACATGAACAATAACAAGGGGGGGAATAGGGGAGAGAGGTGGAGAGGGCTGGGGTGGTGAGGAGGGGTGGGGGGAGGCAGAAAACTACTTGAACAATAAAACATGTTAAAAATAAATAAAAATAAAATGTTGAAGCAGAAACAAAATTAAAAAATAAAATAAAACACACGCACACAGAAAAAAAAGCATTTACCATTCCCTGAGATAGACTCTACAGGTCAACCTGAAAAAGAACTCAGTAAATAATTTTGAACTATTTTGACTAACCAAGTGAGTTAGTTGAATTTGAGGTCAAGGGCAGATTCTGAAAATACTTTTTCAGTATACATTCTATCCCACGTAACTGACAGATACCCAGTCGCAACAACCTTTGCTTCTGCCTCTGTAGTAAATGAAAACAAAGGAAATTATATAAAATTATTGAGGGAAAATATGAAAGTATATATTTTACCAGAACAAGATTTATACCAAGGTCCTTAAGACCCAAAACTATAGTGGAAATGCTTGGCATATTAATTATTCCTTCTTTCATTTATGATTACTTATCAGTGCAAATAACAAGAAAAAATTATTTTAATTAATGTGCATATTAAAGGGAGGAAGAAACTATGCCTTCATGATGGATATTCTCCATAAAAATAATTACCTCGTTAACCTCACAGTATCAACTTCACTTCATTATGAAGGTCAAATAAATGGATATGTGTATTTCTGAGTAACAAAAAAATGTATAAAAAGTATTAAAAGTACTATTAATTCATTTGTTAGAGATATAAAATTTAAAGGACAATTCAAAAATTAAATGAAATAGCATAAAGTTATCAAATTTAGCATATACAATTGTTATTCTTTAGGTTATTTGTGCAAAGAAAGAAAGGTGTCTCAGGATGGCTTTTTAAAGAGACTCTTCAATCAATCAACAGAAACAATAGGCATTCTAGGAATAAAATATAATTAAGGCAGGAAGTGTTTTCTCTATACAGACTTTAAAAGTATACAGGCACAAGTCCAGACAAGGATTTTAGAATATAAGATGAAATTAAACCATGGCTGTGGTTATACAAAAATTAAATAGTGTGCTATTTTTAGGATATCATTTCGAGAAGTGTCAGGATTCCTGCCCTATGCTAAATGACATATCAGTATTATTTCCCAAACATTTTAGAAATAATTATCCTTCCCATTGATGGTAATTTTCTTTGCAACAAATTGTACATAAAAAGTTTTTTTCACTGTAACCAGACTCCCACTTTCATAGAAATTGCTGACTAATAAGGAACCATTGATTTAGTTTTAAAAGGCTGGCATGCTTATTAAACCTCCTGGATTTTCAAAGGTCTGGAGAAATAACCAACTTAAATACTAACATATATCATAATCTAAAATTCTATTACAGCCTTAGCCATTATGGTAAAACAGGACAAACAAACATCTCTGCTTGTACCAAGGAATTCTTGAGTCTGAGTGAAAAAGCAACTTCTTGCAATTGGATGATTGTTGTAATATTTAAATAAATTTTTAATTTTAGAATAGGTTTTTACAGAAAATTTTCAGGGACAGTAGAGAGTTCTCATACACCCTGTACTGAGTTGTTCTCATTACCTTCTATATTAACATGGTACATATGTCACAACTAATAAGCCGATATTGATACTGTATTATTAACTGAAATCCACACTTCATTTGAATTTCTTTACTTTCTCTTTAATGACCATTTTCTGTTCCAGGAACCCACTCAGGATATCACATTACATTTAGTTGTATGTCTCCTTAAGCTTCTCTCAGCTATAATAGTTTCTTACACTGTCTTTGATTCTGATGACCTTGGCAGTTTGGGGGAGCACTGCTTTTGCACAACATTCTTCAATATGGATTTGTCTGATGTTTGTTTACCTCATTGTTAAAATGGGGTTATGGATCACAGGAGGAAGGTCACATAGGTAAAGTGCCATTCTCCACACATCCGGGGTACAAGTAACCAACATGACTGTTGATATTGACCTCAATTACATGGCTGTGGTAGTTTGTCATCTTTCTCCACTCTGAAGACTGTTGCTGAATTTGTAATAAACACTAGTGTGTATTACAAGAGTTTAGTTTCCTTCTCTTAAAAAATATGAAGCACACCTAACTGTCTAGCAAGGATTAGGGCTGTTCCTGCCTTGAGGCAAAGAGTTAGGAGAGACCTCAAATCACTTCCAAGTCTAGAGTTCAGAGCTCACATTCTCCCTATGGTCACTCATGCTAACAGAAGCTGAGTAAGTGCAAACTCTACATTACAAAGAAACTGATGAATGATCATCCTAAACACATACATGTCTTATAGCCAAGAACTAAGATCCCATACTGAGAGTGTTTAGATCAGGCTGAATTGACTTTACTTTCTCAACTTGATTTTTGGAATGACTTCTGGATTTCAATAGCATTTTTAAGTAGAAAATCTTATGACACAGTATGTCTAACTTACAATACAATACTAGATAGCCTGCAAGCTCCAACATGTCAATAAGAGAAACTAAAGCAGTGGGCAAGCCTGTAACTAACAGGAAAGAATTGTGGCAAGATGAGGGAGGGTGCATTATGGGGGAGAAAGGGTTGTCAGAAATATATTTGCAAATAAATCGAAGTCATGTTCACACAAACATAAAAGTTGCCCAGACTTTAATAAGTGCATTGGAGGTTGCTTTTAAGTTATGTATTTGCACCCGTTTAAAAAGCTCCTTGTCTTCAGAGGCTTAGAGCTGAATAAGAGGTACAAGGAATGACTGAATAAATGTTATCATCACAGAGCAGCTATTACACTCATTTGACAAGAGGAAACAGGTGGAGAAAGGCCCCAGGCAGGTGCTAAGGCATGAATACATTTCAGAAAGAAAGATAAACTAAATTAAAAGGGAAAAATAGATCCACTGAAAGAGTTAATTTCTCCAATACATTCTCTGACACCCTATCCTTCGTAGGAGATGTTTTATACACCCACACAAATTTGTTCTCTTTATTAATACACTCCCATTGAGGTTTGTCATATGTATGTATGTATGTATGTATGTATGTATGTATGTGGTATGTGTATACTTCATTTGAAACACATGCCCCAGTATCTGTTAGCAGGAATTGAGGGCAAATAAAACAGTTAACAACACATATGGGAAAGAATAACTTGATTTCTCCAACACAAAGCAAAAGTGAGTCACAGATGACCTTACAGTTATCTGCCATTTCCAAACAAGTCAACAGAACAGAAAATGAGATGAAAAAGGATTGAAAAATATAAAAATGTTTCCTTGACCAATTGCTAGTCACAGGGTAATCACACAAAAACCAGAGAAGACAAATGAAAGTTAAAGTGGAAACCAACAAGTCAGATGGTAGCACTTCAACTTGTCAGTACAGATTAGAATTTAAGATCATGAACTCCTAAAACAGAGTGTGGTGGTTCAGGTATCAGCTCTGTCACTTCCTAGCTGTATGACTTATCTGTTTCCCTATTTCATCATCTATAAAATAAGAATAATAATAGAGCCTACCCCATATTCATAAGGCAATTCTAAGAATTAAATGATTTAGTATCTCTGTGTACTTAAGATTAACTCTGTCATGTAGTGGCAACCACATTAAGGGTTAGTTGTTATTATTTCTTACAGTAACCAAGGGTACTTGTTCTACAGCTGCTCTGTTAGAACTCTGTTATCAAATAAACGTAAGTTTGAGTTCTTTCCAACTATGTGTAATCCTTGGCAAATCACTTACCTCACTGATTTTGTTTTCTCAACTTTAAAATGGGGCTTCTGAGGAGTAAATAAAGCCACACACATAATCCTTAAGACACCAGGTTACACAGTAAAAAGAACCAGTGATAGTGTTTGTTGTGATTATTAACATGCTATTAGCACTGGCCAAATAAAAAATAGTAGTAAACCAAGTGAAGAGAGGTCTCAATAGAAAGCGATAGATATTATCACTGACTATAAATGACCTTGAAGAGACCCAAAAACCTACAGAGAGGGGGCTGTGCACTGCTCTTTTCAAGTCCACAGAAAATGTTGCTTATTGTTATTAAAATGTATTTTATAACTTGAGCTTTGAAAGAGGAGAACACAATTGTCCAGCAGGTTGATTATCTCATATTTGGGGGCTATGGACAGCATGCAAGAAAAAAATAAACCTACAGAAAATTACTTGCGCACTTTATGCTCTAAAAATATTTTTGTGCAATAGTTATAATCAGTAGATTTATCTTTAACATTCCTTCTCAGTGGTGTATCTTGCTTTTATAACTGTAGATTAAGCTACTTATAGACAATGTGACTACATCTAGAAAACATCTCAGAAAACCTTCTAAGGTTCTTATTCTGTGAGTGAAGTGGTATAACTTCACATGAAGGTGAACTGTACCAAGATAAAGATGTGTATGATTCCATTTATATGAAATGTCCATAATTTGCAAACCAATAGATACAGAATATAAATTAGTGGTTACCAGTCCTAGAGAAAGGAGGGAAATGGAGAGTGACACCTTAAAAGGGAATACAGTTTCCTTTGGAAGTGATGGTAATGAAACTTAAACTGACTAGTCCAATTCCTGGGTCCTATATTACATGTAATAAAACAGAATCTCTGAGGGTAGAGGCTTGAAATACATCTTTGAATAAGCACATCAGATGATTTTAGTATATTCTGAATTTTATATATAAATATATATTCTTATCATATATACACATATATATTTTTCTTGGAGCATATGGCTTTACCCATAGTACAATATAACTAAATATAATGTTTTATAAGTACATTTTATCATATTTATCAACAAGGCCTCTAGGTTTTACTATAAACATTTTCAAAAATATGGTAAAGTGTATGTACAAAGAAGAGCATGAATGTATCACAATAATGATCCAAATATGAAAATGATTGCCAGAGATATTTGAATTATATTCCAATTTTATATCATGGCTTTAGGCAATCTAGATATCCTCTCCATTTCTGTTTTCTCAAATGTGAGGATGGAGGAAAATGTGATAAATGACATTGCCTAAAATACATAAGATGGCTGGCCATCTATATAATTCAAGAAATTAAGCTCTCTTGCTGCCTGGCCCTCTGCATTCCAGTGCTCATTCGCAGTGCTCCTGAGAGTGGGCATCAAAATGAGAAGATGGAATTCCTGTCAATCAGTCATGACACATCGGTTTTGCTCATTTCTCACAGTGAGAGAAAAAACAAGGAGGATGAGACAGGGCATCATTTTGATTATATAGGTATGAAAATATATATAATTTACTAGCAAGTTCATAGTGAATATGTCTACTCTAGCATGCTTATTGGCTAAATGAATAGGTACAAGGCTTTGACACATGAAATGAAATAAGAAATTTCAGGTAGTCCTGAAAAGCAGTGAAATTCCATTTGCTTGCATTTATTCTTTTTCTGTTCAAAATAGTTTAAATGCTGGTTGTATGTCAAGAGAAGGTGAAGATTATCACAATGTCTTCTAACATGATGCATGGGAACTACAAACTGGTAAGCCATTATCACATCTCCATGTCCTAATAATAGGGTGCCGCTCTATATTACATTTACATGGTTTAAA
Source organism: Trachops cirrhosus (assembly GCA_028533065.1). Classification (NCBI taxonomy): domain Eukaryota; kingdom Metazoa; phylum Chordata; class Mammalia; order Chiroptera; family Phyllostomidae; genus Trachops; species Trachops cirrhosus. The sequence goes on along the minus strand of CM052541.1, from coordinate 115,816,131 downwards.
GGACAGCTAGGGCTCCAGAATTCCTGGCTTCAAATTCTAACTGTTCCATTGGCCGGCTAAATTTGAACAGTGTGTTTGCTGTCTCTGTGCCTCAGTCTTCATGTGCATCATTTTACAATTGTAGGCCTCTTACAGAGAATAAATGAAATAACTCATGTAAAACATTTGGACACAGTAAATATTGAACACATGTTAGCCATTAGTAATGTATAGTACTCTATATTTTTTAAGAGAACTTTTCTATTTTTTGTGTGTGATACCTTTAAACTTAAGGGAACATGATACTTTTTCTAAAGTTTCTCCTCTAATTATCAAAATAATTAATGCTTACTCTATTTACATAGAAAATAAATTACAAAATGTGAAGAACTATGAAGACACAGAATATGAAGAAAGCACAACCACTCAAATGTCTCCTAACATGAAGTATGGGAACCACTATTAATGGTTTTGTGTCATTTCCTTTGTTTTCTTTTCACTTCTGTGTGCATTTTTATCCCATTGAGATTACAGTAAGTTGAAACCCACAAGATGCCAATACTTCAATTTTAGGCCCACAAAAATGGCAATTTCATGTAATCCAATGTCATACAATTTCATAATCTTTTATGTGACATTTCTGTCCATTTATTATAAACTTAATGAATTAAATGAATGGAGATTATTCCCATTTTATTTTTTTAGAAAATGAAATTCACTATAGTTAAATAATAATTTAAATTAGAGAGATGTTTTACCAGTGGTGGGGGTAATAATAGGATTTTGGTTTTTTGATTTAAAAGAATACAGGGTGGGGTAAAAGTAGAATTATAATTGTTTATATGGAAAATAATATAATAATTAATAAATAATACAAGAATAGACTCTGTCTCATGTACTCACAATTGTAAACCTACCTTTGCCATACCCTGTATGTACTTTCTCTTAAAGCAACTCCCCTTTCAAAACTGTTAGTTGAAATGGATGTGATGAATAAGGATATAATTATTCTTATTTCCAATCACCTCCTATCATTCTTGTCTTTATAAACTACCCATCTTCTTATATCTTTTTTCCATTTCATGCAATCTCCTAACAAGTACATGAAGTCTCTTCATTGTCAGTTAACCCAAAATTACATGTTAAATGCCTGAAATCTAGTCCTATTGTTTTATAATCAACACACTACAAATATTATAGTGATCTCATCACCAAGTCTATCAAGATCATTTCTCTACTTGTTTCTTCTGGCTCTATTCTCAGACAAAATATGTTAAAGCAAATCTCATATCATATTATTTCACCACTTATTTTAGTGTACTTGTCCAAAAAATATAAAAGCTCTCTCATATAACTCTAATGCCATTACAATATGTGATAAAATTAACAAAATACCTTAGCATAATATTCAGGTCATATTCAAATTTCCTTTATTGATGAAAAAATGTGTTTCGCATTGACTTTGTGATTCCCAATTCCAATACAGTCCTCACGTTGCCATGTGGATGGTATGCCAGTTAAATCTTCCAAAAAGCATCAAGTTGGCATTAAGGTGGAATTAAGTTTGTGTATTACAAGTTTTAAAACTTCATATTTTCCTACTGTCTCAAAATCCCCACAAACAAGTGTTTGCATCTGGTCAGGTGACCAGAAACTCCAATGTAAGGCCAAACCCTGTCCTAAGTTCCCCTTCTTTTTTTTTTTTAAACATTTCATTGTCTTATTACTTTTTTAAATTTTTTTATTTTAGATTATTCAGTACAGTTTCAATTTTACTCCCATTCCAGCCCACCCACCCATCCCTCCCCACCTCCCTTCCATTTCCAAGCCCCGTAGTTTTGTCCATGTGTCCTCTATATTTGTTCCTGTAAACCCTTCCCTTCTCCCCTGAAATTCCCTCCCCTCTCCCCTTCTTACCCTCCCTTGACTGACCTAGTGAAATCCAAACACACTAATGGAATTCCGTCCCACCTTTTGCTTGTGTACTCCACTGTGTCCCCCAATAAAGGCACTTGCCTATGGATTTTCTCCCTCTCCTTTCCTCTCCTCCCCTCCCTTTCCCTCACCTCTCTGTCCTCTCTCTAGGCTTGGTTGAGCCCACTCCCTGGGGGTGCTCCCCTTTGGCCCATGTGATCCCCTAGCGATGTGTGATGACTCTTTCCTTAGGACCCGTGAGTATAACAAACTATTTTCCCATGCCTCTCCTCTGTCTTCTCTTGTGGTCACACCTGATTGACCAACTCATGAAACAATGTAAAGTGGTAGGCATTAAGAATTCAAGGGATTTATTAGGGGTAAGAAAAAGAGAGAAAGCAGGATCAAATAGGGGACCATTATACAATTGTAACAAAATTTCTGTAAGCTCCCTAAGAAGCTCTGGAGGAAAAACTGCCTTTTGAAGCAGCCCACCAAGGGCAAAGACGGCCAGGCCCTCGTGTTACATTCTTGTTTACCCGTTAGGCTAGAGCACAGAGAAAAGAAGAGAAGATCCTACAGAAACTCTCACCTGGAGGCTGTCAGCTAGCCATGAAGCTCAGAGCTGGGCAGTAGGTGGTTTGTTTGTTGAAGGAGGCTCTGGGAGGTGCATCTCTGTGCCTGCCACATGTGTTGTCTTTTCAGTTTCTCTCACTCTCTGTTTTTATGCTACTGACTTACTAAAAGAACTAATAAAGGTTCCTATACACTACCCTGCATTCTGAATTTGTCCATTTGGTGTTCTTTAACTTGTGTTTTTATCCCTTGTATTTCTTATAAACCAGAAGTTACCTATGAAGGCTTAATTGGACTAAGGTTCAACATTTTGGGCAAAAATACTGTATAGGTACTGTTTAAATCTCAAATTATATCCCCATGTTAGGAAACAAATCCCTCTATTGTACCCATCAACTTTTTATTTAATCACTTCATACAATGATGAGGATTATATTAAGATTTGTAAAATAATGATTTTATAGTTCTATGAGTTCTTCTACATTTAATAGCATGCATTCTTGTAAAGAATAACTTTCTGCTATCAATATAAGCTACTTGGTTACCCTACAATGGGAGTTTTACAGAACAAATGAAATAAATGTTTAATTGTTTTTCTTTAAATTGCCAACTTGTGTCCCAGTTACTTCCTATGACCAATAGGTTGTTGAGTTTTATTTTGTATTTTTATTTATATTGCTTTTTGTTTTCTCTTTTTGGTGTATTATAAACACATATGTTTTATTTTGATCAATATTTAAAAACATAGTTTATTGAATAAGATGTGATCATTTAAGTATGAAATTCAAAACTAATCATTGGTTGTAAGTTACTCTGTTGAAATTTTAAAGTAATGAATTCTCTTATTACTCAAAATTATTAAATGCACAGATAAATATTTAATCCTCCCTCTCATAATAAGATTAAGAACTGTTCTAAGTAATCTTTATTATTTTTAAAGCCTGATACATTTTCCGGGCTATTGTGTAAATGTCAAATTAAAATGGTCCCCACTCCTCCAGTTAAGAAACCCTCCATTCCTTTGTATTTTAAATATATTTTTAACTTTTCTTTTTGACATAAATTAAGGTTTAAAAAACACTATAAAATAGGATGAAGATTTCTGAATACCCTTCTTCATCCAAATTCTTGGAACAAAGACTTGTGGCTATTTTAGACAATATGTCACCCTTGAGGAGTTATGTCACTAACAAAGGATAGTAGAGTAGAAAATTAAAGAAACCTGAGTCCTGAATGAGTGTGAAGGTGGCCAACTAGCTGAGTACTTTCTCTTCTAAAATTCTCATTAGGGGAGAGAAATACACCTCTACTTGCACAGTCAGTATTCTAGGATTTTGTGTATATGCAGGATAGTTGAAACTTAACTGATACCTAAGCTATCTCATATCTGTCTTATCCCCAACACAGTCATTCCCATAACACCCTATATATATTCTTCTATATCTTCCTCTATATATAGAAGAATATTTTATATATTCTATATATTCTTCTATATATCCTATATATTCTTCTATTGCATGTTCAATTTTTCCATGTTAGATTTTTCCATAACATTGCTGGGAAGGAACTATATTCTGAAATAATGCTTCTGGATATTCATACTAAGGAGCCAAGAAAAATTTTTTACACATTTATGCAATTTACACACTTTCTAAACCCATTAGATAGGTACTAACTTTACTTTGACTTTATATGGTCATTATCCCAAGGCTTCTTTGAACCAGACTATTCTACCTTTACCTTTAAATCAAATGTGCTTCAACTATTCAATAGCTCCCTATTTAATCAAAATCACAAATTCTCTATATTTTAGTACTACAATTTGATCATTAATTCCTACCAAGCTGTAAGGTGGACAAGATGGAAATTATTGTAATTTAGTAAGTGAACAACCTATGCCTAGAAAATATGAAAATTATATTCTCATGGTGTCATGGCTAGCAAGATATAGAATCAGATTAGAATACAGGGTTTCTGGCTTCTCTTCTATATGTCTACTATTTTAATATATATATCAGAATAAGTATCTACAGATAATAAACTAATATAGAATATTAAAAACCTTGCATCTTATCACATGATAATTGCCAAGTCCTTTAAATCATATTATTTTCAGTATATCATGTTATTTATTTATTTGTGCTGTCATATTTAATTAAAATAACTAGTGAAGATTTAATCATATATTAAGTGAGGGGTCATTTCTATAACAGTAAAGAAGTCACTTACTTCAACTTAGTCTACATTCTGAATGGTTATTAAAGACAAGCTATATTATTTTTCATGGTGGTAGCCAAGTTGATTTTGTGATTTCCTCATTTCCATAAGTTAATTGTGACTGACATGATATAACTTATTCCACAGAAAGTTTTTACACCATGAATGCATAATTTTAACATGAATTGCTGTATCTTATGTTTACTTTTTACTTCCTATTACAATTCATAAATCATACACAATATAAAATAAATTCTAGTTGGCTAATTTGCAAAAGCTGCTTAGCCAACTAGCCAAGCAAGGTAAACTAAAATAATGACATAAGATTGCTTTCACTAACGTAAAAAATATAGGTGAATTGTTTTTATTATAACAAGACACACACATAGAATATTCTGTAACTAAACCTGAATTTATATGTTTACTGGGAGATGAGATAATTACTCTAGAATTGCCTCAGAAACAAGGAAATTTTAAGGCAGCTATCATTGAATCTTTATGACCATTTATGTTGCAATCTATGTTTCAAATTTGCTCATACAGAAATGTTGCTAGATTTCTAAAATAATTCAGAAATTATTACATAGTTATTACCTTGCATTTGGTTTTCAGATATGCAAAACTCATGCTTGCAAAGAATATTTCTAAGCATTTTTCCTCATTTACCATGTGCTTGGCAATGCACTAAGAACATCACTAGCATTTACAAATAGGAACACATAATATAGAATGCACATAATTTTCCTCATTTTTTGGTTTTTCCTAATTTTTTGTCACATTGATCTACATGTAGCAAGAACGCTTGACTAAGAAATTAACTTGTGTGTTTCATTATTCTGCGATGAACATGAAAAAAATTGTGAGAGGTTTTCCCATTCTCATTCTCTCAAAATCAGAAGCCAGAGCTTCAGGTCTTAGAGATCTGGATTTTTGTTGCCCCAGAGTAGGGGACTTTGTTTTTATAAATACAGGATTGAGAAGGTATTATGAATGAGAAGGCAGTATAAGTATTTAGTATTAGATGAGTGGACATAAATCTCCATGGGGGCTAGGATTCTTGAGACCATTTCATTCTTCATGCAGGACTCTGGAAGTGGCAGAGCCTCTAAATAATGTGAGTGCATATTTGTCTGGCACTAAGCATCACTAAGAAATTTCTGTATCAAAATTAAACAAGGATAAAGTGGATGTTGCCATTCATTCTTAAGTGTATTACAGAAACTGAATAAGGAGAGAAAGCAGACTGAGTCTACTAGAGCTGCACTAACTTGAGGCCATTATCTGCACATGCCTATTTCCAATCAAATTTAAATGCATTAAAATTACATACAATTAAATATTCAACTCCTCATTCACACTAGCCATGCTTCCTGATTTCAAACTATACTGCAAAGCTATAATAATCAAAGCAGTATGATTCTGGCAAAAAAAAAAATAAAAACCAGACACATACACCAATAGGATAGAGTTTGAGAGCTCAGAAATAAAACTATGTATATATAGTCAACAAATATCTGACAAGGAAGTCAAGAATTCTCAATGAAGAAGAGATAATCTCCTCAATAAATGGTGTTAGGAAAAAAGGACATATGCAAAGAATGAAACTGGAATGAAAGAATGAAACATCACTCACAAAAATTAACTGAAAATGGATTATGTAAGACCTGATGCCATAAAGTTCCTAAAAGAAAACAGGGCAAAAGTTCAGGTACCCTATATTTTGGTTTTGGAAATAATTTCATGGATATGATGTGAAAAGCACAAGCAACAAAAGCAAGAATAATCAAGTGAAACTATATTAAACTAAAAAGCTTTTGCACAGAAAAAGAAATGATTAACATAATGGAAAGGCAACATAGGAATGAGAGAAGATATTTGCCACATATGCATGCAGTGATGTGTTGATATCCAAAATATCTAAAAAACTGATACAATTAAATAATAAAAGACCAAATAACCCAATTTTAAAATGGGCAAGGGACATAAATAGATATTTTTCCAAATAAGACAGAGAAATGGCCAACAGGTACAAGAAAAGGTGCTCAACCTCACTACTTATAAGGAAAATGCAAATCAATGTCACAGTGAGGTATTACTTCACATCTGTTAAGATGGCTTTTACAAAAAGAGAAGAAATAGTAGATGCTGGAAATAAATAGAGAAAAGGGAACCTTTGTGCACTGTTGGTAGGAATGTAGACTGGTACAGCAACTAGGTAAAACAGCACAGAGATTCCTCCAAAAATTAAAAATAGATAAAGCACCCCTATGTTCATTGCAGCATTATTTACAATCACCAAGATTTAGAAGCAGCCCAATTGCCCATCAGTAGAGGAGTGGATAAAACAACTACGGGATATTTATATAATGGAATATTACTCAGCTGTAAAAAAGAAGAGAGTTTTACCCTTCACGACAGCATGGATGGACCTAAAGAACATTATGCTAAATGAAATAAGCCAGTCAGAGAAAGACAAATACCATATAATTTCACTCATATGTGGACTCTAATGAAGCAAAGAAAAAAAATTTAATTCAGTAAGTCTTTTAAAAATTGGATACTTGGCTTGAAACATTAAAAAGTGAAATGTCACTCCACAAGAACTAGAGAAAAATTTTTCAAAAAAAGAATAGATTAACTTTACAGACTAGCACTAGAGAGAGTCAAAGACCCATCCATCAGAGTAATAAAAATATGAAGAACCCATTCCTTACACTGTGTATAAATAGCAATATGGTCTTATACAAAGCCTATACTGATTATTTATGTTTCTGTTTTTATTCCTATGAACATTAAATGTACCAGTCATCTCTATTCAACTTTCTCATGGCATTGTACAACTTAAACAAATAACATTAAATATACTTTAATTATTGTCATTTTAAGCAGCCACCTTTTCCTGATGACACCCTTGGTTCTCCAGCTCCCACTGATTTTTAAAAGAAAGAATTAGCCACACAGGTTATTTTGACATCAGATAGGATTATTGCAAGTTTATTTGTGTTTATGCTGAAGATATTTCCAATTGTTAACTCAAGCACTGTTTCTGTCACTACTCTGTGCTACTTTGTACTTTAGGCCTCACTTGCCATACAAAATAAAGTTTGTTGCGTTCTTTGAAAAAATTAAAAATAGAAATACAATATGATCCAACAATTCCATTTCCAGTTATTTATTGAAAGAAAATAAAATCAGTAGGTATATAGATAGATGTCTCTCTCTATATATATTTAATATATATTATATATTTAATGCATAATATAGTACTGTATATAATATATAACACAGATATATAATTCAATTATATTTAGTGGTGAACATAAAAGCTACAGTAATCGAAACAATGTGGTACTGACATAAAAATAGATATATAGAGCCAAGGAATAGAATAAGAAATTAAGAAATAAACTCATACATTTATGGTGAACTTATTTCTGATAAGGCTGTCAACCAATTCAACAAGGAAAGAATAGTCTTTCAACAAATTGTACTGTAACAATTGGATATCTACATGCAAAATAAAATTCAACTTCTGCCTCAAATCATAGACTTCATACAAAAATGAACTCAAAATGGACTGTAGACCCAAATGTAAAAGATAAACTATAAAAACCTTAGAAAAAAACATAAGATTATATCTTTGTGACCTTGCATTTGACAATACTTTCTTAGATATACCAAAAGCGAAAGTGTCAAAAAGTGAACTTCATCAAAATTAAAAGCTTTTGTGCTCCAAGAGACACTATCAAGAAAGCGTAACAACAAACAGAACTAAAGAAAATACTTACAAATCATAAATCTGGTAAAGTTTTTATCCAGAATATATGAAGTACTTTCACACCTCAAAAGTAAACAAACAACCCAATTTAAAAATGAGCAGTATAATGACATTTTGCAATATATACAAACATCAAATTATTATGGTTGCCTAAAACTAATATAGTGTTATATGTCAATTATACCTCAATAAAAAAAATGAGCAAAGAATCTCAATAGGCATTTCTCCAAAGAAGATACACAAATTACCAATAAGCAAAGGAAAAGCTTCTCAGTGTCATTTATCATTGAATAAGTTATAAATGAAAACCATAATGAGATACCATGTGATGGTGTCTCACAAGGATGGCTATAGTCAAAAAGATAAATGATAAAATACTGGAAAGCATATTAAGAAATTAGAAATATATTGCTGGTGAATATGTAAAATGGTTCATCTTAGGAAACAGTCTAGCAGTTTCTCAAAAAGTTAAAAATAGAGTTATTATATAACCCAGCATTTGAACCCCTAGTTATATAGCCAAGAAAACTGAAACATCTACAACAAAAAACTTGAACACAAGTGTTCATAGAAGAATTATTCATAATAGCCAAAAAGCAGAAACAACCCAAATGTCTATCAATGGATCAATGGATAAACAAAATATGTATATCTGTATAATGGAATACTATTCAGCTATAAAAAGAAATAATGCATGCTACAGCATGAATGAACCTTGAAAGTATTCCAAAAGAAACTAGTCACAAAATATATTGTATGATTCCACTTATATAAAATGCCCAGAATATATAAACCCACAATGACAAAAAGTAGTTTAGTGGTTGCTAGGGGTAAAGGGATTCTGGAATGAGGACCAAATATTAGCAGGTATGGAATTTCTTCCTGGTGAGATGAAAACATTGTGAATTAAATAGTGGCAATGGATGAATATACTGAATATACTAAAAATCCATAAATTTTGTGTTTTCAAGAATTGAACTTTATGGTTTACAAATTTATCTCAACAAATCTGCTAAAAAAACTTATCTACATGAGGGGAGTGGGCGAAGTTGAGGAGGATATAAATGGTATTGGACAGAGACTTGACTTGGGGTGGTGAACATACAATACAGTGTGCAGATGATGTGTTATAGAATTGTGCATGTGAAACCTACATAATTTTGTTAGCCAGTTTCACCCAATAAATTAAATAAAGAGGAAAAAAGTTATCTGCCTGAAAAATCTATAATGCATTATTGAATAAAATTAGAAGTGTACATAAATGGAGAAATATTTTATGTGCATAGAATGGAAAGTGTTATATTGAATGTGAGTAAATGTTCCTTAAATGTCTTTAGATTCAATAGAATCTCAATCAATTACATATTTATTCTCAAATTTATATAGAAATGCAAAAGTCCAAGAAGAAATATGACACTTCTGAAGTAGAACAAAGGAAGTAGTCATATTTTATGAGACATGAAGAATATTATAAAACTATATTAATAAAGGCATTGTGGCACTGGCACAAAATGAGACAAACAGACCTACCACTGATGTAGGGGCCCCAGCCAGCCACAGGACCCAGTACTGTTTCCACAAAATTTAAGTGGAGGTGACAACAGCAACCAGAGGATACCAAACCATAACTGGGAAAGGACAGTTGGGTATCACATAGCAGGACCGCCAACTCCCTGACAGGATCCCCTAGAGAGTTCATTATCCTCACAATAACAAGATCCCATATTTTATACTTTTAAAACTTTCCACTCCATTATCACTTTAGGGCAGTTTTTTTTAGGGATTACCCAGAGGCATGTAGGAAGGAAACAATTATGGAGAGCTGAGTGAAGTCTGGTGTCTGGGAATGCAGTTATGTGTCAGCATAGTTCCTGCTTAGTGTAAGCATCTCCCCGAAGGCCAAGTCTTCTAACCCAGTTTACTCCGGAATGAGCTTCACCTCTGGGGACACTTCACTCCCTTCAGCGATACACATACACATTGTTGAAAATCCTCACAGTTCCAAACACAGGAGGAAATACTCCAGCCTCAGCCCAGTGTTACCAGTGGAAGAGGGGCTCTTGTGGTATCTAAAGGCAAAGAATTCCCTGAGACCTGCACGGGAGGATGTGGCTCTGAGTTATGGTTTATTGACAATGTACAATTAAGAAGGTTCCCTTCTTGACTTCCCATTATCCCATCTCTGTCTGTCTTACCATAGAATATGTCCAATCTTGTCATTAGTAGGGCCAGGATGAAGGCCACTGTCCAGAGTTTATGCCCCATATCCAAGTACTTTACAGTCCAGCATCAGCTAGTTTAACATGCATTTCCAGTTGTAGCCCATTTCAGGCTCCATCCTGGAGCCTGCATGTGGAGTAGCAGGGCCATGGGCCACATGGCTGCTAAGACCACATGGCCATGAAGAAAGGACATGCAAACACACAGGGTGAGTGCAGGTCATCCAGGTGAGAAAGAGAAAGAGAGAGAGCTTCTTTCTTCCCCTGGGACTATATTAGCTTGAGTGTGGGATGGACCAGGTGCTTTCTCAAAGTGACTAAACAACTTCCCAAACTGTTGTGCACTTGAGGTGGGTCCCAACCAACTCCTCTTTCCCCAGGCTAGAGTGACAGGCCTCTCTGGTCCATCATCTCCCCTTGTGCCATTTTGACCTATATTGCACTTGTACCTGCCTTCCCCTTGTCCCACCTGGAAGTCTGGTACTGGAGCAGGGAAGGGAGGACTGTTAATGCTCTTGGCAGAGAAGTACTGTAATCCCATGGAGTATGATGCTGTTGCTTCCTGGCTAGCAAGCAGACTGGAACCCATTTTATTAAGCTCAATCTCTAGTCCCTTTGCTCCCCTTTTCTGGCTAAATACCAACAGTAACAACAAGACAAGCCCTATATTTTATGTCTTTGGCCTGACTGGATATTTACATACTATGGATTCCTGTGTCATATCTTACTATTTTCACTCAACCTCTTGCCTATCACAATAGCAGGTATTTGCTGTTCTTTCAGGTCTTGTAAATCTATCTTGATCTTGACCCCAAGCCATTGGTAATACTACTTACTTAATTCCTTTATGTTGAAATGTGCATAAAAATATATCATACAAATTGTAACCTTCAAGAAATTTTATATATATATATATGGAATGGTTTCAATTATAAAATAATATTTCCATATTAGTTATGGTTGGATGACTGCTATATAACAAACAAACCCTAGTATTTCATTGACTTAAAACAGTACCAGTTTATTTCTAATTTATGTAACAGACTAGACTGGGTTCAACTGATAAGGGGAGGTAGTCTGCTACAGTTACTCAATGGCTTGCTGCCATTTCTGCCATCCATAAGTGGCCTGCTGAGTTTACCTGGGTAAATTTTCTTGGCTAATGGTAAATGAGCATCAAGGACCATTTGGGAGGTTTTATGAACTAGGCCTAGAAATGACATACATTATTCTTATTGATTTCTATTGGCTAGAACTTGGTCACATCATGCATCTAACTGAAAGGAAAGCTGGGAAATGTAGTTTTCTTGCATTCTCAGAAAAAAGAGAAACTACGCTGATGACATGCTAACACCACAACATTTATTTTTAAGATTTATTTATTTTTAGAGAGAAGGAGAGGGAGAAAGAGTGGGAAAGAAACATCAATGTGTGGTCGCCTCTTCTGTGCCCCCTATTGGGGACCTGGCTTATAACACAGGCATGTGCCCTGACTGGGAATTGAACTGGTGACCCTTTGGTTCACAGGTCAGCACTCAAAATCCACTGAGCTACACCATCCAGGGCATGGCAACACCACAACATGTAAAGCTCTCTATTTCTGTGATCACTTTGGATATTTCTTTTGATGTACAATCATGTCATTTACATTCAAGTCAATTCAGAGAATGAGGCCAGGTTAGTAGAATAAAAGTATGATATATAGCTTAGCTGAGAAGGAGTGAAAATGTAATCCTGAGAATAGGGATATAAGATATTATTTGCCAGGTGATAGAGAGTAGGTTGGTGCTGGGGTAGGTAGGAGTCAAGGAGTGGATAGGAAGACTGTGGATAAGCCTGTTGGATGGAGAACAGGGAAGGCAATATTTTTTTGAAAATTAGATATACAGAAATAGCTTAAAGGACCAGTGAAGAAGTGAAAGCAAAAGTTGTGAACTTCAAAAAGCAAACAAAAATGTGATAAACAGTCAATGCTATAAGCTACTCTTTTGAAAAAAGGACAAAACAAAATCATACAAAAAAATGTCTTTCCTTGCCAGGAGACATAGTTTTCCCATCATTAAACTAGCCTTGAAAAGCCACCTTTTGGTGGTGGAGTTGGGGGTGGGGATGAGGGAAGAATACTACTTTATGTCTAAAAGATAACAAAAGTATTTAATTAAAAATTATCTTAGACTTCTGGTCCAGATGCCGGTCTAGGCAGATATGACTTGCCTCTTTGCAAAACCACATCAAAATTACAACTAAAATAGAGAACAACCATAACTTAGAACCATCAGAAATCAAGTTGAATGGAAGTCTGACAACTATGGAATTAAAAAAGCAACATACTGGTAGGAGAGGATGGACATGGTACAGGTTGGTCTCTCACCCATGTGTGGTGGATAAAAATTCAGGAGAGATATCTCAGGAGGGGAGTTCCAGCCTCACACCAGGTCCCCCAGCCCAGGGTTCCAGTGCCAGGAAGATAAGTACCCAAAAATTCTGCCAGAAAAAATCAGAGTGGATAAGCTGGTGGAAGAAATGTCTGGAGCCCCAATCAGTTCCTCTTAAAGAACCGACACATGGACTCACCTACTCAGACTTACTCCCTCTGAGCTCCAGCACCAGCATAGCAACTTGAAGGCACCAGTGGTATTCAGGGAAAAACTAATGTGTCTGGCATCAAGGCAAGCAGAAACCATTGTCCCTTTTCTAAACCCTTCCCCAAAAGAGTTAGCAAGCCGGTGCCATATCTGAAATTCCATCAACCTCGCTAACACTGTTTGACCTCCTTGGAGATACCCTGAGACTCTACCTTTCCCAACTTATAGCCCCACCCAAACTGCTTTTATATATGTATGGCTGGTCATGGCTCATGCTTCACAACTTCCTAAATCCTATCAAACAAGCAATAGCTGACCTCTGTGAGCCTCAGGCCCAGCACTAGCAACAGCCAGCCTTGAATCACAGATTGGGTTCCCTGGGAACCTACAAGCCAAGTGCAAGTAGCAGCCATCTCAGATTGCTTTATAGCTCAGATAGGGTAGCCCAGGCAAAACACAGGTGGGGGCTGACCTTGGCCTGCACCATCTGGGAAACTCCAGGGCCAGCACACCCAGTGGACAGCTATAGACCACATCAAAATATCACCACCCTGCCCTTGCACAGCTGATTCTCCATAGGTGGTGAAGGTTGGTAGTCAGTGGTCACAGCCAGTCCTTGCAGCTGGCTGGCCTGGGTAAATCCCTTCCATTGATCTGCCACAAGCAACCAAGTTTCAACTACAAGAGGAAGGTGTACTCAGCCCACATGAAGGGCAAACCTCATGTACTCAGCTTGGATGATAGGGGAGGTTTCACCCTGGACACCCACTACATTAGGCCACCCTACCAGCACATGGAGTCAAAGCAGCTCTACCTAATACATAGAAACAAACACAGGGAGGCTACCAAAATGAGGAGACAAAGAAACATGACCCAAATGAAAGAATAGATCAAAACTCTAGAAAAAGAACTAAACAAAATGGAGATAAGCAATCTATCAGAGACAGAGTTCAAAACACTGGTTATAAGCGTACTCAAGGAACTTAGTGAGGACTTCAACAGCATAAAAATATCTTGTCAGAAATGAAGAATACACTAATTGAAATAAAGAACAATTTACAGGGAAACAACAGTAGAGTGGATGAAGCCAAGAATCAAATTAATGATATGGAACATGAGGAAGCAAAAAACACCCAATCAGAACAACAAGAAGAAAATAGAAACCAAAAAAATTACAGTAGCATAAGCAGCCTCTGGGACAATTTCAAGCTATCCAACATTCTTATCATAGAGGTGCAAGAAGAAAATGAGCAAGAAATTGGAAATCTATTTGAAAAAATAATGAAACAAAACTTCCCTAATTTGTCGAAGGAAATAGACATATAAGTCTGGGAAGCACAGAGTCCCAAACAAGATGGATGAAAAGAGGTCCACTCCAAGACACATCATAATTAAAATGCCAAAGGTTAAATATAAAGAGAGAATCTTAAAAGCAGCAAGAGAAAAGTTAGTTACCTACAGGGGAGTTCCCATAAGACTGTCAGCTGATTTCTCAAAAGAAACTTTGCAGGCTAGAAGGGAGTAACAAGAAATATTCAAAGTCCTTAAAAGCAGGGACCTACAGCCAAGATTGCCCTGCCTAGCAAAAATATCATTTAGAATCAAGAGGCAGGTAAAGAGCTTCCCAGACCGAAAAGAAAAAAGGAAAAAGACCAAAGCTATGACCAACAAAATGACAAAAAAATATAAATCTATCAACAATTGAATCTGAAAAACAAACTAAGCAAACAAAAAGAACAGAAACAGAATCATGGATATAGAGAGTGTTTTAATGGTTGCCAGATGGGGAGGTGGGGGTGAGAGGTGAGGGGATTAAGAAGTACAAATAGGTAGTTACAGAATAGCCATGGGGATGTAAAGTACAGTATAGGCAATGGAATAGCCAAAGAACTTACATGCATGACCCATGGACATGAACAATGCTGTGAGGGTTGCCTGAGGGAGTGGGGGATCCTGGGTAGGGGGGCAAAGCAGGAAAAATCAGGTCAACTGTAATAGCATAATCAATAAAATATAATTTAAAAAATAAAGATTATCTTAAAAACCATTTTCTTCAGAATTGTGGTCATGCAATAAGCTTATTTACATTCTTACAAGATCTAACTTATGATAATGCTACCCTTCTTTTGTGCCTTCTTTGGAAGGACATTGCTGAAAATTTCAGAACATTACAAATAAAATGTCCAGCATTTATTCTAAGCTTGATTAAAGATAGGATAATAAGTATATGATCATACCTTAAAGCCAAGTTTATAGTGATATACCAAAAAGAGGAATGAAGTAAATGGGAGTCAGTTGACATGGGATCCATCACTAGTCCTGGCATTAAATAATTTATGAAATTGAATAATATTTCCCCTAATGTCCTCTCTCATTTCTAAAATGAAGAAAATAGAAACACTTCCTAAAAGCTTACAAAGTATCAAGCATGTTAATTACATAATCCTATTAGGTATTTCAAACAATTTTATTTGCTTTTGATCCCACATCCCTTGGACCAATCTCTGATTTCTGTTGCAGCTTTGGCAGACAGTTTTATATGCACTAAGAAATTTTTCACGTCTCCTCTATTCTGCCTCCTCAACTTCCAGAGCTGGCTATGATCATTTACAAGAGCAGCCTGAAAAAGTGGGGGAGTTAATGTCCCTGGGAACAACCCTCAGTCAGTGGGGACAAATGCCCCAGCCTCCTGTCCTTCAGAGCAACTCTTCTAAAAGTTATTCTGGACTCTCCTCAGAAGCCCTGGTGGAACCAAGATCCTGTTACCTATAGTAGCAAACTCAATAATAAACCCTAACACTTTTGACTTTGCCTCCTCACTCTCATTTTCATTGGTGAATCATTTCCCAGATAAGCCACCTGCATCCAACTTCTTCACTCAGGCTCTACATTTACAGAAACCCACTCTAAAGAGAGTAAATATGAAGAATTTCATTTTCCTTTATCCAAGGAAACTGAGACTCAGTCCAAAGTCACACAGCCAATAGATGATGGAGCTGTATGGCAAACTCAGGGTCACAGGCTGTGCCGCACCACTCCGGAGGGCCTCCCAGTTTTTTCAGTTCTAATAATTGCAGCATCTATACATATTCATATGCATTATTTTTTCTCCTTTGCATTATATTTTCAACATCATTTTTGGAGTGACACCATATTCTGAATAAACCTGCTGTTTAAAACAGAAAATAAGCACACACTATTATATTTGAATATTTAATAGCAGTTTCAATGACCTAGTATTTTTAAAAAATTTTTTCGCTAGTATGTTGGGTCAGTGCCACCATTTTCAGAGTTTCCATCATAAACAGAAGGCAACAGATTCCTATAAGCTGGAAGTAGATATCTTAACCTTTTCTGTTGATGTCAACAGCAAAAAAAATGATATTGGATATGAAATCCTCTGAGATTTACACCCTGATTTAAACACTGACCTTGCCCCAACTATTATTTGTGCTTTTCTATATTTGCTCCCTACTGAGAAATGAAAGGACATAGGAGAAGTATCACCAATGGCATTTTATTTCAGGAAAAATGGTGTTTGTAAAATATCCTTTGAAACACTCAAATCTCAATCAAATCTAATTTATCACTGCCATAATCAGCCGATGGTGCTGTTGGAAAGCCCATGTATCATTTCTGAGACAGTGAAATAAAAATATCTATCATCAGCACCATTTCTGAGTCATTTTAAAGATACATGACCACTCACAAAACAGACCCTATTTGGTTCAATGTTGTTTCTCTATAATGTAAAATATTATAGTGGGTGTGTTTTATAGGTATGTATGCTTATGTTACTGAGTAGTTTTCGACTGACTTGTGAAGAAGAGAAAATTACCTTAATGACCCTGGTAAGTGTTATCATAAGTCAAGAAGAGTGGTCTTAAACTTATTGGTCTCAACACATTTGAGCAGAAGTTGTATATATCTTAATTGTCCACTAATTGCATCCCTAAGTCTATTTTTCAAGTTGATACTTATTATTTTAATTTCTGGGTCACTTATTTTGCCTCACATTACTGCCTTATTCTAGTCATCTCTGTACTTCAAACAACCAGTTGTGTATCTAGTTTCTTACCACTCTTGGTAGCTTCATGTGTTTTATTATTGTCCCTTCCCACTGGTGGTTATTAAAATCTGAGACATTATTTTTTTTCCTGGATACAGTTCCCATGGCCCTCTCTTTATGGCCCCCTCTCGTCTATTAAAGTGTTCTCTGGCTTCCTTGAAGTGGCAACAGCTGGAGGAGTGTGGCTGCAGGCAAGAGAAGCCATTCATCAGACAGCCAAATAATACCTCTGCCAGGTTTTTTTTTGAGAGGTTTTTATTTATTGAATCATTAGCTGAAAAAATAACATTACCTTACCTAGTGACTTCCCTCTTTTTTTCCTTTTACATGTATCTGTAATATGGAATTGAAGTGATAACTGAAACTAGAACATATAAAAAACAACAGTAATATAATATTCCCATATTTTATTTATTTATATCCCCACCAACTTCCAAAAGGAGTTCATGAAACTTACAATAAAAGCGGATGTGCACAGCGTATTTAAAAGGATGGTGAGAGACAGAGCAGAAGCCATATAGACATTGCCGTATCCTTCATCTTTACCACCCAGAGAAACCTGACAACTCCAACTGAATATATTCTGAAAGCACATAGCTTAAAGTAAGATAACTACTCATAGAGGGCACAGCCGGTTGGTTAGCAATGGATCAGAATACAACTGCAGTCAGAAACTACTCTACCACAGAGAAAGTTGGTACCGTTAGAGTTCTGTGGGCTGAGAAAGGGAAGGCGGTAATACCGTAAAAGCAGAAAAAGCCAGGGAGAACTAACCTTTGGAACAACCTACAAGGAAGCCCTCCCATCCAAAAAAGGTGCGTTCCCTTTCCTCTCACATACACACTGCTTGACATTTTTTTCTTAGCATTGTAATAATACCTGAAATTCCAGAATAGAGGAATAGAGGTTCACTGAGATTAATATGTACCACCTTTAAAATTATAATAATTAAGGGGTGTTAAATTAATAAATAATCAGTCATCCACACTGTCATCTCATTTGTTGAGTTGTGTTCAAAATGAAAAGAATTTCATGTTTTCTAATAAAGACATGGAGCTAATAGAGACAAGACTGGGAGTAGAAGCAGTTAAGTAGGGAGATTGGAGTTAAGTAATTTTGGAACACACCTCGCTTTCTCCTTCCTTGATTCAACCCAGCATATTACATTGGAGTCACCCAGAATGACCCTGGTCTTCCTTTAAATACAAATCAAAGGAAATGAATATATAAATATATACATAAAATAAGTCACTATTCTTTGGTATGAATTCAGGTCCTTTGTAACCTGGCCTCATATACCAACATTTCTAGCTATTTATCATCAACCTTCATCACACATATGATACTAGTGATTCTCAAAGTATAGTCTCAGATCAGCAGCATCAGCACAACCTTGGAATGAATTCGATATTCAAATTCTTGGGCCCCACCATATGCTACGAATCAGAAGCTCTGGGGATAGATCCCTGTGTTTAAATAGCCTTCCAGGTGATCCTGGTACAGATAGTTTGAGACCCATTTCCCTACCCCATTCGCTGTTATCCAAATTCAGCTTATTTTTGTTTGCTCTTGCTTTTGCTAGTGGTCTTTCCTCTATCCTGAATTAACTTTTTCCGCATCTTATATCTGTTGAAACTAGTTACCTTCCACAGTCCCACCAAAATTCCAGCTCCTCCAAGAAAAGTTCACTTGTGTATGGAGTTCAGTGATTATCAGGATGTAAGGAAAAGTGTTTAATCAGTGCTGGGCACACAGTAGCCATAGCATCCTTTTCCCAGTAAGAAAAAAATCCCAAAGTTGTGTGTCCATGTATCTTTCACAGCGACAATGTTAAGGTCCATTTTTCAAAGCAGCTTGCCTTTCATGCAGTCTAACGTCTCCAAGAACTGACCCCTTTTACTTTAGATGTGTTGTAGGCACACCCATGTGTTATTCTTCATCCTTCTGAAATCTGGAGAACCGTGTTCACAAACACTGATTGCTGAGCCCCACTCCCAGAATTTCTGTTGCAATTGGTAGGGTGTAAGCCCAAGACTTTGCATTTCTACCAAGTCCTCAGAAGTTTCTGATGCTCCAGTCCAGGAATCACATGTTGTGAATCACACTGCTATGGAATAACATCTAATTTTCAAACTGATCTGATCATGTAATTCACCTGGGACATTTTAGAAATACATTAATTCACCTCTTTTAGAGAATCTGACTCAGTTAGTTTGGGCTGGAACCAGAACTTTGTGTGTTTAATAAGAACCTCATGTGATTCAAATGACAAAGCACGTTTGAGAAACATTGCTGCATGCAGTAGTAGCATATGCAGTTTTCTACTATTGCCTTTATATAATTTTACTTATTTATATTATCAGCAAAAAAGCACAGCTTTTTATTTATTATTCTTCTTTTTCTACTTTGATTTTTCAATCCCTCTAAGGTCAGAGGCATTTACTCCTCAAGACTGAATGTATCTCACCATGGGGTAGATGCCTGGGGAGGTACACAAAGGGAAATGGTACTGACTGGACTGGATGCTTGAAACCTCCCCTCTTTCCCAGACACCTTCGTCTCGTTTTTGACAGTGAAGACATTAATTAACTTTCACCACAAAAGTGAAAAATTAATGGTCTGGGAATGAACAGAAGTTTCAATGCAACACACACACAAAAAAACACACATATAAACATACATTTGCTGAGCTGATGATGTCCAGCAATCTCAAAGTACTGGCTACAGGTGGACCTTTATCCCTTCAGCAGAATCATACAGTGGTCTGCTTCCTGCCCAGAATCTGAGAACTAAATTATCTTTTCTCTAACAGACTTCACCTAATGCTCTGAGTTATGCATCCAATCAGACTTTCCTTGAGTTCTTTATTCTGTAGGAATTGCTCTGTGGCCATGCCCTGTCAGTCTCCCACAGCCTCACCTTTTGAAGGTACAGTTCCCTTCATTGACTCTTGTTGCTAACGACCATGAACTGCTGATTTCCCCGCTTGAGATAGGGAGATCCTCACTCATCCCAGCTCAACTTGGCCCCACAGGCAGGCCCCAATATTCTCTGAGGGTAAGTTATACAAAATGCCACTCTAGGTACCACTTTATATTGTTGATTGCTTAAAGGGTAAGCGAATCAAGAGTTTGATATATAGAATTCGAAGTTGTTTGCATAGAAATAATACTAAAAACAACACAAGCTCACTAAGGAACACACGAAAGTACTGTTCATATATGTCAGCTATTGCCACTATGCGGCTCTGCAACAAACCACCTGAAAACTCAGTGCCTTCAGTAGCAAGTGCTCCTTTCTTGTAGTCTATGGTTGACTTCAACTGAACAAAGCTGGACTTTAGGCTCTGGGTTCCAGGCCTCAGGATGGATTCAGGTCTGCTCCACATGCCTTTTATCCGTTTAGGATGAGCACCTACCCAAAGCACACTCTCCTTACAGTGGCAGGTAGGGGTGCAAAAGCCAAGTCCAACCACGCAAGCATACATGAGACTGCTGCTCTTGTCACGTTTGTTAATGTCCCATTGGCAGAAACAAGGTGCACACTAGGTATGACTAAAAAAACACTTTGTTTCTTTACTCCATATAGCATCTCTAATGTGTAACAATATATTTCTTTGATGATTGCCCTTCTCCCCTACTAAAATCCATTTCAACAGTATCTATCATGTAGCCTCTAAGATGGAAGCACTCAAAAAATGCACACTAAATTCATGAATTAGCAAGTACTACCACAAACACACATATTTACACAAAAATGATCATACTACCCATACTTTATTAAGAAAGAATGATTTTGATTGTAAATGACCAAGAATATGAGTAGCAGTATCATGAATCACAAGGATGTTTATTGTTACTAAATAAGAAGTACAGACATGGACTTTCCACAACTAATTTAGGAACTCGACAAGGATCCAGAAACTTCATTTTTTGTTCTGTTGTCTCACCTTTTTGTCATCAACCTTGTTCCCTCATGGTCACAAAAAAAGCTGTAGCTCCAGCTATCAAGTCCTTGCTCTAGTAATTAAATCAGGAAGCAGGGTGCAATATGGAGCCCATAAAGGCCTTCTTCTCAGTCTGGTCTCTTCCTTTATCAAGGAGTGGAAACTTTTCCAGATTCCTCCATACTTTTCCTGTGATATCTCCTTGGCCTGAAATTGGTCCATATCCACCCTTAGAGAAGTGGATTCAGCCCAATTCTCTGAATCCAGGTAAGATTCTGCACCCAGTTCAATGCATGTGTAGAGGGATGGATGGTGATCATCACACCACCAAGAAATTCTCCAACATCAGCTGGGTATACCTGAAGATAGTATCAGATCCACAGGTTAAGAGCTCAGTCCTACAAGACCCGCTGCCCTTAATTTCAGACATCAATCCCAAGCCCAGGCTGTCACCTATGCTTCTTACTCACCAGCCGTAAATCAGAATTTCCAAAAGCCACCCCTCAACATGGGTTCAATTAATTTGCTAGAGTGGCTCATGGAACTCAGAGAAACTTACTAGAAGCTTATTCACTGAATTACTTGTTTATTATTAAAAAATCTGTGGAGCATCCATGCTCTCTAAGTTCAGCACTTTCCCCGCAAAACTCTAGGTGTTCAACCTGGAAGCTTTCTGAACACCGTCCTTTTGAGCTTTTATGGAAACTGCACTGCAGAGGCATGATTGATCAGATCACTGTCCATCAATGAATGGACTCATTCTCCAGCCCCTCTCCCTAGCAGGTAAGATAGAAAGCACCAACCCTCTAATCATATGGTTGGTTCTGGCAACCAGTCTCAAGTGCTGTCCAAAAGTCACCTGATTACCATAAAAAAAGACAATTCTATGTCTCTCTCATCACTTAGAAAATTTTAAGAACTTTAGGAACTCTGTGCTAAAAAAGGGACAAAAACCAAAGATATATTTCTTATATTTCTTTATTATTATAAATCACAATATCACACCAAGAAATCTTGGACCAATTCCTGCTACATATATTGCAACATTTTTCCCTAGATAATGTCATGAATATTCCCAAAAAACAATATACCAATCTACTTTTTTCTTTCTAATTGCTTCATAGTATTCAACTAAGTTGAGGTATACAGTTTATATTGTTTCTGCTCTTTCTTTTGGGTTTGCTTTCTATTTTGTTTTGTTTTGTTGAAAATGATGCCATGTGAATTTATGTGGAAGATAATATCTTAAAGAAGAATTTCTGAGTAAAGGCTGTGAGCATTGTAAAAATTTGAATAACACTGTCAAATTACCAAAACAACATTGCATCAGTTTATATGTTAACAGCTTATGAGAATAATTGTTTCCATATATTCATTAATATTATATATTAACATTTTGATATGTGCCAATAAACAGTTTATGAAAATGGATTTTACACACACTCATGAATGTTAGATATTATTAACTTTTTAAATAGTTGCCAATGTTAAGTGAAAAGGTATAGTGCTCTCCTAAGTTGTATTTATTTAATTATAAATTACATTGATCCCCTTTCAGTAAGATTTTAATTTTTCTGTGAATTGCTTATTCTTACACTTTGCTGTTTTTATACTATAATATCTCTTAGTGTTCTTATTAATACATATGAACTGTTAGAATATTATAGAAATTAATCCTGTGATTATAATATAAGAGTCCACTTTTCAAATGTTTGCTTTACACCACTCTGCTTTTGTGAACCACCTAGTATCTGTTTTCACTAAGCAAAAAGAAATCCAGGAAAATTTGCTTTATGAAAAAAGGTGATAAGTGAAAATGGTGTGCGGAACTGGTTTGGCAGTGAGCCTCCGCACAGGCAGCCCGCCCTCCCTCAGTGGCAGGGCCCAACTGAGCTCCTTCCCAGAAACTGCACTCAGCAGCTCAGCGTGGAGCCACCAGGATCCAATCCAGATCACACGTTGAATTTAGGTGACATGTCTCTTGGTTTTGTTTTGGTTTTTTTTGTTCTTGTTTTTAATCTAAAACAGTTTCTTAGCCTTTCTTTGTCTTTTATGATATTGTTTTAGCAAAAAAAAAAAAATAATGACACACTTTTCACTCTCCAAAATGTTCTAGTTTGGACAATACATTATATGCCATCTTATTCAAAAGTGTTAGGAGAGCATGCTTGCACACGTTGTCATGTTTCTGCTTCATGTGAGCTCTCTGAGCACAGAGCACTGGCACTTGAATTAAAAGATGATTGAACAACAATCCTAAAGACAGAGACCTCCAGAGAGAGACAAAGACTCCTCTCCCCAGGGCCGTTTGTTTATACTCCAGGGTAGTCACCTCTTCCTCCTCTCCCAGAGAGGATTTGTTTACATTCCAGAACAATGATCTTTTTTCTCTTTCCAAGAGGAGATGGTCAGACTTTCCAACCACCTTATATAAGCTCCACGTTTCACATTTCAGGGTTCCTCTCCTATGGAGCAAATCGAGGTCTCACTGCATGACCTGCAGGGATATGGAACATGAGACTAGCTTTCTGGGATGAGATAAGCACAAAATGTTCTGTGAGTAAAAATCCTGCCCTCTGACCCAAAGGTCTCATGTTTCTGTGGTATGCTAACTCCTTAGCTTGCAAGAAGAGTAACATTCCAGACCCCTCAGAGTTTCACACTTATTTTGTCATTAACATTTAATCTAAAAAAAAAAAAAAAAAAACCATGAGGGACACTAAAGGTAAAGGCTTGGTCCCTGGTCACTAAGAATGTATAATCTAGTGAGGGGAATAGACCTAAATTAAAATACAGGGAGGAAAATGTGGTATGTGCTACAGTCAAAGACTGGACTGTGAAAAGAATGCAGAGAAATGAGAGACCAATTCTTTTTAAGAAGAATGAGACATGGCTTCCAAGAGAGGAAGATATGGGTGTTGGACAGCCAAGTATGGTAAAATAGTTTCAGTATTTGGCACAAAGCCACAAAGAGGTACAGTTTGAGTTAGTACTCTTATTTTTCTAACTCTCAGTGAATTTTTATTTATATTAACTATATTTTACAGTTGATTAATAAAGTGTCAAAATGGGAAAGTAGAAATGAGCCAGGTAAATCTCACTGTCTCAGAGAAGAATAGTTTGCAGTGCATAGGATTTGATTCTGACCACAAATATTAACTAATATTAAAATAAAGATTTTAATTTTAATGCCTGTGCAAAGTATTAGCACTTTTAATATATCAATTTGCATATATAGTTATACATTTTACGTTAATAAGCTGTTACATATGCTTTTAGAAATCTATGTCCTTGATTCGTATGCAATGGCAAAATTGCACAATGGTAAGGAAATAATTTGTATTTTAGTCATAAGTTTAAAAGATAGGCATATTTCAGAGAATTAAGTCCCCAGAAATATCTATATTTGGAAAAAATATATCATCTTACAATGTGAGAAAATTGAGCCATGGTTTCAGATATGAGAAGCTAATTAAAAATTTCATTGCATTGAGATTATAATACATTGAGGGACAAGAAAACTATTTCATACATATACAGAGAAAGAAATGAGTAATAAATTCAGATAAGCAAGTCTAGCATGGAGCAACCCTATTAAATCATTGAAATAAAATCTGATGTGCATCAAATATTCTAAGGCCAATCTTGGATAAGTTATTATTACATTTTATTTTTCAGCAAAGAAAAATTAATTTTAGACAACTGTCAATTTAAATGCAATTATTGTGAGATATCATTATATAGACATCGTACATAGTTTTATGAGTAAATTGAATATTTTATAAAGGTAACATTATACCACTGATATTTCAAATGCAAATGAAATAAGTGAGATGGGTAATTTTATGTGTCAGTTTCACTGGACCAAAGGATACCTAGAGTCTGGCTTAACATTATTTTATATAATTTCTTTGTATATCTGTGAAGGGGTTTCTGGGAGAGATTAGCATCTGAATTGGTGGACTGAGAAAAGCAGATGGCCTTCCCCAGTGCGAGGCTAGAACATCATCCAATCTGTTGAGGACCTGAACAGAACAAAAAGGTGGCCCTCCCTGGGTATCCCTGTTGGTTGGCCTGTCTTTCCAAATCTCTGAGGTTGTGGGTTTGATCTCTGATCAAGGCACATACAAGAATTAAACAATGAATGCATAAATAAGTGGAACAACAAATCTCTCTCTCTCTCTCCCCCGCCACTCTCTCCCTTCCTCTCTCTCCCTAAAAATAAGTAAATTTTTTTTAAAAGGTAAAGGGAATTTGAATTATCTCTCTGCCAACAGCTTAGTCATGACATCCACCTTCTCCTGTGTTTTGAGCTCTTTGTTCTCAGACTCTGCAGGTCTGGATGGGATTCACACCATGGGTTCTCTGGCTCTCAGGCCTTCAAGTTACAAAACTGTGCACCCCAGATTTCCAACAAGCAGATGGCAAAGTGTGGGACAGTTTAGCCTCCATAATGACATGAGCCAGTACCTTATAATAAATCTCTTTCTATACAGATATAAATAGAAATATAAAGATATAAATATAATCTATTGGTTCTGTTTCTGTGGAGAACCCTAACACAATAAATAGTATGGTACAGAGATAAAAACTGAAACATAAACACTTTATTTATGGTGAAAATATAATAGAATCTTGGAAAATGAAGCTAAAAATATCCAGCATATATGATTCTGATATGATTTCTCATAAAATGTTGGAGCTTTATAGTTTTTTTTAAAGATTTTATTTACTTATTTTTAGATAGAGAGGAAGGGAGGGAGAAAGAGAGGGAGAGAAACATCAACATCAATGTGTGGTTGCCCTTCACATGCTCCCTACTGGGGACCTGGCCTGCAACCCAGGCATGTGCCCTAACTAGGATTGAACCCGCAGCCCTTTAGTTTGCAGGCTGGTACTCAATCCACTGAGCCAGACTAGCAAGGGCTGGAGCTTTATACTTTTATCTGTAATAATGTTTACTCATAAAATATTTCATTTTTCAAAACTCCAATTATCTTTTCCATTGAAATAAAACATCTATCATGGACAGAGTATACACTTAGGTACATAACTATACTTTCTAGGTCAGCTTATCATGAAAAAAAACAGATAATCAACTTTTATGACATTGATATCTACTTACATTTATATTTTATTGGGCTGAGAATATTATATGGATGATGATACTGGTATACTTAGTTAATACTAAATATAAGGAAAAAAAGAATGAAAATCAATATCCTGTGAAACAATGATAAATCTTAGTAATATCAATGGCAAGTAGAAGGTTAAAAGAAATGGTGGACAAGACCAATTTTCATGGCTTCTTGCCCTAAATCAGAGAAATTACTTCTCTGAAAGCATAAGGCAATGTGGAATACCAGAAAAGGAGAATCTTTTATAAAACTAGAAAGGGAATAAAAGGGAGTCACAGGGCTGAATGAAATAAGAGGAAGAACCAAGGAGGGAAGAAGAAAGGAAGGGAGCGAGGGGAGGGAAGGATTGAGAAAGAGAGAGAGGAAGGAGGGAAAGAAGGAGTATCTCCTGCATCTTATGTTAAGAAAAGCTCCCCTTTCAGATTAAAAACCTTGAACAAAACAGGAACATTCAATTTCAGGATGTTTTTTATTGTCTTACAAACTCACCCCAGTGCTTTTGCTGGTCTCCTGATTGCAGCTAGAACATGTGGAATCAGCTTCAGCTCTTAACAATTCCTGTGACCCGCACCCCCCACCTGTGGATTCAGGGAGTCTCACAAAGCAGGCTAAACCTGTTTCTTCCAGATCTCTTTGACCAGAAGGAACAGCAATAAAGAATAATCTGTGATGTGATAAGTAAATTATAATAATAAATAATTTTAATAAATAAGGCAAAATAATTTGGGGGGTAGTATTTTTTCTTCTCAGTCTACATTATTACAGGGAATTAGTGCATATTTTAAATGATGTAGCTTAAATCTATTTTACAATACTTCACTGTCTAATTTTCTTTCCCTTTTTGGGGAAGTAAATACCTCGAACACACTTGCATTCATTGGTGATTCATTCATTTAAAATGTATACAGTTATCTACCAAGAACCTACCAAGACACCTTGCCCAGTATCATGAGGTCTAAAAGATATACGCAAAAATAAATGAGACTGTAAATATAGTTTTTAATCTATAAAATGTTATTAAAATAAAAAGTAAAGAGGCAGATCCATATCTATTTTCAGGGGAAAATACTTCTTATGAAAAGAACTTTTCCATGCTTAGCTTAACTATCCATTTGAGTTAAGCAATGCAAAGATACCAAATTAATAGTAAGAATCTTTTTTGTAATATGTTTTCTAAGTGCTTTTCCCTGCATTATCTAATTTAATCACAAGAAAATTAGTAGAATGGTAAGGTGCTATCACTGCTGTTGAAAGAAGAAGAAAATGAGAAAAAGAGACAGACTTTGTAAGTCATGTAAGCTCACAAAGAAAATCAGTGGCAGAAGCCAGATGAAGAGCCAGGCCCCCTTAACTATTTGCCCATTGCTTTTCCCACTACCCCACGCTGTTTTTTTTACTGTGCAAAATGTAAGGAGCAAGGAAAACTTAGACCATGAGAAAACAGGAACTGGTTAGGTCCCAGGGTACAGGAGGTTACTGAACGGACATCTTGCCCTCCTGCCTTGTGCAAGAACAAAGGATTGTAAAACAGATGCAACCTAACAGGTTTGGTTTGTAAAGCTACTACTGTTGAGCCAATGCCCAACCCTGTTCCCGCCCATGGTCTTTGTAAGTGAATAGCTGACTGCCACGTCTGCTTCTGTGTAACGCTTGCTTGCCCGCCCATTTTATATAAGGACTTAGCTGTAAGGGCTCCGCGCGACTCTCGACTCTCGTCTGCAGCCCTTGTGGTTACTGTGTCTCTGGATACCCTGAGAGCTCGCCCCTGTGCCCCTGTGCGGGTTAAACTTGGCCAATAAAGTAACATCTCTGAAACCCTGAAAGGTCTCTGGCATCTGTTCTCCCGGTTGCTGAATGCAACACAAAACCCTCAGCCTGGTTACATTAAAAGAATGTAACAAAATAACAAATAAAGGCTAAAATTTCCCCTATGACTTCAGCACTTTTTAAAAGAGAAGTTTTAGACATTCACATACCAATTAACATTAAGGTAATGAACTCGAATTTTATTAAATCTTCCTCCCTCTTCCTGTCTTCTAGTGAAAATGTTAAGCAATTATATTCTTGTCCAAAGATTCAAGATGGATAATTGACCACTAAATAATTATTATTTCCACTGTTTGCAGGACAATGAATATATTTACTAATCATGACAGTGATGTAAGATGGTTTGATCAGTCTAATAAATAACAAAGCAAGATCTTGAGTATATTTGAGGTTTAAAATACCAGTTTAAAAAGAAGTGTTAAGTTAATGGTCATTATTATATCTTATAACTGCATATGAATACTTTAATCTTGTCAAGGTCATATTAGTCAGAAAAATAATATAAATGGTATTTCTACTAACTTTTTATTCTGGTCCCTCCACAAAATATTACTTTAAGGTCATAATAGATCACTGATAGAATGTGGTGAGCAATGGAAACCTCAGCAAATTCATTTTTCTGAAAAATATGCTGATATAAGGTAATATTAACATTTTTCAACTAACACAACACAAGTGGATTTTTAAAATTTGCTCTAGAGAAGTTTACTGCCTGGAAAACAAAAACAAATGAAAATTGCACAGCGAGGAAAGTCTCTCTCAGTGAGCAGTGTGAGCAATAGAAAAAAAGAAGAAAAAGCAAAAATCCTAACTTCCTTTCACTTCTTTGTTTATTGTCTGTTTTAAAATTCGGAGGCATGACTGCCTTACAATCACACCTTCTGGAAGATGTGCTGATGTGAAAACCTGCAGGATCCCAGGGCTGCTACCTGTCAGTGCTTGGATTTAAGTCAGCTTCAGGTTCTTCCCTGGAGCATTAGCACAAGAATGACTTGACTTTTGTATTTTCAATGGATGCAAATGTCAGCCTTATCACCAAGGAAGACATATGGTACCCAGTTCTGAAAGCCGAATTCTATCTCCTAATGTGTTCAAATCTCCCGCTGCGATCAGAACGTGGTGCGGGAAAGGCCGAGGTCAGCGTGCTGAGAGGGTTGCTTCAGTGCCCCACACAGTGCCCGGTCCTGCCTGAAAATGTCAGTTTTCAGAACATGTTTCTGCAGGTTGCTCTTACAAAAATGTGTAGCTTATGTAAAAGCAGAGACAGGGAAATTAACTAAACAAAACATTTTTGTTCAAAGAAAATTATATACTGCAGATCGTCCAGTTAATGTGAAAGTGTTTTCTGCTCCACACCCCACCCTCGACCTTTCTTTGAAATGCACAGGAGAAAATTGCTTGTGCATAAATTGTGGTTAACGTAATCACCATTGGATCTGAACTGTTGTGGCTGGACAGCTACTAGGATTGTCTGGTTCTACAGAGGTGATAATGTGGGCTAAATCTTTCTTCCCGTACAGTCCACCAATGCACAAACCTGGTCAAAATGCCTACCCTGCCCTGGGGTCCATCTAAAATGGTTTTGTTACAGAATTACAACCTCCATTGTGTTTGTTTGCTCAGGCTGTCATAACAAAATATCACAGCCTGGTGGCTACAGAAATTTAGTTTCTTATAGTCCTGGATGGAGGCTGGAAGTCCAAGATCAAAATGTCCCCAGGTTTGTTTTTTTCCTTTGGCCACTCTCCTTGACTTGCAGACGCCACTTTTCTTGCTGTGTCCTCACATGGGCTTTCCCCAGTACATGCACCTGTCCAGTGTCTCCCTGGATGTCCAAATTTCCTCTTCTTACAAGGACACCAGTCTGCTTGGAATAGGACCTATCCTAAGGACCTCATTTTAACTCAATCACTACTGTAAAGGCCTTATTGTAATGGGGTACAGAGCATGGGTCCCCTGAAAGTACAGGAACAACCCCTACAATTTTGTCTTCAGGCAGAATTGGGTCAGGGTGCCCACAGAGGGGGAAATACAGCAGTTAAGACACATTGCGTAACAAAGGCAAATTAATGGCTGTGCTTTCCTACAGAGAAGATGGCTGCTGCTTGGGGAGAATTGTAGCATGACTGTGAGAAAGTGCAGTGACTCATGACACAACAATGGGGGCGATGACCTCCCCAGGTGCCTGTGCTTCTCTGGGAACTCTTACCCTGACTAAAGATGGCAGCCGAAAGAGGGTCAACAGCACTGGAGCCTAACAAAAATGGCAGACACTAACGCAACATAGGATGGGCCAGATAGGAGATCACATAGGAAGTTCCCAGCTGAGCATATAAATTAGGGTGTGCCAAAGGTCAGAGAGGGGGAGACATGAGGTCAGAAGAGGTCAGGAGGTCTGCCTGGAGATCTGAAGGTCTGCCTAGAGTCAGCCACGAGGTGTGCAGGGTGGTCTGCCTGGAGAAAACAGCTTTATAGCTGGCAGTGCTGGGGGGAACTGCCTGGCCACCCAGACTCCTGAGGGATGTTTGGAGCTGAACTGTGACTATGAACGCTGAACTGCAAACTTCTGCTTTTCTGAGTGGCATACTCTGAAACTGGCCTGGTTTGGCAAAGGGAGATCAGACCATTCATTTTGGGGTCTTTTTAAAGGTAATCAGACTTAATGGCAGAAATCTACCATTATTCTAAATCTGTATAACCTTTAAATAAACAATCCCTTTCCCTTTTCACTAAACTCTTGCCCTGGGAGTCACACATCTTGGCAGGGGCACTTGAACCCCGCAGCTGTTCCAGAGCACCAATGGCAGGGTTCTGTAATACTCTGTCCAAATATAGTCCAATTCTGAGATGTAGAGGGTTAGGATTTCAACATACGAATTTTGAGTAAACACAGTTCAGCCCAAAACTCACATCAGATTATATTACAAACTGGCTCCTACTATAATTGACCCATACTCAGAAGGCATGTTCAATCATCAGCTTTACAGATTAAGTTTCTGCTTCCTTCCTGATTACTAAGAAGCTCAAAGATCTAGTCAGTGGTCCTTGTACTAGGTTCTTGCACAATTATTGTCCCCTACTTCCTATGTCTACATTTTAATGTAAGATTTTTATTTTAATATACTTATTACATAATGTCCTTAAATAGCAAGCAAGGCAGTATGGCAGAGCTAGTCTGG
The DNA here is from genome assembly GCA_028533065.1 of Trachops cirrhosus. Taxonomy (NCBI): domain Eukaryota; kingdom Metazoa; phylum Chordata; class Mammalia; order Chiroptera; family Phyllostomidae; genus Trachops; species Trachops cirrhosus. The sequence continues at coordinate 115,784,704 of CM052541.1, read as the reverse complement.
GCATAGAGCCTAGCTCTACTCATTGCATACTATGTAATCCTGGTAGGTCTCACTGTTTTGGTTTCCTCATCTGTAAAATGGGCATAATCACAGTATATAACTCATTGATTTGTTGTTCCTGCTAAATGAGTTAATGTATATAAAGCTCTTTGTACCAGACACATTGTAGGCACTATGTAAGTAATTGTTATTTGTGAGCTAATTTTATGTATAATTATACAGACACATGTGTAATTGTATATGGTATAGACACATCTATATAGTATGATGTTTAATCATATATGTATTTATGTAATTGTACATGTAATTATATACATGTATACAGACACAACTGTATGATATGATTTTTTAATGCATGAGTAAATAAACAAATTTCTGACAAGTAATATATTTTTGGAATACCACCTAAATAAATTATAAAAACATACTTGTATCACGAATTTGAAAATCTTATAGTTTATTAAATCTCATCCTCATTCCATTGCTACATTTCCTTTGAATTTCCTTGTTTTTTAACTTCACGTAGGATAAATGCACATTCTCTCACTCACCATTAGAAGCCCCCAGGTGGTCTGCTTCACCTCTTTAGCCCCTTCTCCAAGGCTACTACGGAACTTGTCACCTAACTCAACAAATACTATGTTATCTATATTTCATGTATGGAAGCACAAGCTTGAGAATCACGCTGCTATTAGTCTTTCACAGCCAGCAGGTTCCATTCCTCCCACCTGATACCCTATGGATGCTTAACTGTCAGTATCTAAGATGACATATACTTCAGGATCTGTTTTTCATTTCACTTTGGGCATCTCAGACCTTTGTCTGTAGAGATGATCTCCAGGCCTTTGGGGGATTTTCTTCTTTCAGCATTGCTGACTTCAGCCTTTTTTTCTTGTTCCTAAGACTGTGTTTCCCCAGTAAAGCAAACAGTCTAGACTTCATACTGGGATTTTCAGAACTGAAGAGAGAATACAATAGATTCAGTGCAACTCACTCCTGTGCTAATGATTATGCCGCCTTGCCCCTCTCTTTGTTGATTACCTTATCTCTTATTTCATCAAGAGTAATAGAGAAGGCCTTTGTTGTTTTCTCAGCACCAAAACTAGCAGTCTACATCTGTACCTGAGTCCTCCGCCCTCTTCTGTTACAAAAAGCTCTCACCACTCCTGTCCACAGACACCTCCACCCCTGGTACACTGGACCCAGCCCGGGCCACCTACTCAAGGACTTTGATACTGCAGTGATCACCCTCCCCATACCATCATTGCCTCCCTGTCTACTGGAGCTCTAGTACCAAGAAACAAAACATAAAACCAAAAAACCTTCCTTTGACCCCAAATCAGTGTCCAGTCACTACTTAATTTCCCTGCTTCCCTTAGTAGCCAAAATCCTCTAAAGATTTATCTATAAGCACTGTTTCCATTTTCTCCCCTCTCATTTTCAACAAAACATTGACACTGCTCCTCTTAAAGCCAACAGTGACCTTCTTCTTGCTGTATCTCCAAAGGTCAGTCCTCAGTCTTCTTACTTGACCTCTCAGTAGCATTGAACATGGCTGACCACTGCCTGCTCTTGGAACTTTCTTTACAACATGAACATCCTAAAAATATCACAAGCTTTAGAATCAGGTAGCTAGAAATACAAATTCTATGTTTTCTACACTGTAGCTATTTGACTTCAGCCAAAGTATTAAACCTCTCTGAGCCTCAATTTTTACATTTCTAAAACAGGAATAATAATACCTCTCCTGTAGGATGTAGTATTGAAGATAGTGTTATAACACTTTGGCTTAATTTCTGGCGCATAATAAGTACTCAGTAAATACTATCATTAATATTATTATTGTTTTACTTCCTATTTTCACCCTTTTGCTCTGGTTTTTACATCTGTGTAGTAAGTAGTGTTTCTCTCCCTAACTTCTACCTGTGGAAATCCTACAACAACCTCAAGACCCATCTTCAATCTCCGCTCTTCCCTGAAGTATTCCTTGCATGCTTTCGAAAGAAAAGGACCCTTCCTGTAAACCCTTAGTTATTCATTTTATCTACAGTTCCCACAGTATCTTTATTACATTACTGTTATTCATGACCATGTTTTCTTTCTCTTACCAGTTTTAAGTTCTCAGTGGGGAAGACCAGCTATGTCGAAGAAATCAGCTAAAAGAATCCTGGAAGATCTCAAAATTTGGCAATGTCTCAGATTTGGAAAATTTTTGGCCAACACAGTAATATTACATAACTAAAGGACCTATGAAAAAATTGAGGTTAAAAGCACACTCTATCCAAGCACATTTGGAAGCTAGTGTTTCTAGCAAAATCAAGTGCTTGGAAGGTCCATGTATGCCTGTAAAGGGCTTTGTAGTTCTTCTCTGCAATGTTCCCATGGAACTGACTCTCAGTTAAAGGAGAAAAGAAATAGAGTACTTAGCCCACAGAGGTGAGGACACCACGAGAAAGTGCACGAAGGAGGTCACTGGAATGTACCCACTCAGCATCATTTCCTATCCTCTTACGATTGTAATGGGCTCTACAAATTTTCAAACATTCTTTCTAACGACAGCAGACCTCTCTGGACTTCTGGGTTTATTTGGCCTTGACCACTAAAACGCTATTTACTTACCATGTCTGCTTGGCCACTGTCATCTCTTTATGTTTCTATTGTCTATATGAGCATCTAGGTATTAGTCTGATATTTCTTTCCTCTCTACAAGTGTGTGCTGATTCTTGATGAATTCATAGCAAGGAGTTCACATGGTCATTACAAGACTATAATATAGAGCTATTTCTTTTTGTTCAAGAAAGCAATTACATCTTTTTGTATTGATATTATGCAACCTCCTCAAGGTATTACTAAGTGAAAAAAAGCAATAGGCCAAACAACCTATAGTATATGCTCCCATATGGGAACAAAGGGGATCTGTGTGTATTATGTGTATGTGTGTGTGTATATATGTATATGTGTGTATGTATGCATACATATACATACATATAGTACATATAAAATAATACATACACATATATACACATTTATATAATTGTGTGTATATAAATGTGTATATATAAATCTATGTATAGCTGAGATAGATAAATATATAAATATATAATATACAATATAATTATACATGTTTTATAATATATATTTACATTGCATATCATATAAACAATATATGGATATTAATATATAAATATAGAAAGCTTATATCTAAAGCATATATTAACATATCCATGTATATATAAATATATTTATATATTTTATATATAAGCAAACACATTGTATATACTATATATCTATGTGTATATATAGATAAATCTATATATAGCCAGGAGATAGATAAATACACATTTATATATACATACATTATATAATATATATACACATTTTATTTATATATAAATATATAAATTATTTATATGTACATGGGTATATTAATATATAATTTAGATATAAGTTTTCTATATTTATATATTATTCATATGATATGCAATGTAAATATATATTATAAAACATATGTCATTATATTGTATATTATATATTTATACATATTTATCTATCTCTTGGCTATACATAGATTTATCTCTGGAAAGATCCAGGAGAAATAGCTGATGGTGATTGCCTATGAGTAGGATTTAAAGGTTTGGGAATGAAACTTATTTTCACTATATGCCCTTTGCTCTGATGAGTTTTTGACAATGTATATGCATTATATTTCCATTAACAGAAATCTGGTTAAGAATAAAAAGATGTATCACATTACTTTAGTTGGAACTTTGGGCAGATCTAAAACAAATGCATAACCAGGAATAGGCATGAGGGTGCATGAAAGTCCATGAGGAGCACTGAGTAATTCCTCAGCTTTCTGCCAGTCTAGTCTCCAGAGTAACCACAATCTACCTTCAGAATTTGGGCTCCAAACAAGCTCCACAATTGTCTTTCATATCCTTTCCCACTTATACGACTTTGCTTAGCCTATTTTTCCCTACCAAGCATGTTCTTTCTTCACAGCCATATGCCTCAACTCTACAAATGTTATCAAGGCCAGTGGGGTAGATTGTTTCCAAAGGTGGTCACCAACAATTCTTTCTCTACCTGTACACACATGCTAGTCTCCATCCTCTTGAATACGACCTACTCTGTGACTTGCTTTGACCAATAGAATATGACAGAAGTGAAACTTTGCCAGGTCTGGGCCTAGGCCTAACTAGCCCTGCCAGTTTCCATTTTACCTCCTTTGAATCCGGCAACCTTATAAAGAAGTCTAAGGTGAAAGAGAGGCCATGAGGTGGGAGAAGCTCTGTGGAATGAGAGACTGTGAAGGGCTAGAGAGAAAGGTCAGCCAACCCAAACATCTCAGCTGAGGTTGCAGCCATGTGGATGGAGACATCTTGGATCCTCCTGCCCTAGTCAAGCAACATCGGACAGCATCACTTGAAGCAAAAACAAGCTATTCCTGTTGAGCCATACCCCAACTGCAGATGAATTTTTGCTATTTTTGAGCCCCTAAGCTTTAGGAATGATACTCTTAAATGGAAATGATCCAAACTCTATCACTCTGCAAAATCATATAGCATTTTCTCACTTTTTTCTCTATGTCCATGAGTCCTTTTTCCTTTTTACTCAATCTCTCCAACCCCTCATCCCCGCACTAGCTGTCATCCTGCTCTCCATCTCTGAGTCTGTCCCCATTTTCCTTGTCAGCTGACTCTTTTTGGTGTGTCACATACCTTTCTCTATTGTGCAGAATAAAATCTCTCAGACTGAACTCTATATAACATCCTTGAAAGAAATTTTCTGTATCTCATTTATTTTTGTATTTCCCAACCAGGATAATATTTTTTTGTATAAGACTCAACAAATACATTAATACATGAGTGACTGAGTATATATTCATATATGCAATCACACACATGAACTCTATATCATGCAGTAAAATAGGGACAATTTTCTCCTCACCAAAAGCAATCAATATCTCTTTTAGCACCTTGGAGGACTGCTAAACCAACCAGCTCAGCCCAAGGTGATATTGAACTATTCCTAACAGTATCAGTATTTGCTGCATAATAGTTTGGGTTATTGAGAAATAATCAGCCATCATAATGCAGTTGCTTTATGTTTACATTTCTGCAGACACATAGTAAAGTAAAATCCATAGTAAAGTAGACCTAAGGACCATTTTCCACTTTTGTACACATTCATTATCACTTTCCTGTGGATTTTCACATTCAAGTGGGTACATTTTTTCTCCCTACATATGCATCCACAACAATGATGGCAATAGCTGACACTGGCTCCCAGGAGAGGTTTGCGCACTCCACAGCGTGATGTTGGCCTTGTGGCATGGATGGAAGAAGCTAGAGATTATACAATAATAAGGAAGCAAGTAGAACATGAGGCAAATATGAGCAAGATGGAAAAGTTCAGCACACAGTTCCAGGATGATAGCCCCACTCCAGTCTGACCATGAGCACCTGTCAGTAATAAGGCACAGGAAAGAGCAGAGACATGGCCGGAGGAATGTGGTCAGAGAACATGCTCAGGGCCGGGTAGTCTGTGCCATTAATTGGGCGTGTTGGTTATAAGTAAGGGGGGAGATATGGAAAGCAGAAGCTGAGCCCTGGCAAAAAGCTGGCTGGATCCTCATAAGTGAAGACAGGTCAAAGCGGGCCACCTGGGTCACATCCCTGGATCTTCCATAGATGACAAGGTCTATAGGTGAAAGCATACTTGACAGGCTGCTGTCTTCTCTGGGAAAGGAGTAGAAGGTCAAAAATTCAGCAAGCTAGCTTTAAAAAACCCTCTAAAGTACAAATTTTTATATCAAACTCTAGCTCCCTCATCCCTTCTGGCATGAAAGAAGAAATTACTATTTTTGAGTATCACAATTTGTGATGATATTTGTGATGACACTTAATTTTTGATCCCTATGTCAAGCCAATAGATAGATAACACCTCCTTTCCTAGATAAGGAAACTGAGGTTATGAGGGAGTTACCTGCCCAGGATTTGAACATAGGTCTATTGACACAAAGCCTAGGCTTGTCCTGCAATACCTTCATCACCCTGAAAACTTTTATTGCTCTGTGTGATAAACTACAAGGTGTTGGAGTTTGGAAGCCTGCAAGAGAAGAGAAACTATGCTAACAATAGCCTGAGGTAGGGCTTGACATCTACATCAGTATGAAATATTTTTTCCACAATAGGCTGAGATGTACTGTACCCAAAATAATGGCTTCTGAATTGAAAGGAGAAGGGATACAACAATGACACTGAAATCAAAAAAACAGCTTCATCAAGAAACACAAGCTGAAAAACCCATACATGCAAACACACATACCAACCACACTTCATATCTGCTTTAGACTAGTTCTGGCTATACAACTAGAAATGTGTGACCTAATTCTTTGTGTTAGACCTAATGTTTATGTGCCCTCAAAATTCATATGTTGAAGCCCTAACTCCGAGTGTTGCTGTATGTGCAACATTCTAAGGAAGGCCTCTAAGGAAGCAGTAGTTGAACCTAAACTTAAATAAGGTATAAGGTGGGGCCGTGACGTGATAGGATCACCCTCTTTGCTGGTGTGCATAAAGAAGAGGTTACATGAACACACATCAAGATGGCAACCACCTACGGACAAGCCGGGAGAGACCTTCAGAATGCAACCTACATTGCCAGCATCTTGATACTAGACTTCTCAGCCTCCAGAACTATTAAAAAATAATTTTTGTTATTTAAACCACCCAGTGTATGGTACTTTGTTACAGGAGCCAGAACTGACATATATCCTTCATATCCCAGAGTGGGAAGAAACTGAAAGAAGTTGCTCAGTTTACACAAAGGATCCTTGTATATATCAAACTGTTAATTTTCAAGTTTCAGTCTTGGCTCTAATTTGCAGTAATCAGATATCAACAAATCATCAAATATCTTTAAAATATGGATACTCTTTCTTTAATTGGCATGCTATGGCATCCTGCATCTTCAAATAGTACTCATGTTCATTTCTTTTGATATATTACTACTCCTTCAGAAACCAGCTCAACATTAACTTCTATAAGTGTTTAAAACCGTGGACTTCAGAGTACGATAACACTGGTTTCTAATCACAGTTCTGTCACTACTAGCTCTGAGTAAACTTCTTCACTGAGCTCTCTAAGACTTGATTTTCCTGTATTTAAAAAGACTGGTGATATTGACCTCATTTTTGCACTGCTACCACTCCCTCTATGCTACTACTTCTCTCACTGCCATCATTGCTCCAACAAGAACAATTATATAATGAACTATATATTGAAGGTTTACTATGTGCTTGCCAACTTTTCAAAGAAGCAGTATGTTTATTCCTCCTTTACAGCCAAAAAAGTTTAGGGGCTTTGTACGTATTTTAAGTAATGCAATGGTAAGTTCTGAGAAACTAGGATAAATATCTAGGTTTGCAAGGTTTTTGAGAAAGGAACTCTTAACAAGCAGGCAATACTGCCTATGACAATGAAATGAGCTAGTATGAGCAAAGTGTTTGGCACAAGCCTGAGAGAGAATAGAACCTCTAGAAAGCATTAGTGGAGCTAATTCCCCCAAGGTGAAGCCTTGTCCACCTCCCTCACACACTCATTCACTCCTCTGTGCTCTCAAAGCACATATCAGTACATATGTACTTATCTTTATCTTTCTGTACAAATATTTAGTGAAACATTTTTGTTAAAATTAAAGTGTATCACTGCGTGTCTATCAGACTGACTGTTAGAGAACAAGAACCCTATGAGAGCCTGTTCTGCACCCCCATGCTCACCACCTGACCCCTCTACCCTGACAGTTTTCATCTTTCTCCTTCTAAGACTCTACTATGCTATAGGTATATGTTATATGCCTATATTATAGCACCTATGACATCAAAATTACTCACTTTGATACCAGTCTTTACACAAAGGCAATAACTGCATCATATTTAACATGACCTTCCATATTGGAGGAACATAGTAAATGACCATGAATGAATGAGTTGGTAAGTGAATGAATGTCATTTAGATTTCCTTACAGTGTCCTTCCCCTTGCATTTATTCAATAGTGACAGCTTAAAAAGCCCTAATCTGAAATTCATACTCCATGGCTTAAAATATAAACTGCAATGAGATCAATCAGTATAAAACATTATTTATATAGCTATAGCAACTTTTATGTTTGTTCATCATATGGGAAATGACAAACCACAGAGGATATAACAAAAATACCTTTTATATATACTATGCTTTTAATTTGCACAGTGGTGCTATGGGAAACAGCTCTCGTTTTCCTTTGTTCCATGAGTAAATGAAGGTCTAGAGAGAAATGAAAAGATTTGCCCAAGATCCCAGGGCTGGAAAGTGATGCAATTTTTCCTCAAGTCCAACACTTTGATCTAAAGTCTGGGTTTCTGCATAAACTGATGCTACCTTTCTTGGTACACTAGGTCTGAAACAAATTCTGAAAATGGACACAAAAATAAACTTTATTTAAGCTGAAAAGATAAATAACTGAAGAAAGAAAAGGAAAAATGAAGAGGTTTTTTTTTCAATTTAAGCTATCTGGGCAAAATAATCAAATTTATAATTGTAAGAATGGCAGTTTTGCAAACAAAGTTTTTTCTTCCGTTTATCTATGGGACTGGGAAATGGGTACCTCGAGCCTTTATTGGCTAACTTGGAAGAACTCCTCGAGCACACAGGCTGTGCTGGGGATGGGTAAGCAGGCACAGGTGACTACTTATTCTCAAACCTACAAGGCGATTACTAAAAAAATAAATAAAATTATCAAAAACTGCTCTCCAGTCATTAAAAAAAAGAAACACCTCTGAGTCTGCCCAAAATTTACTGGCCTAAATTTTGCATTCATGTTACTTCTAACACAGCAATATTGTTAAATTTATACTGTAAGAGAATAGATCATTCCTCAAAGGCATACATTTTAGTGGTAAACTTCATCATCTAAAACTATTCTAGAACAAAACCATTCTGAAACTTGGTACCTGGAAAAAAATTGTGTCTTAATTCCTGAAGACTAGCTAATGCAGCTGTCTGACCACGTCATTTAAATATTTAAAAATAGAGAACAATAAGTCATCCCCTCACAAAGTGTTTCCAAACAAATTAACCCAAAAGCCATTAATGCACCAGCTGCTGCAATTAACCAATACTTCTAACCTGCTGATTTGGCAATACGGAAAAGGGAGAGATATAGGGAAGCTGAGAATATTGTAGGCAGAATTGTAGAGAATACTGTAGAGAAAGAGCTTGACTTTAAAATCCAGGGTATTAGGGAAAAAGAAGCACCTTACACCACTATATAAACAAACACAGAGCACACATACCTCCAGGATGGCCAAATACATATACACTTGGAATTCAGAATGGCTGAGACCTGAAGACACCCACGTGGTCTGTGCTTCCCACATCACAGTGGGTTTGCCATATTAATCAGTGAAGGTGACTGCTATTTCTGTAATATTTCATTCAATGTTTCAAACCATAAATCTGTACAGAAACAGCATGTTTCTCTGCCTATGCTCTATTTCTTATCTTGGATCTCTCTCCCTCTAATAGGCTGCTCCCAATCTGTATCTCCCTGTAAAACAATCTGTTTAGTGCTTCTGGGCCGCTAAGACCCTCTAAGCATGTATTGGATTTTGTTGTTGTTGTTGGGTATTGCATTTCTCCCCTTTGAACTCATGCTCTGCTAAGAACAGCAGCTAAACCTACATGTGTAGAGATTAAAGGAGGTCTACTGTGGCTTTTAAACATCAAACTGCTGAAGTTGTACATGACTCAAGTAAATTGCATGGTGCTGGGTCTATTTTATTTTCCTTCATGATAGAAACACCTTCATTATCATTCTCATTGTGACCGCTCTCCTGTACTCTCCTGGTGTTGTTAGATACCCACAAGAAGTGATAAACACCCTGTCTCCAGAGAACATGTGTTCTAATCCACAGCACAGGAGTAGGTGGGAAGCAAAGGTGGGAGGGGAGAGGTAAAAGGAGCTCCTACAGGACAGGCAGAGAGAGAGGAAATTTGAATTGACTATCTAAAGCTTTTTAGAAAAGGTCACATGCATTTCCTGACAGATAAAGACTGTTTGCTGAAACAGTTCTGCTCTGAATTCCAAAATCAGATTATAAGCATGATCTGAATTTCATGCAGTTGTTCCATATTAAAGAAAATTTCCTGTGGAGAATAAGCCTTTCCAGGAGAGAAGAAACCAATGCTAACATGCAGCTGCTTTGATCAGATATGATTTATTGCTTAGCTTCAAGAAAAGAAAGTCCAAGTAACAAGAAGTAAAGAACCCTCATTCATTCTGACACAATCTTTGGAACCTCGAAGCTGAACCACAGAATCAGGGAGGTTGCTTCCTAATGAGGTCCCTGATGTTACCAAACTTGCATCTGTGTCTCTTCTCAGAAACCTTCATGTTCAGTTTCCCAGACAAAATGTGGGAACAGATATGTTCCGTATACAGTGAATGCTCAATAAATACTGTTGACTTATAGGTTTAACAAAAAATTGTTTCCTGTAAGACCAATAAAAGGTGGTCTAAAAATGTGAAGGCAGCATATATTTTCCTATTGTAGAGTTCCCAGATATTAAACTGTTTCCAATTAGCACCCAATTGGCAGTACATCACTTTGAAGTCATTGAATAAAGTTACTTATATAAATCAATTGTGTTCTTAATATTTTTGAGTTTTTTTTCATTGCATGTTCTGGATTTTCTATAATCCTGGTTGAGTCTTTCCAGTTTTCATATATTCAGGGAGTTCAGAATATTCTAACTTCATCCACTTATCCACCCACTGCTGTGGTTCTGTACTTGTGTCCACTTGCACACAGGAAGGAGAGAGATTGGGTGCTGTTCATCAGGTCTGGCATCCTCCTGCTGTCACTGTCTTCTCCCTCACTGCTTCTGCATTTGCTCTGCTCATCTCAGGAATGCACAGAAGTCACGGAACTGGTTGTTCCTTTGTCCAAGCATGTAGGTCTGATAGAGTTAGAACAAAATTGCATAGGCCCTGACCAGGTTGCTCAGTTGGTTGGAGCATTGTACCATGCACCAAAATGTTGCAGATTCAATCCCTGGTCAGGGTGCATGTGAGAGGCAACTGATTGGTGCTTCTCTCTCTTTCTCTCTCACTCTCTTTCTCTCTCTCTCTCCCTCCCTCCGTCCCTTCTTCTCTCTCTAAAATCAATACATACATCCTTGGTTGAAGATTAAAAAAATGGCAGAGGCCTGTTTAAAAACTCAAGACTACAAGAGGACACTAACATAACTTCAGAATACAGCTATTGCATCAGTTTCCCTTAGGAGAGAGTAGTTTCTTGGAGACAAACACAAAACAACTTAAAGAGATAGATGAAGATGAAGGCAAACAAAAGTAGTCTTTTATTAGCATCTCCCCATGCATATACTCTTAGTCAAAGCTGATTCCAACCTTCTATTAAAGAAAGATGACTACATGATCAGATCTTACAGTCTATCCTTGAGAACTCTGAGAAATGATCCACCTTATATCCTCAAAGCCCACAGTTGCCAAGTTCTTGCAAATTTTCATGGCCTCATTTCAAGTTTCCCAATGCAATTAAGGGTATTGTAGTAGATAAGAACCACTGTGTTCTGTCAAATGGTCATTTCCTAACTTGGCTAAGGAAAACCAGTCATCCATCCTGGGAGCCTTGTCGTCATTTGCCAACTGTCATGGAAGTTTGTCCCTGGCCCTGTCTTTCTTTGCAGCAATCAGAACCTACAGCTGTACCCAGCATATTGGAAAAATCACAAGAGGAGCAATATCCAGAAACATATCTGCCACAAATTCTAAAACTCTTACAAAAATGCTAAAGATGTAATTTTCCTACTGGAATTCTATTTTTTATGTTAAACATACATCCTAATTAATTGAGGCCAACAGACAAGAAATTTCCTTGAACTATATAGTATTACCTGTGCAAAACCTATTATGTGGTATGCTTGTGAGTCACACATTCTAGCTATTATGGGAAGAGCACTCTCTGAAAGAAAGGCCATTTTTGTCATCCATCTTTTTAAAAAATTGTACAACATATTAGTGATTACAAGGATTTGTTTTTAAGACTAACATAAGTTAAGATATCACAGTACCGTTTAAGTACTTGCTGCTGTATCTGTGGTATTTGAACACACCCTGAATTATGGCTCCATCAGAGTGGGGCACATCCCAGCCAAAGGGCAGTTGGGGATGGGGGGTGGTGTGGGAGGGGAGGGAGCCAGGAGAAAAGCAGCAGAAGTACCCTATCTATAGTCATTTGTTTGTCTCTACTTAAGTTGATTTTAATGTCAGAGCTTGCTTACACTTTTTAAACTATGTAACATATTTCAAAGAGACAGGCTCAATTTTCAAGTCAAACAGCAGATAATGGCATCAGGGGTGCCTGCAACCACAAAGGAAATATGCTTAAAGAGGACAGAATGGCAAGTTGCCCATTTTCATAAGCAGCCAGATGGAAATGAGACTTCAAATGATCCCCTTCCTACCTGGAATTTGCTCAATACTACGTATTTTTAGGATACTTTCTAGTCATTAAAATCACACCCCATTATTATTATCTCTGTCATACATAGTCATCAGTTAATAAGAAACTGAAATATTAAGTCATTTGCTGTAGGCTACACAGCAAGACAGTACAAAGATATGAATGGCCCTGTGCAGAGGTGAACTAAAATATTTCGCTCACTTCAAGAACGTGAAATTCATTAACTTCCCAAGATTTTGAAAGTAGGGTTCTGAGAGCCTAAAGAAACTCTGGTTTTGAATCAAAGCTGTGTGAGGCAAAAGCATGGTTGGCCTTATATACTACTGCGCAATCGGCACCTAGCATAACATCAGGTGATTGAATAAAATTAAAAATGAATAAATCATGAATCCATCAATACCAAATGGATTTCTGACGGGTAGAAACTTGACAAGAATATTTGGTTAGCGTTAAGTAAGAATCTAGGAAACCAGGAGAACATGTTCTCTAGTTTGAGTTTCCCCTGCCCAGTACATTGTTGCCTTTTGCACTTGTCTTGAAAGGGGAGGGGAGGAGAATACTTCTGAAAGGACAGTACATATGAGAGAAAGAATAAATGGCAAATGGATTAAAAGCCATGAAACTTTATAACTAGCCTTTGCAGTGTAACCTCTGAAAAGGGGCGAGCCTTCTGAGTTTCAGGCTCTGGAAGACACAGCAACCACGATGTTCCAAGGAGAATCAGCAGAGGGAAGAGTCCTTGGGGGCACGTGGGCTTGAGACAGTCCTGCTCTTTCAGTACATTCCTGTGGCTGAATCTCCAATCATTTTGTAAGCTCATTACAAATTTTTGAATTGCCTTTATGATCAGTCCTCCTGGTTGTGGGCAAAGGAGAGAGAGGCTGGACAGCCTGGTCCTATGTGGGGATGGGCTAGGGGGAGAAGCGGGAGAAGGGCGGTGATAATGAAGAGGGATGAGTGTGAGAAGGAGAAAACTGCAGCACTGAGAAGAATAAAGGAGAGAAAGCTTGTCTCAAGACATTTGGAGTGTGGCCACAGAACCCTTTGAGAATCTGATGAAAACAGTATTCAATCCAGAAAAATGTACTTATAAAAACATCCTGTGCATTACCTCAGTTTCAAGCAGCTTCTTAAAGCCATTCTTGAAGGAAACCCAATTTCTGCATTGGTTTTCTACACAGACCCCTCCATCTCTCACAGCTATGGTCCTGTAAGATATATTTTTAACCTGATGGCATTTCCAAGATGACTTTAAGTCATGAGCATCACAATGTGTTATTCCTCTTAAAATGCCAGCATGACACTATTTTCCTGTCTTAAGTTTGCTTGCCAAAGCAAAGCCTGGCGATTTTCTAAACGCAATTAAGTGATAGAAATAAGGGGCCAAATATAATATGTCAAAATTTCTAAATCCCATGGAGAAGTGGTTGAGAGCAGAGACGCCATTGTGAGATGGTGTGAGTCTGGGCCCTAGCGTACCCACTCTGTGACCTTGGGTAACTCACTACTCTATGCCTCGCTCTCCTCACCTGTAAAATAGAAATAACAATGCAACTCATTTCAAGGACCAAATGAGTTGTGATTACTCAGTGTGTTCATACCTGTTAAACACTTAGAACAATGCCTAATATATTTTGAATTCTGAGAACATGTTAGATTGAGCACCATCATCATCATTATTTTACTGGGTTTGGAATAATTGCCCAGGCTCTGTTCCGGCTGAGATCTGTCTGAGGAGCTCTGGTTCACCTCTCAGCAAATATTTTTTGATGGCTCAGTGTTGTCTACCCACAAAGCTGCTCCAAAGCACTCTAGATTGTCTGGCCATAAATTCCTTCAATCTCTGCCTAAAAATTGGGGTTTGAGTAACCACACTCACGACCCCCAGTCTTTAAGCCGCCATGAAGTCTGACTGGGAGCACGATGTGATATCAGTAACCATGTCCTTGTCCATGCTGTCCGATGGCAATGCCCATGAGTCTAATTCGTGTCAGTTTAGCCACCCCATGTATCACTTTAAAAACACAGAGTAAATGAGCTTGGTACATTTTTAAGTGCATGCAGTAATTACTGCTCTGCTACCTACTTTACATTAGAGCAGTTTTAGTTAGTTACTGGGATTTAAGGACAGCCCAGAATTCATTTCACAGTTGGAAGGATAACATAATGTCAAACACTCAGAAGGTGTAAGACACTGTGAATATTGTCTTCACTCTAATAGCCCCAACCCCTGGAACTGAAGCACATGACCAAAGCATTAAGTCATTTTCTGAAACCCTGCTGCTACTAGCTGACTCCACAAACAGACACTTAGCAGTATTCTCCCTGGGCTTGCCACTCTGTGGTTGTAAATAGACACCAATTGAAGCTACATTAACTCTTTCAGCGATACCCCTCATTTTTGCCACTGAATAGAAAGTATAAATGCAGCAATTTACTAAATGGTTTTGAATTATTCTCAACACTATTCTTAGAAAATGATGGTAAGCCTTAAAAATTTTTAAGGAAAAGGATATGAAAAAACTATAATATTCATAATTTATGTTAGTGATAAGAGCAGATACTGATTCTATGTAAGCTATGCAGCAAAAAAATGCATATTTGTTATTGTAAAAGTAACCATAAGCATGGCTTTATGAGCAGAAAGGCCAAATGGCTCTAGTTGGATAATTAATTTGCTCAAAGATTTTTTCTCCAAACCAAAATTACCAATTCCTATCTTATCACTTTTTTAGGTATGAATCAAGTATTAAACATGGCATTAAGTTCCAAGTGTCATGGATGACTTATTGGCAATTGAGGGAATTATCAGAATATAATCAAATACTCACTAAGTATATATAAGCTATAAAATGAATTAGTAGGACAAGAGCAGACAAACATTCTTATGGGAAATCAAAAATTGTTCTCATGACTTTCATTACTTCTTCTTGAACATTAATCCTTAGAAATAATTACATTCCAGGTTTCTGATTTCCAGCTCCTTAATTTGGTCAATTTGTGGTATTTGACAGACCTTCACTTAGCATGTTTGAAATTTTGTTAGAATGCTCTCACAACCTCTCCCAGATTCTCACAGAAGGCATTTCAGGAGGCCAGTCATTGGACCGCACAACCACCACTTCCTCCAGACTCAATGGAGGGCTGTTCAGCAGCAATCTTTGTGGTCTTTCAACCCTTTTTTACCGGAGTTTTTAATCCCTAGTAACTTTTGAAACAATGAAACCTACAAAACTTCAAATAGAAGAGCAACATGTCTCAATTGAAAATAGACTTTTAAATTACCAAATTCTGTGGGTTTTCATAGATTTTCCCCATCTTTCCTCAAGATATCTCTATGAAATGAGTCGTCTATTACTAACCAACTCAAAAGCATCTAATGACAACAAAAGAGAATTTTAGACTATAGCTGTTTACTCTGAACAGATTTTATGCTTAACTGGTATCCTCAGGTCAAATCATTAGACCTGCTCACAAATATAGTGGTTTACTTTCAGATTTTATTTTTCCTAAAATATTATCATATTTAGTTATCTCTATAGTAGGCATATGTTTTTAAAATGAAACAAACAAACATGAGTTCAAAAATAATATGGCTTGCAGGGGAAAAAATACTGAAATACTTCCCATTCCCTGTCTTCAGTACATAGTTGTTACTCAGTGGGGTTTCTTAAACAAAGGAGATTTTTTAACGTGGCTATATCTAGGTAATATCATATGACGTACTACCCTGTAGTTACATATTGCTTTCATTAATTTTAGGGTATTATTTGAGTTACACAGGTAAGCAAACAGTCTCACAAAGACCACCGCACTGCAGGCACAAGCCCCAAGTCTGAGGGCCCCAGGGCCTCCCTCACTTCAGACCAACTAGCTATAAATTGGGGGATTCTCACAGTCACCCCCAGGTTTGACAATTCACTAGAACAACTCACAGAATTCAAGAAAGCACTATACTTATGATTACAGTTTTATTATAATAAAAAGATACAAATTAGAGATCAGCCAAAAGAAAGAGATGCAAGGTGGAATCTGGGAGGAGTACAAAGAAAGAGCTTCTGCTCAGCATCTCCTGTGGAGTCCTAGATGACATTAGCTCCTCTGGTGACATGGGTGACAACACAGAGAACTGCCTACTGGGAAGCTCGACTGAGCCTTCAGAGCCCTAAGTTTTTGTTGATCACAACAGCCTGTGGCTGGCCTTTAGTCACTAGCCCCTCCTGAGGCTCAGCCTAACATCTTTATTAGTCCTCAGGAAGTTGGAACAGATAAAGCATATTCCAAAGACCCCATCATAAATCACATTGTTAGACCGTCCTGTGGCAAAAGCCTCTAGGCAAACAGAGACACTCTTACCTGACAGGATATTCCAGGGGCCCAGAGATCACCTCCCAGTAGCCAAGGCAAAGGCCAGCTCTCTGTTTGAGTAAAGTTACTTCTTTGCTATGTAGATAGATGTCATCATTTCCTAATGGAATGTTGGATATCGGATAGAAAAAGGACATTAGGACCAGGACTTCCAAACAAATCTTCCTCAATACTCAAGAAGAATTAAAGCATAGGGTATTATATTCAGTTTTAGCCAAAGTTCAAATTAAAAACTATAAAAAATGAAAAGTAGAAAAAAGCATTAAAATTTGTTTTAAAAAACCAAGCATACGATCAAAATAAAAGGAGTTAATAGAAATTGATCCCCAAAAGATACAATTAAATGGTAAGTCAAAAATACTTTCTTAAACCAAAATTAACTTTATTTAGCAGCTATCAATGAGTTTATGCAGATCATACACTTTGTGAGGCATTCACAGTACTCATCACTAGGAGAAACAGTGTCAGGGCAATAAGTAGAGGGAAGGAAATTGGCCTCTGTGAGATTAAAGTGGGGGACTTCAGCTGGCCTTTTAACCAACCAATTTTGACAAAACCTTTTGGACAACAAAAGAAAATTCATTTAGAAAACAATATATTCTTTGAGTGAAAAGATGATTCAACATTTGGATAGCCCTAAAAGATGTAATACAACCTCAACTCATAGAGAACTTTTAAAATAGGATAAATGAACTTTGGCTTCCTTTTTTTGTTTGTTTGTTTGTTTGTTTTATAAGAACTGAATGACCTTCAGATCTAAATTTGAACCAAATAACTCTGGAGACCTTGAAATTCCACAAATTTCTAAGTAAAACAAAATAAAAAACAAAAAAAACTCTCCGATTAAACATAGAGGAAGTCAATGACAAATAAACTGTCTGGAGTAGAAAAAAATCTTTGTAACAAATTTATAAGGATGCATATTGTAGTAGACTGTTCTACGTGGGGTGGGCCCAGCTCCCACTCAGAGATGTACAGGACCCACACCCATGGATAGGTTCTCCTGTGGGGAATCAGGCCTGCAGTGTGCCTAGGCAGCTATGAGTCTTGCTTTTTGCTAAAACTCCCTCACCCTGAATTGAGGACATTTACTGCAGAGCAACTTCCTAAAGTCCATGCTAAACCTTCCAAGGATGAGTGTAACCAGTCCAACTACTTTTGCCTTTTCATTTGCAAATATCCCTCTTCTGTGATGTGATTAGCAGCATTAGCTCCTTTGTTTTCTGCAAAAGGTAACCACCTAAAGCAAGCCTGTGCATAGTTAATGAGGACCTTCTTGTACTGTGCCC
Source organism: Trachops cirrhosus (assembly GCA_028533065.1). Lineage (NCBI taxonomy): Eukaryota > Metazoa > Chordata > Mammalia > Chiroptera > Phyllostomidae > Trachops > Trachops cirrhosus. The sequence continues at coordinate 115,766,518 of CM052541.1, read as the reverse complement.
AGTAAGACAATAAAAGCTCACTGGAGCAAGGGCAGAGGCTTTTGCTCCCCTTGAGAGAAAAACCATGCCCTCCCTTTTCCTCTACTGGATTCGGTAGTCTGTGTGAATGTCTCATTTCATCCATAATGATGCGGACCCCACAAGCCACGGTCCACATCAAATATTAACAAGCATTTAATTTTTAACATTACTTCTTTAACAAAACTTACATAAAGAGACATTCAGATACTTTTGGATAAAGAAAATAATAAGTAAACATAGTAAATGTTGAATTGATATTTTAAAGTTATTGAGGAGTCCAACCAATACTTATATATACCTTTTATTGAAAGATAAGCAATCAACTAATTTATGTATTTTTCAACATTTTCTCAAACCCATCCAAAAAACTTTTGATAGTTAGAAAAATACTTCATAGCCCAGTAAAGTCAATGTACAAATGTCAGCAAGTGAATATAACAAATGTGTTTCTTGACTTAAAGATGTTTTCAGATGATAAGTGTTCCCTCTGGTCTTATCATACAGAAAAATGGGATATTATTTTATGAGCTTATCTCTGTGTGGCTTAAACTATAATGGAAGTTCCACAGCTTCAAATAGAATCTGATTCTGCTTAAGCTGAACCTTCTACCATTCTCCATGTCATTTTCCTAAAGAAACTCAAATGAGTTTTAAAAGCTCAAGAATAACTTAATAAGTGAAAAGGCATACCATGTTCTTGGAAAGAAACACTCAGTATTATGAATCTCTCTATTCTCTCTTTGTATGTGTGTGATTGTTTCTATGTAATGTGATTACAAGTAAATTTTCTTTTCTTTTGTCTTTTTTTTTTATTGTGGTAAGAACATTTACAAGAGATCTACCCTCTTAACAATTTTTGGAGCATACAATATAGCATTGTTAGCTATGGGCACAGTGTCATGCAGCAGCAGATTTCTTCATCATCCTTTTTTAAAATATATTTTATTGATTATGCTATTAAAGTTGTCCCATTTTTTTCTCCCCTTTTTTTCCTTCCACCCTGTACATCCCCCCACCATCATTCCGCCACCTTAGTTCATGTCCATGGGTCATGCATATAAGTTCTTTGGCTTCTCCATTTCCCATACTATTCTTAACCTCCCCCTGTCTATTTTGTGCCTTTCACTGATGCTTCTTATACTCTGTATCTTTTCCCCCATACTCCTCTTTCCCCTCCCTGCTGATAACCCTCCATATGATCTCTATTTCCATAATTATGTTCCTGTTCTAGTTGTTCACTTAGTTTGTTTTTATTTTTGTTTTTTAGGTTTGGTTGTTGATAGTTGTGAGTTTGTTGTCATTTTACTGTACATAGTTTTAATCTTTTTCTTTTCTTAGATTAAGTCCCTTTAACATTTCATAGAATAAGGGCTTGGTGATGATGAATGAACTCCTTTAGCTTTACCTTTTCTGGGAAGCACTTTATCTGCCCTTCCATTCTAAATGATAGCTTTGCTGGATACAGTAATCTTGGTTGTAGGTCCTTGCCTTTTATGACTTCAAATACTTAAACATTCAACCAAAAGAGAATGAAGAAACAAGAATTCATAAAAATGAGAAGGGGCTTAGGAACCTCCAGGACAACTTGAAACAGTCCAACATCTGAATCATAGGGGTGCCAGAAAGAGAAGAGCAAGAAATTGAAAACTTATTTGAAAATGTAATGAAGGAGAACTTCCCTAATCTGGCAAAGGAAATAGACTTCCAGGAAGCTCAGACAGTCCCAAACAAGTTGGACCCAAGGAAGCACACACCAAGGCACATCATAATTCCATTACCCAAGATTAAAGATAAGGAGAGAATCTTAAAATCAGCAAGAGAAAAGGAGACAGTTACCTCCAAAGGAGTTACAATAAGACTATCAGCTGATTTCTCAAAAGAAACCTTACAGGCAAGAATCTCTCTATTCTCTGTAAGTCAATCTATAAAATAAATTAAATTCCATTAAATTTTTTATGAACTTAGTGAATGAACCTGGTATTCTTTTTCTAAAGGAACCAGGAAATTTGTGGAAAATTAGAATTATGAGAAGGAATAGGCTATATCGATAGCAAATCCAATGGTATCATGAAGCTATAGTAATACATTCCACTTTCTACTTTATAAAATTCTATAAATTTTGCATGGTTTATTTTTATGGAGCATAAATTCACATGAAAATAAAAATATCAATAAAGACAGTTCTTTAAGATAAAAATCTAAGTCCAATATTTGAAAATTTGCCTTACTAATTAACTATTAGGAACAAATAAGCTCTACAAAATTAGTTGGTCATTTATTTTTCTTAAAAAAATAATTCTTACTTGCTTTCTGGATTTTATAGTATACAACTTCTGTATAGAAGCAGTTTTTTCTTGTGTATTGAATGTGCTCCCTCATTTTATATGTTGAGATATATAAATATATAAAATGACTTTTAGAGACCCACCTTAAGCTTTCTTCTCCTATAAAATTCTGATCTCTCCCTCATACTGTGAATTACACATGTGATTATGTATGACATCATAACATATATCATTAGTGGTACAAGGGATTTACTATAATTAATGGTGAGAACGAAAATGTGACTGTTCTGGAAAGCAATTGGCAGCAGCTATTAGAATTTTACATTTTGATGCAATTATATCACTTTAATGTTTAAATGTGACCTCGTATAACTTTACACATTTAAGCATGTTAAAAAATATTCTAGTGGCAAAAACCAGAAATAAATTGGTTTTCCAATATAATAAAAGTGTAGTAAATTTCCGTATAAATTGTATAGATCACCACCATAGTATATGGTACAACGATTAAAATTATAGTTCCCATAGTTGCCTAGAGGGATTTCCATGAGAACATGATGAATTTAAAAAGTGAGAAATTAATGTAATATAATATTATATTTATAAGGCAAACTAATGACAAATCACAAGTGACAAAAATATATCAGTGTCCATATATGTGCATTTCCTATGAACATAAATATAGAGAAAATACTGAGTACTACACAGCTGATTGTTAACATGTTACTGGAAAAAAAGTAAAAGTCATGAGGGAAAGGGGAAATTCAGACAAATAAACAAAATAAAGATTGCACTTAGAATAATCTATATATTGGACAGCATTGATAAATTTTTCATTGTCAAATCATCCTTTAGTTCCTGTGAAAACTAATAATACACTATTATTATTATACAGAACCAAATCCAGTTTGCTGATATTTTATTAGTTGTACATCTTTTTTCATAAGTTAGATTGTTTTATAATAGTGTTGTCTAATTGAAATATAACATGAGCCATATACATAATTTAAAATTTTAGTAACCAAAATAAAAAAACTAAACAAATGAAATTAATTTTAACAATATATTTCATAAAAAATCTAAATGCTATATAAATATAATAATATGTCAACACTTATTTGATAAAAAATTAATGAGATATTTCATTCTTTAATTGCCCTAAGTCTAAATCTCCATGTATTTTACACTAGAGCATATCTGAATTCAGATGTTAATAGTCTATCAGAAATACTTATCTAGATTTAAATTTCATAAAATTTATGGCTGAAAGGTAGTTCACATAACCAAATCATTCCAAGCATATATAAGGTTTTTCAATAACTGCATCAATTTTTAAATTGAGGCTAATCAAAATTAGAGGAAATTAAAAATTCAATTTCTCAGTAGTACTGGTCACACTTCAAGTGCTTAATAGACATACCAAAGTGGACTGCACAAGTCTCTACACTTATTTTCCTTTATTGCCTCATTCTGTTGGGTATCAAGGTTATGCTAGTCTCACTCATAAAATCACTCTGTAGTTTTTCCTCTTTCCTTGTCTTTCAGACAATTTACACAAGATTATTAGTACCTATTCCTTGAACTATGTTACAACTTTACTGTAGATCATCAGGGCCAGTGTCTTTTTTGGAGGGGAGAGGTGGCTGAAGGGAAAAAGTTATTAATTATCAATTCATATTTTATAAGCATTATTGTTTAAATAAATTTTCTATTCTTAAATCAATTGTGGTCACTAGTGACTGTAGATTTAGTTTGCAAAATTCTGTGTATAACCATTAATGTGCCTTTAAATGGTCATGCTCTTATTTAGTTTTTGCTTTTTCTATGCTCCTATGATGTTATCAAGTTTTCACTGCATTTCCAATAGGGGTGTGTGTGTGTGTGTGTGTGTGATCAGTTGTTATATTATTTGGTACATGTAGGTTTATAACTATTATATCATCTTTGTTATAACTTTCCCTTCATTTATAAATTTGTATTTGCTTGTAACATTTATACAGTATTATCAGTAGGATTTAAGCATGGTCCCACTACATTTAGCTTTATAAAATTATTACTTTTTTCAATTATCATAATAAGTAAATTTTGATCATTTATATTTACTGTCGTGAGTGGCATATTGGTTTTATTTTTTAATCTTATTCTGTGATTATTATTGTATTTTGTTCTTTATTTATTTTAATTTTTCATATTTTTACTGTTTGTTTTTTTTAGATTTTATTTATTTTTAGGCAAAGGGGAAGGGAGGGAGAAAGAGAGAGAGAAACATCAATGTGTGGTTGCCTCTCCTGCACCCCTACTGAGGACTGGGCCTGAAACCCAGGCACGTGACCTGATCTGGGAATCAAACATGGAACCCTTTGGTTTGCAGGCCAGCACTCAATCCACTGAGCCACGCTATCCAGGGCTTATTTTTACTGTTTTTATAATGATACATTTGCCCTTTTCTCTAGCTCTTACCTTTCCTTTCTCAAAGTTTTTATATGTATATATGTATGTATATTTTTGTGTATGCATCTACTGATAATAAGAGGTTATGATTCCTGTATCATTTCTAATTCAGATACTAATACTCTATTATTCCAGCATTTAGAACTCTAACCTTTAGTATTTCAACATTTAATATAATCTTTTATCTTCATTTTATGTAAAAAGTCTGAACATATTTGGACTATTTACTTTTACTCATACTACTTCACTTATAGTTTATATCACTATTGTCTTTTATTTCAAATTATTTCACTATTGATAAAATTTCATGAAAGAAATTTCATGAGAGAGAAATTTTATTTCTCTCATCATTCTTTTACTAATAAAAGGAATAATAGTTTACCTAGAGCTGAATAATCCTTAAATTGCTGAAATAAATTATATTTTCTACAGTATATATTATTTAAACATGGAATGTGATTTATTTCACATCAAATATTAAACACTGCATTTTGATTAAAACACATTGCAGAACTTGATTTATTTCAAAACAGAAATAATTTTGAAAGTGAACACAGTATACCTGATCCTGCCTCCCTGAAGTTAGGTTGGCTTTGTGATGGAATTCTGGGGAGTGGAAATAAAGTCAAATCACTTCCAGGCCTGCTCCCTAAAACCTTTCATACAATTCTCCAAGCTCTCTGTTTTTCATTGACTTTCATTCTCTGCTTAATGGATGCAAAGAATCAGATGAAGATCTTTCAGGTTTCAAAAGAGAGATGAAGGCCTTACTAGATGGGAGAAGCCTGGATCCATAAATGAGTAAAACAGAGCCCCCCAATTATTTGCATTAGATGGTACAATAAGAAGACATACCTTTTGTTGTGATGCACAAGGAATTTTGTAGTTGGTTTTTTATAGCCTTACCCTACTTGACAATCCAGACTCTAATGAGCAACTAAACACAAAAAATTCAATTGAGAAATAATGTTCAAAGCTATATATTGAATGAACACATCATGTGTATTGATAAATAATGCAACATTCATAGTTTGAGAAAGTATAAGTGGCAATTGGAGGGAAATAATTATGAACATGAATCATTCAGACTTGATACACATTGACAACAATACTAAAAATTTTTGGTTCTTTCTACTAATTATCTCCAAATGAAAAAAAAGTTATTTCTCTTTTATTTCTTCTAAGTGAAGGAATGAGAAGCAGAAAAGGAGAAGAAATGAAGATATGAATCAGCATTTTATGAAATAAGTTTTCAGCCAACATGAATTACATCAGTTCTATACTTAGGTTAAATGAACATCTGTCTGGAAGATTTCTATCACCCCATTCTCATCTCCTACCACCTCTAATCGCTGCTCATCATGAGAACTCTTTTATTGTTTCTGCCATATTGGACTAAGAAGTTTTTGGGTTTTCCATTCCCAGTAGGGATTATAGGTCCTCACTACCCTTTTCTAAATTCCAGCAATTCTTATGCATATTATCTTCTAAATAATGCTCAATCTGTTTCTCTCAGCCTTGTTCAAGGTACCATTTCTCACTTAGACTGACAGACTAAGTGGGTCTTCCTGAAGCCAGTAAAGTCCCTTCAATTCATTAGTTTTTGTTCTAGCCAGCTTGGTCTTTTCAATTGGAAATCTGATTATCAGATCATGTTACCCTGGCTTTCTCACAGGGCTTCCCAAACCCTTTGGAAGCTTCCTATTGCTGTTTACATAAGGACATTTTCCAAACAGTTCATTTTTGCATGGATTTCTTTGGTTTATTTGTTTTTTAATAGGCTTTCCCCTGGCTATCATGTGCTTCTCTCCCATTTTCACCCAAATAGTAACTCCTTCAGATATTAACTTAATCATCACTTTCTCAAGGAAGCTTCTTCTGACTTTCACAACTATTTCAAATTCCCACAGTGAGTCAATGCACAAGGTGGGTCTTTGCCTCAGTGAATAGGTCAAAATAGTCGTTTTACATGTGCTTACAAATTATTTGATCTGTGTCTGTAAGCCTGTTGGACTGTAAACTTTACAAGGAAACAGACTCTGTCAATCTCTCTTGTTTGTGTGTGACAGAGAGTGTTCATGTATTTGTGAGTGGTGCCTAGTACCTGATGTTTAAGCAGTAAATTGTGGTTGAGTGAATGAGTGCACCCTAATTTTTGATTCTGAAATTATCCAGGGATTATCCATAATCTGGATATAGTTTATAGTGACAAAAGACTGAAAGTGACAAAAAGAAAGGAGGACAGAAGACCATGTTGACCAAATCATAGCTCGGTCTGGGTATCATAATCAAGATTCCAAATCTTCTCAGTATTTCACCACCCAGTATCATCAAAGAGGTTCAGTTCTCATAGCTCCTGATCTACCACCCAGTTACATTTCAAGCGCCTGATACCGTTTCAAGTCCTTTTAAATGTATGTGAATACTACTTGAATTCTTCATCTACAGAAGGGGGAAAAAAAACAGTCACCTACATCATTTTGTCTTTTCCTGAAAGTTTTAAGTGGGTAAAACTTCATTCTGAGGTTTTGCTTTGACACTATCTTCTATAAAACTGCACAAGGTACATATTATGGACACACTTCGAATGAGGAAACAAAAGCCAGATGCTTTAAATAAACTGCACATAGCCATTTTGGTAATGAGAGATAGATTAAGTTCAATGACTACTTTTCACTTAACTGCGGTTATACAACCTCTAGAGTGCCCCCCAAAACTACAGGTGAACCATGTGCTTGTCTAGCAGATACAATGGTAGAGGAAAAGCAAAGGGACTGTTTGTTCTATTAAGAAAAAAAAGAAAAAGAACCTCCATTGTAGAAACAGATAATGGCAAAGAAAAAAATCAGGAAAGATTTATGTGACTAGAGGCTACTTACAGCCTAATCCCCACCTTTCATTTCCCTGCAGCCACCTTCTTAGAGACTCAGATCGTACAAGTTACCCCTAGTGGCTTGAATTCTGACAGGCGCCGAGTGGAGAAAGGTGTGTTACTACCTCAAGGGAGATCTCTAAACACATTTTCCTTTTGAAATATCACTGTTCACAGTGATTAAGGTGTTATGCTATTTGGAAAGAAAATTAGGCACAGAATGTTGGGTTTAAAAGATTTTGTAGCATTCTGAAAATTCAACTATCATGTAAAATATTTTATCTGTTGAAAAGTACAGCCACCTTTTAAAATATTTATTAATTAAAAACACAACTCATTAGGAATTTCAACATGTGTTTAAGGTCTGGAAATATTTGAAAATCAGAGCCAGAATCCCTGGTTAAGACAGAAGCTCTGACAAAGACTTCATAATCCTCAGCTCATAATAAGATCAGTAGTAATAACAGCATCACTCCTTTGAGAAGTTTCATTTCAAAAATTTTTGTAGTAATTAAAATATCCTAAGCTCTTGTAATCTTCAAAAATCACCATTTTTTCTCAGACCAATATATTGAACAAAACACTATGAAGTAGAATGTTTTGAATATTAATGTACCTTAAGGACATACAGACGAAATTAACCCACATTTACTTAATTTTGACCTTTGGCTTTTTCCCACAAGCAGTTAAACCACACAGGCTATAAAATATTTTTACAAAGCCACCCTTGATTTTTAAAGTCTTGTAAGAAAAGTAAAGAGGCAAGACAAACCAGTTGTTGTGTTTCTGGCCATGTGAGCAATGAAAACCAGAGGATGGTCATTAATCATCAACAAATTACACGGAAATCACCGTGCAAAGTCAAAGGTTAAATCAATTACAATGACAATTAAAGTACTCAACAGCAAACTCAAAGCCCCTGCAGTTAACAGACAGCCTAATATGACTTTATAGGGAATTCAAACATAAAATTTTCCATAATGCTAAAATACAAAATTACATTTAAGAAAGGGTATAAAGCAATAATTTCTATGGTGAGTTGGGGGGAAAAGTCTCCTTTGGTAATAAAGTTGACAGTTATTTGATCCACTGTGTTGTTATCAATTATTTAATAGAAAGTAGCAATGAGTACATATTGATTACAATGCCTTTGCTGCAATCAAATCTTTGTGAAGAAAATTCCATGCATTCTGTCTTGATGTTGGCATCCAGCCCCAAGACTCAAAACATAGTAACAGTTTGTAAAGTTATAGGACTAAAGGACAATCTTATCACTGCGTGCTGTCAACTGCATCTCTGAACTCTTTCTTGACCTTCAGATGAAATCACCCAAGTGAGTTAAGGCCAGAGAAGTGTAGAGTTCTACAGACCTGTATGTTTTCCCAGATGAGTTACATTGTCATTCACATTTCTCCCACAGTCAGCCAACATGAAGAAGATTTCTTCTAAGATTCTGAAATAAGGGAAATCTCCCCCCAGTGGAGTCAGTGGAGAGGAGAGGTGCTTGCTTCTGCTGCCCCTAGATGTTTAGGAGCAGGTTAGGGACGTTCGTATTTGGTTTATTACAACCGAAAGGTGCTGCTATCTTTCCTCCACTTAATCTACTTCCTGTAAGCATTTTCTAAAAGAAATAAAATTCTAATAGCATTTGGTGAGATGGACACATAGATCTGGTAAGAAAATCAAAGTAGCTGTATTTTAATTCCAGTCTAATTACTGGTTGAGTGATGCTGGAACAGTCATTTAACCTTTCTTTTTATAAAATTCTTTTATCTCTAAAATGGAAAAAAAGGGTTATTTCTATGTACTGTGCAGGGAAGTTGAACACATATTTGATTCTGAAAATGATCTTAAGATAACAATTAAAAATACTGTATAAACCAAATGTATAGGGTATGTAAACTTACTTGAATATATCAGTAATATAATAATACTACTAAATTTCTAAATTATCAATAGAAATTAGTTACACATGACTCAAAAAATTCTTTTGAGCTTCCAAAAAGGGTTATTTTTGTTGTCCTTTTAAATCATTTTGCACCTTGGAAACTCATTCCATGGATAAAATTCCCTTTAAAGACAAACCCCTCTCAGATTGGGTTTACTGAGAGCTTAGCAATGATTTTAAAATTCTCAGTTTACCACGACATCATTGACTGGATCCTTCCAGCACATGAAAATCTCCATACTCCCGCATCTTTATTCACCCCCTGTAACAGTAATTTCACTGTCTGAGTGACGAATCTCCACATTTTGCAACAGTTTTCATTTCTTTTTTAACTATTCATGAGAAGAGAATGTGGTTGGAAATGTCTCAAATAACAGCAGAAGTAAAGTTCAAGCTTATCTCTGTCCTTATAGAAAAGAAGCCCATTCAGTCACATTCTGAATTAAATGCACTGGAGGGAATTCCGTTGGGTTCCATGGCATTCATGGTTCAGCTATTTTACACATATTAACTCACTGAAGTAGCTAACATTTTCTAATCATATCACAGATGACAACACTAAGGATCTGAGAAGTCAAAGTCCTGTGCAACACTCACCCTGTAAGTGCCAGAGATGTATGTAAAACTCAAGTCTGACTAACTTTAAAACTCATTTTTGTTCTTGTATATGAATGTTTCTCATAGTAAGAATGAGAAATAATCACTTCTAGGTTGCTACTAGGTTTCTAACTGTGGTAGGTTTAAAATAATTCTCAAGATCTTTCTATACTTAGAAGAGACCTGGTATCAATCTGAAATTTATTTATGCAAATAGATCGGGCATAAAATTACCTCCTTACACCGCCCTTGAAATCGGCAGTGTGGTGGTGGTGGCCGGGTGGGGGTAGGGGTGGGGATGGGGAGGGCGTGTAACATAAACCAACCTTTCAGTCAGTTAAGAGATACTGATTGGCTGCTCAGCACCAGGCACAGGGGATAGATGATAAATCAGTCAGCAAGACAGAGAAAGACCTCTGCCTTCGGAAGGTTTACATTCTAACAGTGAAAGACAAAAATAATAAACATCATAAATAAGTAAAGTACATATGTGTTTAAAAATGGTAGGTGCTATAGAATAAGGAAAATTAGAGCAAGGTCAAAAGGACTAGGAGTAGGACGGTAACAGGAAAAGGGCACAACCCAGTACTTGGTTCAGAGGTGGTGAGGGGAGGGGAGGAGGAGATAAGGTCACAGAAGAAGTGGGGAGAGGCAGAGGTAGCACATGGCCCCATAAACTTTGGCTTTTACTGTTAATGAAGTAGGAAGTCATTTCAGGGCTTTGATCAGAAAAGTGACCTAATATGACTTACATTTCTAATGATTACCCTTGATGTATTGAAAATCAATGGAGGTGAAGGAAAAGTAACACAGGGAGAACAGATATGAGAATGGGCAAGAGGCTATTGCGATAGTCCAGGAGATAGGTGATAGTAGCTTAAGACAGAAGGTAGCAGTAGAGGTATTAAAAGGTACTTAGGTTTTGAAGTAATGTCAACAGAATTTCATGATGGATTGGATATGGAATGTGGGGAGAAAAAAACCCAGCACACTTAGAAAATGACTCCAGGGTTTGGCCTGATCGATAGAGAAGATGAGCACCATTAACTGAGATAGATGCCTGCAGTTGTGGAGTGTAAATCAGAGGCCAGTTTGGGGGGTTAAATTTAACATCCAAGAAGAGAGATTAAATTGGATTGTTTACATAAAAGTCAGGAGTTCTAAAGAGAGAACTGGGCTGGAGATAAAAATATGTGAGTTAATTGGCCTATAGATGGTATTTAAAACCACGAGGCTCAGTGAATTCATGAAGGGAGTGAGGGAAGATAAAAAAGACAAATAAATTGTCATTATATTTATAATAAGCATATTGACTCCTTTTGATAGAGATTTAAAGCAAGACAATGTTTCGTTTTGTTTCATTTTATGAAATGAGATGAAAGTTTAGTGATTGGAAGCTCTATATGTGATTATTTCTGATTTTCCTTTGGAGTAAAAATCTTCAGTTAGTCTTATCCAATGATATATCACCTCCTGACTGAAAACTCCAGCTCTCTTATAAACTTCAAGTCAACGTCAATGAGCTAGTAATATATGAAGCACCACTCTAAGAGTGAAAATACAAAAAGCACATTTCCAAAGTTTGGGTCTCTATTTCATACATGTTATTAATATCCAATGCAAGTATGACTAGTATTTTAGCTTCTCTGCTTATAAAGGAAAATTCTATAAGAAGTGGAAACATAATCAAATTGAATTTTAAAGAATATCCTTTTACTCTCCAGTAAAGGAAAAAAAATAATGATGATTTACACATCTTAATATAAGAAAAACTTTTAAACATGCAAATTGAAAGTAAAATGTAAATGCCAATACCTCACTTTTTTTCCTTTGACAAGCACTTTCTCCCATATTTATTTTTAATGTCAGAGGATTCATGGAACCAAGATATTTTTTCTAAACCTCTAAAGCTTACCTAGGAAAGTAATTATGCAGGTTATTTGTCAGAAACTGAACTAATAGCTTTAGGAACTTAAATTCACTTGTAGGATGTAGTTACATAGATATATCACCCAGCCGGCTACCCACCTGCACCTCTGCAGGCTCAGCCATCTCTACAAACCGGTTCTGGGCCCTTTTCCCTTTCAGTATCAGAGATAGAATTGGGACAAATTATAAAACCCAGCAAAAGTAAAGGTGTGATGAAACAGACATGCAAGTATAGAGCTGGTAGCTATATACGCTGATTGAAGCTTTGTGGAGAGAAAGTTGGCGGCGAGGTCCAGGAGCTTGATGTCTCTGATCCCTCTAGCGCTCCTAGCTGCTTCTCCTCAGCTGATTCCCGCTGTCCTGAGCTGATTTCTACCTGGATTAGAAGGTACATAGTTTGGAATGGAAATAGGTAGAGTTCAGTTTGTCTTCCCAAGACATAATTTTTCAAACTCCAAGCTATTTATTTTTTTCTAATTCCCATGCATAGATTTTTTTTTTTAAATTTAAGTAACTGTATATGTCAGTCAGGGCCCCTGCAGGAAACAGATGGCACAAAGAACCTAGGTACTTTGAGGAGAGTTTAATAAAGGAACTATTTGGAAACCACATGAGCTGTGGTTTTATGGAGTAACTAATATCCCAGCCTCACACTCTCCTCCTGCCCTTTCATCTCTTGTCGGTGCCTCCTTTTGGCTAAAACAACCTGAAATCAGAGACAGAAGCCCTCTGACTGATACCAAACAAATGGGTTAACTGCCCAGAAAATAATGGCTACATCATTTGCAGCATCCAGTGCAAAATGAAAATACAGGACCTCTTTTTGGAAAAACTGTTAAAATTTCAAGACAGTGACAACAGACTGTTAAACCAAATGTGGGGGTCTTCTGAGCATGAGACCCTGTGAACTGCATTGGTCACATGCTCATAAAGCCAGTCCATTCCCAGGATTCACAGAAGAATGCATAAGGATATAGCAGAAACTGAAGAGCAAGTGAAGAAATGCAGCACATATTGTTGCCTTAGTTAGGTTACTTAAGTACTCTAAATCACAGTTTGCTTGTCTGTAAAGGGGGGATGACAATAATACTTTGTGTTGTTATTCTGAGGATTAAATGAGATGGTACGTGCAATTTGCTCAGACCAGTGTTGTCAAAATAAAGTTGTCAGTAAAAGTCAACTATAGTTTTTAATATTAACATTGCTTATTTAACATCAATATGCACATATATTCATATGTAGTAGCATTTGTGTTATTCAATTTCCATTTTTTTAAGAAAATTGCAAATTTAACATTTTTTCTAGGAAATTTTTATATTTACTAAATTTTGAAGAATCCCTGAATGGATGGCTGCTAAATATACACTCAGCTAAAATAAAAAGTTTTCTCTCATTACAGCCATCTTCTTAAAACTTAAGATACTAATGTGTCATATAAGGATTATAAGCTTCTATGATAACTGGTGGCTGAAATCTGAAAAAACTTTCGCTCTCCCTTCTTTTACCAAGATTCTCTTTATGTGAGATCTAGAAAAATTTCTTTCTGAAGTATACTTTTCTACCCCTCTTGCCCACCTGACCTCCTCTTTTGGCAACTTGCGAGGTCTCAGTTTTGCATCATGCACTTTCCACAGGCAAGTGAGTCTGGCCGTGGGTGTTCCTGGATGTGCAGAGGAAAGCACACAGATTTTGGAGCCAGAGAGGCCTCAGTTAGAACTCCGGTTTTGCTGATTACCGGTTGTTTAAGTATGGACTGGACTTCCTGTTATTTATCTGTAACATAGGAATTCTTAACAACCAAATTCTTTAATTATATTGAGCATAAATCTTGACACATAGAGATACTTGAAAATTAGTTCTTTCCTTCTTTCTTCCTTCTTTTATTTCAGTCTTACTTTCTCACATTATTTTAAATTCATAGACGGAACAGTAATTTGCCTTACATGGGACATTATTCTATTCAACTTAGCTTTTCAAGACAGGCTCTTTCCATAACAGTCATATACAAACAAATGTGGATAGAATAATTTTTTGTCTTTATTAAACAGAGAGAAATGAGATATGACAAAATAATGTTGAATGGGTAATGAGAGAAGGTCGGTGTTTTATTTCTGCTACTGATGAACTGTGTGGCATATGGCAAGTCTAGCTCATGTAACATTCTCAGGAATTACATATTGACATAAAAGTCAATTCACAAACTGACTTTTATCCCAGGAGGTCCTGCTTAGCTATTTCCCCCAATAAAAAAAAATAATGATTTATGAGAAAGTATAATATTTTTATTTCTAGGACAGGTGTCAAAAAAAGGATTCTAATTGTTACAGCAAATCCTGGTTTACCAAGTTCACTCTGGCATAACTCAAAGTACTATAAAATCATAATTATTCAAAGTCATTGAGAAACAAGTCTTCATAGCAAGGTGTTCAAAAGAGCCAAGAGTTTGGCCTTTTTAGTCAAGAGATAAACTATTTTTATATTTTCTTTCCTTAAAAATGCATTTATGATTGCACATGATTTAATCTTTTCTAGATACCTCAAGCTGGGATAGCAAGTACCAGTGATTGTACTGCACTAAGCACGTGTGTTCTTGGGAAATATCAGATCACCAGGTCCTTTTGTCCCTTGTGAAAGGGCCCAAACAATTCGTTTTGGGGGTGTATGCATATGTTTTGAAAAAAACGTATCTCCTGTCTTGTTGCCACACCATCTCTTCACTCTGTGTGTCTGCTTGTAGCAATGACACTTCAAAACTTGTAAGACTCCCAGGAGTAAAATACCCAGGCTCTAGTAATATTTATCAACTTTGACAACTTTCAATTGCTTCCTTTCTGGTTCTGAGGCCATATAAGATTTAAGTTTTTGATATGCTCTGCTACAGCTAAATTAAATTAATTTCAATTACTATAAATCCCAAAGATTATATTCTATTTTAAAAATAAAAATAAAACTAAGATACACCTCAAGTTTAAATTAAAGTACTTAAATCTTGCTAAGTCACCAATTTAGTCCTAACATATTGCTTCTCTTCAATTTAGGTCTCTAAATAATAAATGGAATAATTTTCAAAAGAGTGTGCAGAAAAAAATGATGATTATAGATCACAAAAATAAATAAACCCATATTGACTTATATATTACTTTACTAAATCCCACACAGTAACTAATATTACTTCAGAATTATTAGCTGAAATAAGGACATTTTTCTATCTCATTATTGAGGTTTCCTGGAAGAAAGAACAACATGCTTCCATGTACTGTATGGTTTCAAAAATGGTGGATTTCAAGAATTTTACATTATTATGGTTCTTTTTCCCTTTTCTTTTTCCTAGCAATCTTACAGTAGACCTAATATATTACATCTGATTCTTTTCACTGTTGTGATTCAAGGTCACTCTGGAAATAATTTGCATTGCTGGCATACAAAAAGTTGAAGGTGGTTGCTGTCACCTTGAATAATTTTGCACATTTGTCTTTCTTAAAAAAAAAAGTGAAATAGCAGTGACTTTGCTTTACACTATTCTACTAAAGATTAATACCGTACTCCAAAATTCTTGAGAAAACCATTTTCTAAAATGATTTTGCCTTGTTATAACAAAGAAAACAACAAAAGTCTTTACACTGCACAGTAGATGCAGATGGACAGACATAAGAAAGCAGCATTTGACCTTGGCAGCAGAGCACTGGCACTTGCAAGGTGAGGTCAGAAAGACAGATGGTTTGTTCAACTTCCTGGGTAAGAAACACATGCAGAGGACTTTACATAAGAGGCTACGTTTGTTCTTAGGCACTTCGAATTCTTCTTAAACCTCTCTTAAAATTTACACACCTATTTTTATTTTACCTTCTCTGCCTCACTTCTGGTTGCAGTTTACCTAAGAGACAATAAAATTGACTGCTTCATGCTCAACCCAAAATCTTAGTGCACACTAGCTCTTCTTCAGAGCTCAGTTTACACATCCCATCCTTCCACCATGCTGCCCCGGGAGCATTTATTTTCTCAATATGCAAATGAAGCCCATTCTAGGCTGTTTGTATCCATTTCCGGAGCTGCTATGCTGACCAGGCCCTAGTCACATTGTTTCTTCTCCGTATCCCCAGCCTAAATTAGATTGTCATTATCAGATGAAAAGCAACAAAAATTATCTTCTTTAAGCATTAGTGTGTCTACATAACTTACCTATCCAAAAATGTATACCCAGTTCAGAGAAGTTCAATAAATAATAGTATGTTCCAGACACTATGTTAAACATATTAATAAATTATAACACAACTTTTAATTGTATTAAGTAAGATCGGTTTGTTCAATTAATGGACCGTAGCAGTGGGGACCTAGCCCATCTTGCAAGAGGAAGATATGTCAGGGAGGGTTTCCTGGACTTGATAACAGCTGAATTTTAAGAGGAGTAGAAGTTTGGGGCCCAAACTGTAACGATTTGACCCTGTCTGCTTTTCCAGCCTCCTCTCCGATGCCTCCTTTCGGTTCATTCTACACTCAGACAATATCAAGCTGTTTGCAGTTCTTTGTACACATCACGGTATTTCATCCTGCTGATTTCTTGTTCAGAGGCTCTTCCCTGTACTTTCAACTTTCTTCCTAGTCCCCCTCCTTAAGCAGACTTTTCCTTCAAGTTTCCATTGAGATAAAACCACCAAGATGATAACATCTGAAATTTAATGCAGGATAAAAACAACAATCCTATATTCTCAAATAACATCCTGTAAAAATCACCTTTATGGTACATATTACAGTGTGTATCATCTTTAACATAAATTGAAGATAAAATCCACGTGAAGTTCTATTTTAATCCCCAGAAAAGTACCTGTGTTCATAAATGTTGCTTACAAATGACAGACTTACTGAAGCATTAAAAAAAATACTAAGGAATAAATTTAATCAAGTAGGCAAAAAAACACATGTACACTGAAAACTACAAAATGTTGCTGAAATAAACTAAAAAAGACATAAATGAATGGAAAAATATCTTGTGCTCATGGACTGCAAGACTTAATATTGTTAAGATGTCAATACTACCCAAAGCTATCTACTGATACAATTCCTATCAAAATACCAATGGCACTTTTTGTATAAATAGAAAAATCTAACATAAAATTCATATGGAGCCTCAAGGAATCCTGCATAGTCAAAACAATCTTAAAAAGAGGAGCAGAATTGGTGGTCTCACACTTCCTGATTACAAAACTTATTAAAAATTTACAGTAATTAAAACAGTGCGGCACTAGCATAAAACTAACATGCAGACAAATGGAATAGAACAGAGATCCCAGAAATAAACCCTTGTATATGTGGTCAAAGATTTTTGATAAGGGCACCAAGACCATTCAATAGGGAAAGAACAGGATTTTCAACCAATGGTGTTGGGAAAATTGGATATCTACATGCAAAAGAATAAAGTTGGAGTCTTATCTTGCACCACAGACAAAAATTAACTCAAAAATGGATCAAAACCTAAACATAATAGCTAAAATAATATGACTCTTACAAGAAAACATAAACATTTCATAACATAGGATTTGTCAATGATCTACTGAATACGACACCAAATCACAAAGAAAAAATAGGCAATTTGGACTACATCAAAATTTGACACCTCTGGCATCAAAAAACAAAATCTACAGAGTAAAAATACAACCCACAGAATGGGAGAAAGTATTTGCAAGTCATATTTCTGATGAGGGATTAATATTCATAATACAGAAGAAAATTCTACAACTCAACAACCAAATAGCAAACAGCCCAATTTGAAAATGGGCAAAGGGCTTGGACGGATATCCCTCCAAGGAAGATATATAAAAGGACAATAAACACATGAAAAGGTGGTCAACATCACTAATTGTTAAAGAAATGCAAATCAAAATAACAATGAGATATATGTCACACCCATTAGAACGACTACTACCAAAAAAAACAAAAAAAAAACATGCATTGGCAAAGATGAAGAGAAATTGGAATCCTTGTGCAATTTTAGTGGGAACGTAAAATGTAAAATGCTGTAGCCATTATAGAAAACAGTATGATGGTTCCACAAAATATGAAAAATTGAATTACTGTATGATCTTGCAATTTTACATCTGAGTACATACAAAAAGAAGTGAAAGCAGGGTCTCAAACAGGTATTTGTACATCCAGGTTCATAGCAGCATTATTCACAATAACTAAAATGTAGAAGCAACCCAAGTGTCCAGCAATGGATGAATGCGTAAACAAAATGTGGGCTATATACAATGGAACATTATTCGGCCTTCAAAAGGAAGGCCTTCAAAATTCTGACACATGCTGTGGCATGGATGAACCTTGAGGACAATATGCAAAGTAAAATAATCCAGTCACAAAAAGATAAATACTGTATGATTCCATTTATATGAGGAATCTAGAGTAGTCTAATTCACAGACACAGACAATAGAATGGTATGGTGGTTAATTTTATGTGTCAACTTGACTGGGCCACGCAGTGGCCAGATATTTGGTTAAACATTCTTGTGGATTTGTCTGATAGAGTGTTTCTGAATGAGATTAGTATTTGAATCCCTAGACTGAGTAGAGTTGATTCCCCTCTTCAATGTGGGTGGGCCTCAGCCAAACCATGGGAGGCTTGAATAGAATTTAAAAGCTGAGGAAAGGGAGAGTTCATTCTTTTTCCACCTGACTGTCTTCCAACAAGGACCTCAGTTTTCGCCTGCCTCTGGACTCAGACTACAACTGGAACTTAAACTGTGGGCTCTTCTGCTTCTCAGGACTTTGGACTCACGCTGGAAATGTACCAGCTTGTGCCTGCAGATTTTAGGACTTCTCAGTCTCCATAATCATATTAATCAATTCTTATATTAAAACTCTTTTTTTAAGATTTTATTTATTTATTTTTAGAGAGAGGAGAAGGGAAGGAGAAAGAGAGGGAGAGAAACATCAATGTGTGGTTGCCTCTCGTGTGCCCCCTACTGGGGACCTGGCCCACTGCCCAGGCATCTGTCAATGCTTTGATTGGTAGGCCCATACTCAATCCACTGAGCTACACCAGCCAGGACAAATCTCTTTTTCCATTGGTCCTGGAGAATACTGACTAATATAAATGGTGTTTGATAGAGACTGGGGAAAGAAAGTAGTGAGCAGTTACTGTTGAATGTGCATAGAGTTTAAATTTGCAAGATGAAAAGAGTTCTGGAAATGAATGGCTATGATGGTTTACAACAATGTGAATGTATTTACTTTAATATCACTGAACTATACAGTTAAGAATTATTAAGATAGTAAATTTTATGATTATTTTACCACAATTTAAAAATTTTTTAAGTATTCAAATCCTACTGAGCAAAGCATTTTTGGGTTCTGCTTAAACAAACAGTTCTTACCCTTTACACTCCTAAAAATTAATAAGGATCCCAAAGGGCTTTTGTTTATCTGGTTTATATCTTTGATGCTTACCATATTAGAGATTAAAACTGAAAAATTAAAAATATTTACTAATTCATTTTAAATAGTAAATCTACATGCAAACATAAACATATTTTATAAAAATTAACTATATTTTCCAATATATAAGTAATTTAGTGAGAAAAGTAGAACTGTTTTTCTTTTTTTAATCTCTTTAATATGTACCTAAATACAAGACAGACTTATCTTCATATATGCTTCTATATTCAGTTTGTTAAAACATGTTATTTTGTTTGACTTATAAAAAGAAAATGCAGCTCATACAATTACATAGCTGGAAGTATGACCAACAGACATATGAAAAGATGCTCAACATCACTAATCATCAGAGAAATGCAAATTAAAACTACAGTGAGATGCTATTTCACACCTGTCAGAATGGCTACCATCAATAAATCAAAAAACAAGAACTGGTGAGGATGTGGAGAAAGGAGAACACTTCTGTAGGAATGCAGACCGGTGTAGCCACTGTGGAAAGCAGTATGGAAATAACTCAAAAAATTAAAAATGGATCTGCCTTTTGACCCAGCAATCCCACTTCTAGAAATATATCTGAAGGAACTCAAAACACTAATTCAGAAGAATATATGAACCTCTATGTTCACTGCAGCATTATTTATAATCACCAAAGAATGGAAGCAGCCCAAGTGTCCATCAATAGATGAGTAGATAAAACAACTATGGGACATTGACACAATGGAATTCTACTAGGCCATAAAAAAAGAAAGAAAAGAAAATTTTACATTTTGCAGCAGTATGGATGCACCTGAAGAACATTATGCTAAGTGAAATAAGCCAGTCAGAGAAAGAGAATTACCATATGATTTCACTCATATGTGGAATCTAGCAAACAAACTGAACTAACAAGCAAAACAGAGACAGATTATAGATAGAGAGCAGGATGACAGAGAGCTAACTGTGGAAGGGTGGTGGAGGTTATGGGGTGGAAGGATTGAACAAAAGAGAAAAATGACTCATGGACGTGGACAAGAGGGTGTTGATGGCTGGGGGGTAGTATAAGGGGGCTAAAGGATAATGGAAAAAATACAGTAAAGGTTATATATTTTCTTAAAAAGTCCTTTGAGATAAATTTGGATATTTTTCTTTGATAGAACACTCAAATTAAACCAGAAATAGTTCCCTAAAGGTGAGTGTCAATGCGGTATCTGAAACCATGTCAATTAACTTTCCATACTGCTATATTAAGTCTATTGGTCCATTTTGTCCTTTGAGTAGATATTTTGTCCTTGCACAGTAATATCATGCATTTTTCGTTTAGAAAATATTGGTTCACTGAGTTGAGCTCTTTCAAATGTTGATACATTTTATTATTCAGTATTTTAAAATCACATTCATTAATATCATCACTGATCTCTTCAAAAAGTCTTTATTTGGGAAGTTGATATAAGTTTTACAAATTTCTAATTTTCACTTGAAAGCTCATTTTATCTTTAGAAACAAATACCATCAGAGGTATATGCTGAATTGACAGGCTCACTTTGTTTAAATTTCATAAAATGTCTGCCAGATACTCAAGTCAGAATAACCATAGTTTGTCATTGTTTTCTGTAGAAAATGGTGTTCTGTAAAAAAAAAGTGGCTGGTTCAGCTTACAACTCAGTCACACAAGTTCTTCTACCACACTGTGGTGCTTGGTATACAGCAGAAGTGTTATCTACCTGTTTCCCATTTTGTCATGCAGAGTATTAAGAAGGTGTATACTCAAGGGTAAAGATTTAACACATTTAATAATTTTTACTGCTTCACTAAGAGCATTCTTGGAAGAAAAAGATTTTGTAATGTGAGTATATGTTTCTAATGCCCTGTAGAGTGCATAACTATTTATACGCTTTGGTGCCATTGCCTTGATTTGAGCTAAGGGGATGGCAGTTTTGCTTTTTCACCATCAGTAAAAGTTGAGGTAGTGAAAAAGACAGCCAAATATTAATATTTTCAAAAAGTGCTTTTGGTATCACAGAACCTTTGAAAGGGTCTCAGAGACCCTCAGAGATCTTCTGACCACACTAGAAAACTACTGGTTTAGACAACCCAGGGACTTTTAGAACTTCTTAATATCCAACCGACTTCAGAACTCAAAATCATTTATCTTTTAAATAAAAGGTAAACAGAGATTAAATCATCCAGCTCCCTTCTTCTCCATGAGAAAAAATGGAAAATCAAGAAAGAGATAAAACACCTTCCTTATTACCAGCCATTTTTAGAATTTGCACAGCAAAACTGACTGCACTGAGTGATATTTTTACTCTTGTAGCTCAGTGTGGAAAACTCTACAACATCACAAACAAAATTATTCACGAGCCTGGTCTTTTCTGAAGCCATTTGGTGGCACATGACTATACACCTACCAGATTCACTTTCGTATTTCCATTTACTGGTGAGGCCAGCTATAACTCTGAATTATAATCTCTATATCATTCTCTGTCATCCACATATGAAGGGATATAAGGATAGACACCATGACAACACATAAACTGATAATTATCAAGGAGAGTTATAGGCAGACAAAAACTCATACGATGGCCATGAGAACAAAAAAAAAGGGGTTCTATGGAAGGTAATTTTTCCTCAAAGGTGATCTGACCATAAAGTACTAAGTGGGCAGGTCATGTGGACAGTTATGCCCCAGGCATATAACTTCTTTAGTAAAAGCCTTATCTTTCCATTAAGCATGCCCTGTCATTGTTTCTGTGAATCTAGGTTAAGACATCTTTAATATATTTATTTATATTTTTAGAGAATGGAAGGCAGTGATAAAGAGTGGAAGAGAAACACTGATGTGAGAGAGAAATATCAATCGGTAGCCTTTCATATGCATCTCACACACACCCCAATGGGGGACCAAACACGCAACCCAGGCACCTGCCCTGACTAGAAATCAAACCAAAAACATTTCACTTTGTGGAATGGTGCCCAACCAACCGAGGGTATAGCAGCCATGGCTAGCTTAACACACCGTTAAAATGAGCCCTTTCAGATGCCTCTTGCTAAAGTGCAACCACCCCAACCTCAAAAGAGCATAATCTTAACTATTTTGTAATCTGATTCTTCCTTGCTTTCTCCCACACTAAAGCAATCTTCCTTACCTTCCATCCTTAATTTCAAATGCATAAAGAAAACTGCAAAACTGTTATTCTTGGGAGCAGGTAAGATCTTGCTCCCTAACATATGTCATCAGTTTGGCTCAAATAAACTCTCATAAAAATTCTCTCCAAGTTTGGACCTTTCTTATGTCCATCACCACAGAAGACATCTTTGAAGAGATGATCTTTGATTTGAGCCGAAATGACAACACAGAGTCAAATATAGAAAGATTGTGGCAAGAATATCTGATGTAGAGGGAGGATCAAGTCCAAAGGACCTGAAGCCAGATCAAGTTAAAACTATTTGAAAAATCAAAGGGTGAACAGTGTTGTTAGACATACATGATAAGACAGTGAGCACAGTGGGTTGAGATTAGAGAGGGTCTAGTTCATAGCCATGAAAGAGTTTAAATTTTTTTCTGAGTGCAACAGCAAGCTACTACAATATTGTGAGAAAATGAAATAATCTATTTAAAATAACGTCTGAATGGCAAAGAGCCAGTCTTAATATGATGAATCTTCTTCCAGAAGAATAAAAACCTAGTTCTGGTAATCATGAAAACTTAAGGTTGGAATGTATTAGGAAGTATGACTACCTTCTTTAATATGTGTGTTAGACAAAATAATGACCCCCACCTCCAAAAAATACCTGTATACTAATCCCTGGAACCTGGGAGTATGTTTTGTCAGTGGTAAAAGAGACTTTGCAGATTGAATTAAAGCTAAAGACATAGATTATACTACATCATCTACCTGGCCCCAATGTAATCTCGTGAGTCATTAAAAGCAGGGAATTTTCTTGGTTGAAGGCAGAAGAAATGCAGCAGAAGTCAGAGAGATTTAAAGCATGAGAGGGATTCAGTACACCATTGCTGGTTTAAAGATGGAAGGGCAGTGTCATGAAAAGTGTAGACAGAATCTTAAGGAGCTGAGAGAGGCTCCCAGTTGACAGCCAGCAAAAAAATAGGAGCCTCAGCCCTACAACCAGAAGGAACTCACTTCTGCCAATGAAGTTGGAGATTGATTTTCCCCCAGAGCCTTCAGATAACAGCCCAGAATAGCTAACACCTTGAGGTTGACCTTGTAAAACCCAAAGAAGAGAAAGCAACCAAACCCACACATGCTTCTGGCTTATAGATCTGTGAGATAAATTCATATGGTTTGAAACTGTTGTGTTTATAATAACTTTCTATGGTAGCACCGAAAACTAATGAATATGGTTTGGTAAGTAGAGAGAAATAAAAAAAATTGGTATTTTTATTATAATCTTCAAGATGGCAAAGTAGGTAAATTTGTACATCTTCCTGAATCCTAGTTTGTTAAATAAAATAGAAAATAACCTCTGTGTTCAGTAAAAACAAGAATCATCATTAACACCAAATCACAAACTGTTACGAATACATAATAATGAAACTTTTGTACCAAGTTTAGGGAAGATCATGAAAGCTGCTAAAAATATTGAAAAGGGTACAAGATTCCCTAAAGTAAGTTAGGCTGCCCTGGAAAGCCCTGTCAGCAGTTTGGTACCAGGATCTCAGAATGTTTAGGTGCAAATGCACTGCGGAACAACCAGAGAACAGGTCTACAAAACCCTCTTTCTGCTCCCCAGAGAGACCATCTCAAAGTTTACAGGACCCATCACTGCATCTGTGCTCCAGTCCTGCACTAGCGATACAAACCACCAGGACCATGAGAAAAGTAAAACAAATAAAAAAATAAGTGAAATGTTTTCTTCAAAAGTAGGACTGAAAACAAGAAATCTTGAGGCAAAAAACTTAGATTAAACAATGAAACAAATAGAAAGGACACATAAATAAAGAATAAAAAGAGATACAAATTTACTTGGCAAGAAATAGATGATGACAATAAACCATACAGAAAGGAAGGGCATGCTAGAAGTTGAAATAAATAAACTGATTGCTGCTGAAAATAGGACAAAAGCATAAGACTAGAGAAAATTACACAAAATTAGATAGAAAAGAACAAAGGTATAAAAGAAAGTAGAGAGAACATGATAAATATGGGCAGCAAAAATAAAAGAGATCTAATTGGTGTTTCTAAAGAAGAAATCTCAGCAAACGGAATAGAAATTTAAAATGTTATAAAAGAAAAACATTTTCTAAAAGGATGAATATGTGGATTACAAAGAAATTCTATGTTCCACTTAAAAAGATGTAAGAATGAACAATGTCAAGATGTACCTGGTGAGGTTTCTAAACTTTAGCAGGAAAATTTATCATAACTATCTAGGAAATAAAAACAGGTCACCCATAATGAGCAAAAATTAGACTGCTTTCAAACTTCTGCAGAAGATTTTATTTTATCATGTGAAAAGAGTGAATCAATATTTACATAGTTCTGAGAAAAAGCAAGACTGCTCCCTACTTTTAAGACCCAATTTGTCATTCATTTTCAAAGGCAATGGAAGCAATTTCAAATAAGCAAAGGGTTAGAAATTATAGCTCTGATGAAGTCTTTAAAAAATCTATTTAAATCCATTTAATCTAATCAAAAGATAAAATGAAGAATCGAATAAAGAATTTATACACTGGAAAGCTATTTATAACATAATTGAATGTTGAATACATTTAAGTGTAGAACTGGGAAAGATAAACTATGAAAATTACAGTAGCTGAATATAATAAAATGTTACATCCCTGACAATGGGAAAACTAACATGACAAAATTAAGAAGTAGAGAAAGATAGGCAGGAAGTAAGGAAGTACAAGCTTATCATTTTATTAGATTTCATAGAAAGAAATCAGTGGATAACAGTAAAGTTTGGATACGTTATTAAAGAATAAGAATAGCCTACATCATTCCAAATATAATAAGGAAAAATACAGATACATGCATGTTTACACGCACACACACACACCAAAGAAACACACTAATTATGTAGCACAATATATTTTTTTAAAAGACTTCCATTTCCAACAACTTAGTGACAGAAATTATGAAAAAGTCAAAATGTTGATAAATGCAAAAAAATAATTGTAACAAATTTTACTCTAAATTATAATTGAGTTCATATGAAAGTTAAAGGAATACCTCAGTGGTCCCAATAGAAGAAGCCCAAACCACAGAGTTAAACTACCTCTGAAGCCATGACTGCCCTAGATGATTCTGGATACAAGAAACTGGATGGAAAAAAAGGGTTCTATGTAACGTAACCTCACAGTGTGATCTGATCAGTTTCCTAACTGGGCACTTCATGGTGGCTCATCACATCCTAGGCACATAACTTTTTTAGTAAAAGGTTTACCTTTGCTTTAAGCCCTGTCCATTGTGCCTGTGCATCTGGGTTAACACACATTTGAAATAAGCCCTAACCACCCTCAAGAGAGCACATAATCTGTAATTCAATACTTGCCTTGCTTTCTCTCACCTCCATGTCATCTTCCTTACATTCACTCAATTTCAAATGCATAAAAGAAGCTGTAAAACTCTTTTCTGGAGCATTTGAGATCTTGTTCCCTGACATATATCATCAGTTTGGCTCAAATAAAATCATAAAATTCCCTACAGATTTGGATGTTCTTATGTTGACAGAACCTACTACCTGGGTTATAACATCCAAGTGAAGGATGAAAGATAGGGCCTTGGGCCCAAATAAGTTGGGAGATTGGGCTCCTAGACCCTTTATTGAGCTGGGACTCTCCACACCTGCTCGTTTAGTAAAAAGAGTAAGCTAGAATTAAAGCTTCCTGCCAGCAAAAGGACTTTATGAGTAAATGTGCCTGTTTCAGCTTCATACATTTAGA
Organism: Trachops cirrhosus; assembly: GCA_028533065.1. Classification (NCBI taxonomy): domain Eukaryota; kingdom Metazoa; phylum Chordata; class Mammalia; order Chiroptera; family Phyllostomidae; genus Trachops; species Trachops cirrhosus. Next base: position 115,740,101 of record CM052541.1, on the reverse strand, counting down.
AAATAATGTCCATGGAGAATTCATGACCATAGATCTGCCCTCAAGTAGGTTTAGGGTTCCCAAACAAGAGCAATAACTTAAAGTGATACAGGGTCTAGAGCACCTGGAAAATTATAGTAATACAAAACAGATGTAGGAGTGTTAACAGTGGAAAACTGTAACAGTGGAGAATTCTAACCCACCCCACACTTCTTTTGATCAAGTTTCTATAAGTGCTGACTCTAGGAACTAATTTCAAAAGATACAGACACTGAACTTCAGGCATCCCAGCTCCAAGAGATTTGCTGACCTTCAACAGTGGAGCCAGAACACCTAAAACAGGATGATGCACAGTGGACACCACTTGCATTATCAAAATGGACTGTGCTTATCTGCACAGAGAAAACTTTTCAATCCCCTCCCTTGATCTCTTTGTTCTGTTCCCCTCTTCTTCCATACAAAAACCTCTGCCTCCACTGAGATGTGGAGATGGGCTATGTGACAGGAGTCCCCCATCTTCCCAGGAGATAGGCTTGGAGACATGAGTCCCAAGGCTTCCCAAGAGATGGGCCATGTGACATGAATCCCCCATCTTCGAAGAAACGGGTATTGTGGCACAAGTCCACTGTCTTCCAGGTGGCTGGCCCCTAAAAATAGACCACTTTTCTTTACATCTGCACCTGCCTGTCAAATGTTGGCTTTCACTGCCACAGACAACCAGACCTCCTTTCAGTGGCAGGAATACACCTTCAAATCGGACTTTCAGTATTTCTTTAAATTATATTTCATTGATTATGCTATTATAGTTGTCCTGATTTTTACTCCTTTTCCCCCTCCACTCAGCACCCCCACACCCTCAGGCATCCCCCCACCACTGTTCATGTCCATGGGTCATGCATAGGCTCTTTGGCTACTCCATTTCCTATACTGTACTTTACATCCCCATGGCTATTCTGTGCCTACCTATTTGTACTTCTTAATCCCCTAACCCCTTCACTCATTCTTCCTCTCTTCCCTCCCATCTGGCAGCCATCAAAATGCTCTCCATATCCGTGATTCTGTCTCTGTTCTTGTTTGCTTGTGTGTTTTTTAGATTCAATTGCTGATAGGTGTGTATTTTTGGAATTTTATTCATAGTATTGATCTTCTTTTGCTTAAAAAGTCCCTTTAGCATTAGTCCTTAATGCTAAATTAAGGACTTAATAAGTCCTTAAGTTGTTTCTACTCTGGGAAGCTCTTTACCTGTCCTTCCATTCTACATGATAGCTTTGCTGGGTAGAGCAGTCTTGGCTGTAGGTTCCTGCTTCTCAGGACTTTGAATATGTCTTGCCAGTCTCTTCCAGCCTGCAAAGTTTCCTTTGAGAAATCAGTTGACAGTCTTATGGAAATCTCTGTAGGTAACTACTTCTTTTCTCTTACTACTTTTAAGATTTTCTTTTTATCCTTAACCTTTGGCATTTTAATTATGATGTCTCTCGGTGTGACCCTCTTTGCATCCATCTTGTTTGGAAGTCTTTGTGCTTCCTGGACTTGCATGCCTATTTCTTCCACCAGGAAAATTTTTTCATTATTTTTTTAAACAGATTTCCAATTTCTTGCTCTTTCTCTTCTCCATCTGGCACCCTGTCATGGAAATGTTAGGCCTTTTGAAGTTGTCCCAGAGGCTACTTGTACTATCCTCATTTTTTAGATTCTTTTTTTCTTCTTGTTGTTCTTATTGGTTGTTTTTTTTCTTCCTTATGTTCCAAACCATTGCTTTGTTTCTCACCTTCATCCACTTTACTGTTGTTTCCCTGTAGGTTGTTCTTTATTTCAGTTAGTGTATTCTTCACTTCTGACTGGATCTTTTTTATGCCACTGAGGTCCTCACTATGTTTCTTGAGCATCCTTATAAGCAGTGTTTGAACTCTGCCTCTGATAGATTGCTTAACTTCATTTCATTGAGCTCTTTTTCCAGAGTTTCAATCTGTTCTTTCACTTAGAGTCCAGGGATGGCCAACCTTTTGGCATCTCTGGGCCACAATGGCAGAAAAAGAGTTGTCTAGGGCCACACATTAAATACATAAACACTAACAAAAACAAAAAAATCTCATAATGTTTTAAGTAAATTTATGATTTTGTTTTGAGCAGCATTCATAACCATCCTGAGCCACATGTGGCCATGGGCCACAGGTGCGATGTCATTAATTTATGTCATGTTTCTTTGTCTCTGCATTTTGGCAGCTTCCCTGTGTTTATTTCTATGAATTAGGTAGAGCAGCTTTGACTTCGTGTCTTGGTAGTGTGGCCTAATGTAGTAGGTGTGCTGTAGGGTCCAGTGGCACAGCCTCCCCTATCACCCAAGCTGGGTACTCAACATGTGCCCTTCACACAGGCTGAGTACATCCTCCTTCTGTAGTTGAGACTTGGTTGCTGTTGGTAGATCAATGGGAGGGATTTACCCAGGTCAGTCAGCTGCAAGGACTGGCTATGACCACTGACCGCAAACCTCCGCCCTCCATGGAGGATCAGCTATGCAGGGGCAGGGTGGTGGTGCTCCAATATGGTCTGTAGCTGTCCACTGGATGTGCTGGCCCTGGGGTTTCCCAAGTGGTGCAGGCCATGGTCAGCCTCCACCTGTGTTTTGCCTGGGCCACCCTGACAGAGCTACAAAGCAATCTAAGATGACTGCTACTTGTGCTGGGCTTGGAGATTGCCAGGTGAAGTCAAGCTGTGACTCTAGGATGGTTGCAGCTAGTGCTAGGCCTGGGGCTCACTGAGGACAGCTGTTGCTTTTTTGAGATTTAGGAAGTTGTGAAGCATGAGCCAAGAACATTCATATGGAAAAGCAGTTTAGGTCAGCTGGTAAGCTGGGTGGGGCATGGTCTCTGGAGATCTCCAAGGCTAATCAAACAGTGCTAGCCAGGTTGATCAAGTCTCAGATAGGAACCAGCTTGCTGGCTCTGTGACTCTGTGGGGAAAGAGTTTAGAAAAGGGACAATGGCCTCTGCTTGCCTTGATGCCAGACACTTCACTTTCTCCCTGTATACCACTGGTTCCTTTCAAGCCATCACCCCAGCGCTGGAGCTCAGAGGGAATGAGTCTGAGTAGGTGAGTTTGTGTGGGTTCTTTAAAAGGAACTGCTTAGGACTCCAGAAGTTTCTTCCAACAATCTACCCCTGCTGGCTTTTTTAGCTAAAAGTTGTGGGGATTTATCTTCCTAGCACTGGAACCCTGCCTGGGCTGGGGAAACTGGTGTGGGGCTGGAACTCCTCGCTCTGAAAATATCCCTTCCAAATTTTTATCCACCATGCATGGATGCGGGACCAACCTGTTCTGCATCTCCATCCCTCCAACCAGTCTGGATTGGTGCTGTTTCTTTAATTCTGTAGTTGTCAGACTTCCATTCAACTCCATTTCTGATGGAACGTTCTGAGTGATGGTTGTTCTATATTTTAGTTGTAATTATGATGTGGTTGTGCGAAGGGGTGAGCCATGTCTGCCTATGCCCGCATCTTGACCAGGAGCCTGACTTTCAGTATTTTTAGAAAGTGAGGTTAGTCAGAAACAAGTACAAAAAATAAGTCTCCAGTGTCGCTCAGTATCAAGTGCTGGTCTATGAACTGAAAGGTCACTAGTTCAATTCCCAGTCAGGGCACATGCCTGGGTTGCAGGCCAGGTCCAAAGTTGGGGGCATGCAAGAGGCAACTGAGCAATATATCAGCTTCCTTCCCTCTCTTTCTCCCTCCCTTCCCCTCTCTCTAAAATTAAATAAATAAAATTTTTAAAAAATAGTTTCCAAAATATACAGTAGTACAAGATGTCATCAATGAAGACAGCAGAAATAAAATCAATAGAATTATCACCGCAAAGATTTTGGCTATTGAAATGATCAAATCACAAGGCAAAAATTATTTCTAAAAATATTTAAAGAAATAAAAAAGGAAACAAAATACTTACCCTGTGTATTATCTTTATTTTATGGCAAGAACTGTTCTAAATGCTTTATCCATATATTTACTCATTTAATCCTCAACAACTTTATAATGTAGGCACTATTCATTTTTCAGATAAGAAAACTAAACCTTGGAGAAGTTAAGAAACTTGCCTAAATGTACACTGCCTAAGTTGTGGTGCTAGAATCCAAATTCTAGGAATTTAGCTTCAGAATCTGTACTTCTAGTAATTATGTTGTAAGCAAGGACTAAAAATATATTAATAATTAACTGGCCAATTTTAAAAGTAAAACATAGATCTACTAAGGTGAAAATATAATAATCGAAAGCAAAAACTCAGTTGCACTGCAGAGTAGATACAGCTGAAGAGAGAATTAGATCTGCAAGACAGAGCTAAAATCTTTAATCAGATTGCATCAAAGATTAGTAAACAGAACTCAGAATTTAAGAGTCTGAAAGACAAGATAAGATTGAATTGCCTAGTAGCCATCTCAGTAGGAGAGTACAAAGGAAGTGAAAGAAAAAGACTGTTCAAAGAGATAACAGCTGAGATTCATCCAGGCCAGGTAAAGGAAATAAATTCATAGATTCAGGCAGTACCAAAAATCTCAGACTATACAAGCACAAATAAAGAGACAAGGAGAATGATGAAAGGCTAAGGGAAGGACTGGGGACATTGATAGTTTTATTACATAGGCTTCTCTTTTATTCTGTGTATCCTTGAAAATACACATAATGAAATAAAAAATAAACATTTTGAATAAGTTACAAAAAAAGCTTCTAAAAGCAGCTAAAGAAAAAAAAATGGACAACTTATGTAATGATTAGAATAAGAGCTGATTTTTCCACAGAAAGATTGAAAGCTAAACATATGGTATAATAATATCTTCAAATTGTTGAGACAAAATAATGGTCACCGAAGAACTATGAAACTGTTTTTAATCATGTGCTATCTTTTTAAAAATGACATTTTCAGCCCTGACCACTGTGGCTCAGTTGGTTGGGCATTGTCCCGTAATGCAAATGTCACTGGTTCAATCCCCACTCAGGGCATATGCCTGGATTGTGGGTTCAGTCCCTGGCGGGGGCACATGTAAAAGGCAACTGATTGATGTTTCTCTCTCACATCAATGTTTCTTTGCCTCCTTTTCTCACTCCCTTCCCCTCTCTCTAAAAATACATAAATAAAGTCTTTTTTAAATAACATTTTCAGACATAACAAAATGGGAAATTTAATACCAATAGACTCACTAAAGAAACTGAAACAATGTTAAGCAATGTACCCCAGAAAGAAATAAAACAATCTCAGAAGAAAGGTGAGCAAAAAATGTATGTGGATAAAGTTAAGCAGTGACCATTTAAAACAAACCTAATAATGTTTAGAATGGGACATAAAATAGAGGAAGAGAACTTCTGCTTCTGAAAATAAAAGAGTGGCTTGTTGCAGGCTCATTAATTATAGTTCAAGGAAAGAGAAGGAAAAAAAAGAGAAAATCTCGAGGGAAAAGCATAAAACAGCTATTAGAGAGTAACATCGAATTCAGGGGCCAGCCAACTTGAGGTAAGCCTGACACACCTACTGTTTTTCCCCTGGAGGCATTTTCTAGTTCCCAAGTGGTTTGGGGCCAGGAGAAGAAGCAATATGGGTGCCTCAAAGTGTCAGCAATCTTTTGGGAGATAAAGACTGAAGGTCAGTGATACCAAGTCATCCAGAACATGAAGGGCTATGATCCCAGGGAAAAGCCTAACTTTCCAACTTTCTTCCTCTGAGGCATTTTTCAATTCCTATCCTGCATAGGACAAGAGGACGGGAAGCCAAGCAGAAAGTGGCAGCCAGGTAACTAAGAATTAAGCAGAGAGTTTTCACTCTCATTGTACTGTTGTCCATGGAAGAAACATCCAAATCTATCCAAATCTATGGAGAATTTTTAAGAGTTTGAGCCAAAACTGATGATAATTCCTGGTAAGCAAGCTGTCAAATGCTACAGAGAATAACAGTTTCCTAGTTTCTTTTATGCACTTGAAATTGAGGATGGAATGTAAGAAAGATTACAAGGCAGGTGTTGGATTACAGGATAGTAAATAAGATTATGTGCTCTCTTGAGGGTGGTTAGGGGGCTCATTTCAAAGGTGACTAACTAGATGCATAGAAACAATGGACACAGTTTCTTAAGGCATAGATAAACCTTTTACTAAAAAAAGTTACAGTATTTTGCCATGTATAGTGAGCACCCATAGTCTTTGTGCCCATTATACTCGGAATTATTATACCAATGGTATTTAATCATTATACCCATGTATAATGTGCATACTTATTTTTCCCTCAAAAATTTGGGTAAAAAGTGTGTATTATACATGGCAAAACAGAGTACATGCCTGGGACCTGGCCAGCCACCATGACCTGCCCAGTTAGGAAGTTATGATCAGATCACACCTAGAGGTTTACTTTCCATAGAGGTTAACTTTTCCCCTTTCATTCACCTTGGGGACATAAAATTAGAGTATAGGTCCCACCAAGGAGAAGAAGCTCTGATTTATGGAGTCTTCAACTGTAGTCCCTGATGGGCTACAAGATCATCCAGAGCCTCTGCAGTTTTTCATACCAAATATATGGCATTCGGTTAAATATTACCATGCATACCAGGAGACAAGATCAAATAGCCACAGAGAGAAAAAAAGGAGAAACCAAACCATAGCTAAACAAGGACTTTGTTGTTAAAAATAACTTATGAAAGATGATTCCTTTAAATGTACAATAAGATGGAAATGATTACCAAAGGAACTGAAATAATGAGAAAAAGAAATCCTGGAATTCCTAGAACTGAAATATTTAATTAACAAAATTAAGACCTCAGTAGGGGTATTTATATTGAAAATGTCCAATATATAGTGTTTAGTGAAAAGGACAATATGAAAAACACATACAAGGATGCTTCAAAATTTTAAGTTATTTATACTATAGAGAGGATGTAGGAATAAGTTCAGAGCTTAATTATACTTTTATCTTTAAACCCTTCAATAGGTAGTATTACTTCTATAAAAATTTATTGAAATTGAACAAATAAATAAAATTAATATGTGCTTATTACAGAAGAACTTTAAAACTAGAGTCGGAGGAGAAAATATACCTTCTTTCATAATGCCAATGCTCAGGGATAATAACATTTAACATTTTTTGCTTGTTTCCAGTTTTTTGTCATGTATGTTTTGTTAGTTGTGATCATGCAATACAAGAGGTAGAATCCTAAGATGCTTCCCAAAATTCTTATGAACTCCCTTCTCTTCAATTTGGGCAAGACCTGTGAATATGATTGGATAGTTGCTGTCTTGATTAGGTTTTGCTATATCAGACTCCATCTTAGCAGACGAAAGAGAGATTGTCCTACTGACTTGGAAGAAGTGAGCACCATGTTATGAGAAGACCTAAGGCTATGGCCTGAGAGTGCCACCTAGGAATTGAGAGAAACTCATGGCCAAGAGCCTGCAAGAAAACAGGAATTTAAACTAGAGCTGCAAGGAACTGAATTCAGTTACCAGCCAGTGAGCTGGAAGAGACCCTGAGCCCTAAGTAACAACCTGATTTTAGTCTGGACAGACCATAAGCAGAGGACTCAGACAATCTGTTCCTGGATTCCCATGGAAACTATGGAATAATACATTTATTTTTTTAAGATTTTATTTATTAATTTTTAGAGAGAGGAGAAGGGAGAGAGGGAGAGAAACATCAATGTGTGGTTGCCTCTCACATGCCCCCCTACCAGGGATCTGGCCTGCAACACAGGCATGTGCCCAGACTGGGAATTGAACCAGCAACATTTTGGTTCACAGGCCGGCACTCAATCAAGTGAGCCACACTAGCCAGGGTGAATTTATGTTGTTTTAAGACGACATATTTGTGGTAATGTGGTATGTAGTAATAGAAAATTTGTATATACAGTATATAACTTCCACAAATTAATTATGTAATAAGCACAGGAGAAATGTAGAAATTTACAAATATAGAAAAGTACAATAGACATCAAGAAGGAAAATGGACTAAATAATCACACTTGATATTTTGTTTTGTCAGTTAGTCTTTTTTTATCTAGAAATGCTTTACTATGTATTCTTAAAAGATGTCATCTTTAAAAAATAATAATAACCACAAGAGTATTATTTCACTGTTTTCTCCGTGCTTTTCCAACCTGTACCACTGTAGTGGTTAATTTTATGCATCAATTTGGCTAGGCTAGTGTCCCCAGTTATACAATCGAACACTGATCTAGGTAGTGTTGTTTGCTGTGAAGGTATTTTGTAGATATGGTTAACAGTTACAATCAGTTAAATTCAATAAAGGAGACTAGCTTTGATAATCTGGCCTCATCCATTCAGTTGAAAGGTCTTAAGAGCAGCAACACTGTGGTTGCTCCAAGAAAGAAGAAATTCACCCTCAGGATTGCAAAGGCAGTCCCTGTCCTAGTTTCTTACCTGCCATGCAAACTTTAGGTTTGCCAGACCCCACAGTCATGTAAGCTGATTTCTTGAAATAAATTTTAGTCTATGTGTGTGCACGAGGTCTTCACTGTTTACAATTTCCATATTTGTGAATTTGCTTACCAGCTAACATTTATTTGTAACCTTAAAATCCACGCTCATAGCACTTTCATGGTCAATCCCAACATATGAGGAATAGTAAAAATTTTAAGTTACCAGATGCCTAGGTTCCCAGTTGAAATAGAACAAGGCAATGCTCTGCCTTCTTGTTTAAGGTCTCAAACTATAAATAACTCTTCTTTTCAATTTACGTAGCACTACTTTTTTTTGCATTTTGTGTTTGTGGTTGGTGATTTCACTGTTTAAATGGCTTCTATGTAGTGCTGAAGTGCTCTCTAGCATTCCTAATCACAAGAAGTCTGTGCTGTGCCTTACAGAAAAAATACACATGTTAGATAAGCTTCATTTGGGCATAATTTATAGTGCTGTTGACCGTGAGTTCAATGTTAATGAATCAACAATATATATTAAATGAGACATCATTAACAGAAACATGCATAAAACAAGGATTGATTGGTTGACAAAAATATTGTGACCAGAGGCTTACAGGAACTACCCTGGATTTCCCCTAGGAGTAACGGAATAATGGTTCATTACTCACTGATTCAATGTTGGTAGAAACTCTATACAACATAAATACAGTGAATAGCAAGAATCGACTGTGTTTGTGTGTGTCAGAGGGATGTACAAAATCCTACTGGTTATGCTTCTCTTACAGAACCCTGAGTAACACACACACCATCCTTCTTCTGGGACATTCTTGACACTTGGTTGAAAATTACTACCAAGAATGAGGTACTGTACAAAGAGGAGTATCCTGTGTTCTTCTAGAAAAGGAGCTGACAAACTACAGTTACATTTTGTCTTTATCAGTCAAGTTTTATCTTAACACAGACATACTCTTTCATTTCTATATTATCTATGGCTGCTTTCATGCTACAGTGGCAAAGTTGAGTCAGCTGTAAGACTGACTATGAAGCCTGAAAAGCTGAAAATGTTTACTATTTTGCCCTTTCTAGAAAGGTATTGCTGGTCCCTGCACTAGAACATTAAAGCACATAAATAGTCTAGTAGATGTGGGTATACACTGAACCTAATAATAAAAATTACCTATCAGAGAGTTTCATAATCTTTCAACTATAAATGGTTCAGTTAATTCAGTGTTATTTTTAATATACATAAATCATTACTAAAGTTCTTTGGCAATGGAATTGGGCGTTGCAGTGCTCTAAACAGTTCAAATCTTGAAGAAATACAAAAAGAAATCTCTGAGGTGGGTTAACTGCTCAGCCACAGTTAACAAGTGCAGAAATAGAAGAATAGTACTATTATATTAAGTGGACAACAACAAAGATACAAGATTTTGTCTGAACTGTACATTGAGAGATACATCTCGAACTCCCAGCCAAGATGGAGGTATAGATAGATACACTTTGCTTCCTCGCATAACCAAAAGAGGAACAACAAATTTAAAACAAAAAACAACCAGAATTGCCAGAAAATCAAACTGTATAGAAGTCAGACAACCAAGGAGTTAAAGAAGAAGTATTCATTCAGACTGATAGGAGGGGCAGAGAGGACATGTGGCAGAGCAGAGGCTGGTGGTCCCATATTTGCATGCAGATAAACCAGGGGGAACAGCTGGGGAGTGGGAGAGACAGTGCAACCCAGCATTCAAGTGCTAAAAAAGAAAGCCTGAAAACCTCTGGTTGTAAAAATCTGTGGGAGTTGCAGTGGTGGGAGAAACTCCCAGCCCCATAGGAGAGTTGAATGGAGAGACCCACAGGATCTCAAACCTGTACAAAAACTCACCCACTTGGGAATCAGCACCAAAGGGCCCAATTTGCTTGTGGGTAGTAGGGGAAGGGACTTAAAACCAGCTGAGAGCCAAGCAAGCAGCATTTTCCCCTCTCTGACCCATCCCCACAAATAGCACCACAACACACCAATGTGAGTTGTCCTGCCATCGTGAGTACCTAAAACTCCACTCCTTACAACACAACAGGTATGCAGAGACAAAGAAATATAGCCCAAATGAAAGAACAGATCAAATCTTCAAAAAAAGAACTAAGCAATGAAGAGATAGCCAACCTATCAGTTTCAGAGTTCAAAACACTGGTAATCAGGATGCTCACAGACATGGATGAGTATAGTCACAAAATAGAGGAAAGAGTGGAGGCTATGCAAAGTAAAATAAAGGAGAATGTACAGGGACCCAATAGTGAAGGGAAGGAAACCAGGACTCAAATCAACAAGCTGGAGCAGAAGGAAGAAATAAACATTCAACCAGAACAGAATGAAGAAAAAATAATATAAAAAATTGAGGAAAGGCTGAGGAACTTCTGGGACAACTTCAAATGTTCCAGCATCTTCTGAATCATAGGGGTGCCAGAAGGAGAAGAGGAAGAGCAACGAATTGAAAACTTATTTGAAAAATTAATGGAGAACTTCCCAATTTGTTGAAGGAAATAGATTTCCAGGAAGTCCAGGAAACTCAGAGAGTCCCAAAGAAGTTAGACCCAAGGAAGCATACACTAAGGCACATCATAATTATATTATCCAAGATTAAAGATAAGGAAACAATCTTAATAGCAGCAAGGGGAAGGGAGACAGTTATCTACAAAAGCTTTCCCAAGACTCTCAGTTGAGTTCTCAAAAGAAACCTTACAGGCAAGAAGGGGCTGGAAAGAAGTAGTCCAAGTCATGAAGGGCAAGGACCTACATCCAAGATTATTCTGTGTAGCAAAGCTATCATTTAGAATGGGAGGGCAGATAAAGTGCTTCCCAGATAAGGTCAAGTTAAACGAGTTCATCATCATCAAGCCCCTATTATATGAAATGTGAAAGGGACTTATCTAAGAAAAAGAAGATAATCAAAACTATGAACAGTAAAATGACAAGAAACTCACAACTATTAACAACTAAATCTAAAAAAAAAAAAGAGAGAAAAGAAAAACAAACTATGCAAACAAGTAGAACAGGAACAAAAATCACAGAAATGGAGATGACATGGAAGGTTAGCAGTGGGGAGGCACAGGGGAAGAATGGGGGAAAAGGTACAAGGAATAAGCATAAATGGTAGGTAGAAAATAGACAGGGGGAGATTAAGAATAATATGGGAAATGAAGAAGCCAAAGAACTTACACGTACAACCCATGGACATGAACTAAGGTGGGGGAATGCTGGTGGGAGGTGGGGTGCTGGGCAGAGGGGAATAAAGGGGAGAAAAATGGGACAATAGCATAATCAACAAAATATACTTAAAAAAGAGAAATACATCTCGAAAAAATACTTTTTTGTCTTCTGGTCAAGATGGCAACATTGGTAAACAGCTCACCTCCTCACACCACCACATCAAAATTACAACTAAACTAGAGAACAACAATCATTCAGAACTGGTAGAAATAAAGGTAAATGGAAGCCTGACAACTATGTAATTAAAAAAAAACACATCCATGCAGATTGGTAGGGGGGGTAGAGATTTGGAACAGGCTGGTCCCATATTCACGTGTGGTAAATAAAAATTCAGGAGGGATATCATGGGAGCAAGAACTTCCAGCCCCACACCATGCCCCCAGCCAAGGGTTCCAGTGCCAGGAAGATACGTCCCCACAATTTCTGCCTGCAAAATCCAGCAGGGATAGATCAGTGGAAGAAACTCCTGGAGTCCCAAGAAGTTCCTCTTAAAGAACACATGAACTTACTTAGACTCACCTGTCTGAGCTTCAGCATTGAAGAAGCAGGTTGAAAGACCCCTTGGCATACAGGAAGAAACTGCAGTGTCTGACATCAAGGTGAGAGCTGAGGGACAGCTTTCTTTCAGACAGAAAGGCAGGCAGAGCCACAGAGCTGGAAGGGAGGCGCCAAATCTGAGATGCCATTAACTTAGCTAACACAGTTTGCCCCACCCTGGAGATGGCCTGAGGCTATGTCCCACCCAACTTATAGCTGTTAACAGTCCTTTTCTGTATGAATGGATGGTCTTGCCTCAAGCTTTTCAACTTCATAAAAATTTTCAAACAAGAAACAGCTGCCTTAGTGAGCCCCCAGCCACCATACCTCTTGCTAAGTGGCCCCAGGCACAGCACTACCAGCAGCCAGCCTAGATTCACAGCTTGATTTTGCCTGGAAATCTCCAAGCCCAGACAAATTGCAGCCATCTCAGATTGCTTTGTAGCTCATGCAGGGTGGCCCCAAGCAAAATACAGGTAGGGTCTGACTTTGGCCTGCATGCTCAGGAACTCCAGGAGCTGTAAACCCAGTGGCCAGCTACAGACCATGTCAGAGCACCACCATTCTGCTCCTGTACAGCTGACCCTCCATGGAGGGCAGCAGTTGGTGGTCAGTGGTCATAGCCAATCCTTATAACTGACTAGCCTGGGTAAATCCCTGTTGTTGACCTGTCAACAGCTATCAAGGCTTGACTACAAGAGGAAGGTGTACTCACCCCACATGAAGGGCACACCTTGAGTGTCCAGCTTGGGTGATAGGGTAGTCTGTGCCACTGGACCCCACAGGACACCTACATTAGGTCATGCTACCAAGACAGGAGTTAAGCAGCTCTACCTAATATATAGAAAAAAACATAGGCAAGCAGCCAAAATGTAAAGATAAAGAATCATGGCCCAAATAAAAGAACAGATCAAAACTCCAGAAAAAGAGCTCAATGAAATGGAAATAAGCAATCTCTCAGAGGCAGAGTTCAAAACACTGGTTATAAGGATGCTCAAGGACCTTAGTGAGGACCTCAGCAGCATAAAAAAGATCCAGTCAGAAATGAAGGATACACTAACTGAAATAAAGAACAACTTACAGGGAAACAACAGTAGAGTGGATGGAGGTGAGAAACAAATCTATGGTATGGAACATAAAGAAGAAACAAAACAACTAATCAGAACAACAGGAAGAAAACGGAATCCAAAACAAATGAGGATAGTATAAGCAGCCTCTGGGACAACTTCAAGAAGTTCGAAGAAGAAGACGGAAATGTTTTTCCGTCACTGAGTGCCAAAAGGAGAAGAGAAAGAGCAAGAAATTGGAAATCTATTGTAAAAAATCATGAAAAAAAAAAAACCCTTTCCTAATGTGGTGAAGGAAATAGACATGTAAGTCCAGGAATCAAAAAGATTCCCAAGCAAGAGGATGCAAAGAGGCCCCTCCAAGATACATCATAATTAAAATGTCAAAGATTAAAGATAAAGAGACAAACTTAAAAGCAGCAAGATAAAAGCAGATAATTACCTACAAAGAAGTTTTCATAAGATTGTCAGCTGATTTCTGAAGAGAAACTTTGTGGGCTAGAAGGGATTAGCAAGAAATATTCAAAGTCATGAAAAGCAGGAACCTACAGCCAGGACTGCTCTACCGAGCAAAACTATCACTTACCATCAAAGGGCAGATAAAACTTTCCCAGACTAGAAAAAACTAGATGACATCATCATTACCAAACCATTATTATATAAAATGTTAAAGGACCTTATTTAAGAAAAATGTCAAAGCTATGAACAATAAAATAGCAATATATAATACTCGTCAACAACTGAATCTAAAAAACACACCAAGCAAACAAGAACGGAGACAGAATCATGGATCTGAGCATTTTGATAGTTGCCAGATGGGAGAAGGTATGTGGAGGAATGGGTGAAGAGGTGAGGGGATTAAGAAGTACAAATAGGTAGTTGCAGAATAGTCATGGGGATGTAAAGTACAATATAGGAAATGGAGTAGCCAAAGACCCATGGACATGACCCATGGACATGAACAATGGTGTGGGAATGGCTTGAGGAAGTTGGGGTGTGCTGGGAGTTGGCAGGAAAAGGGACAAAAATTGGGACAACTGTAGTAGCATAATCAATAAAATATAAAAAAATAAAGTAAAAATACGTTTTCTATTACTTAGAAGGAAATACAAGTAAATGCATGGTAGCTAAAATGCTATGCAAAACAAAATTTTCACTGCCAGCTTGTAGAAGCTAAAAATTATAATCCAACTACATTCTAGAACTTGCCTTGATTTGCTTCTGTTAAGGCAAACTGCTGTAACTTTCTAAGCCCCCAGAATCTTAAATGCTTAACACAGGTAAGCTTTGTTTCTCATTATTGTTAAGCTTGGTGCAGTTCAGCCAGCCCTGCCCCTATTTATAGCTCTGCCATATGGAACATGTGGCCTCGTGGCTATAACATGGGAGAAGATAAAGATGGAGGGAGCAAAATGGCTCTTAAATTTCTCTACCCAGAAGTAATACACCTCACTGCCACTCACAGTCCATCAGTGGAAACTAACTACAAGGGAGGAGGGGAAAGGAAGCAGCAGAGCTGGTAGAATACCCACAGTACAGTAATCTTCTCTACCACGGGAGCCAAACCAGTAAGGGGAGGGCTGCAAGGCCTTTACATAGCTTTCTTCATTGTCTGAGTCACCCCTTTGTCAGCTTCCATGTGCCTGTAGCAAAATATGCAGAATGGATCAAAGGTAATTCATTGTATGGGTCCTTGCTGTTTGAAATTTTTTTCTCTTAAGTCAGTAAATATTTTTAAGTGCTTACACTAGGCCATGCATTGTTCTACTTGCATAAAACAAAATGAGATCTCTAAACTCAAGACACTTATAATCATGTAGGAAAAGAAAAACAAGAATAAAAACATAAGTGAATGACATGTATTTTTAACAGGTTTTGTTTCTTTTTCAGTTTTACTGAGATATAATCAACATATAGCACTGTATAAGTTTATCATGTACAGTGTAATGATTAGGCTTATAGATATTATGAAATGATTATCACAGGTTTAGTTAACATCCATCACCTCATAACAGATTTTTAAAAAAAGAAAAAATAGTTCTTTTCCTTGTGATAAGATCTTTTAGGATTTACTCTTCAAGCAACTTTCAAATACACCATACAACAGTGTTAACTATAGTCATCATGTTTTATATTACATCCCTAGTACTTACAACTGGAAGACTATACCTTTCGACCACCTTTCTCAAAATTCCCACCCCCATCCCAGGCCTCTGGTTACCACAAATAATCTTGTCTCTTTTTCTATGAGTTTGGTGAGGTGTTTTGTTTTTGTTCTTGATTTTGTTTTTTCAGATCCCACATATCAGTGAGATCATACAGTATCTGTCTTTGTCTGACTGACTTCCCTTAGCATAATGATCTCAAGGTCCATCCATGTTGTTGCAAATGGCGCAATGACTCAATATGTTAAAGGTGACCATTACTATGGGGAAAAAAACATAGTAGAATAAAGTCAGAGAGTGCCGGGGTTGGAGGTTACACATTGTTTCACTTCCTACCCTTGCTGTATAAGTTACCACAAGTTTAGTAGCTTAACACAGTACAAATTTATAATCTTACAGTTTGGAAGTCAGAAGTCCAGACGGTTTTCACTGGCCTAAAATCAAGGTATAAGCAGGGGTATGTTCCTTCTGGAGGCTTTAGGAAGAGAATGTGTTTCCTCTCCCAGCTTCTACAGGCTGCTTGTATTCTTTGGCCCGTGGCTGAATCACTCCTACCTCTGACTCCATTGTCACATCTTTTCTCACTCTGACCCTTCCATCTCCATGTCACAAGGACCCTTGTGATTACATTGGTCCCTTTCAGATTATCCAGGATAATCTCTCCATCTCAAGATTCCATAATTTAATCACATCTTCAAATCCCTATTACCACCTAAGGTAACATATTCACAGTTTCCAGGGATTAGAGAATATGGACATCCTGGGATGAGTGGTCATTGTTCAATTTACCGCATCCATTAGTTTTCATAGAAAACCTCATTGAGGGAGTAATAATGAAACCAAAATTTGAAGGAAGAAATAGGGTTAGTAAAGGCCCTACAGTAGAAACACATCTACAGTATTCCAGAAATGCACAGAGACTCAAGTGAATGAAATGGAGTGAGTTTGAGAGATGTAGGACACAAAATCAGAAGGTAATGGAAGGCAACTTTGAGTCATGCCTTATACCTTTTAAGATTTTGGATTTTCTCTTTTTGAAATTGGAAGCCATTAGATAGTTTTGGTTAGAGGAGTGATGTGATCTTATCATTCTGGCTAATGATTTGAGAATAGAATCCAATAATGCAAAGGGGATAGAAGCAGGGAAAGAAAATAAAAATTGCACTGAACAAGTTAAACAGGTGAGAAAATTTCTTTCAAGACAACTGCAGTATATAAGAGTGGTCCCAAAACAGTCTGAGCTCAACTCCACTGAAACAAAAGTCAGTGGGGTTTTTAGAGCTTTTAAAGGCCATTTGCATTTGCTAGTTGACCCCAAAGAATAGTAAGCTATCAGATATCTTCAAGATAGGAGGTGGTTTTACAACTGAAGCAAGGTGCCCACTGCAAAATCTAGGCTCCTACCTTCCCACAAATACTGGAAGTTAGAGGTGTTATCTTCCTGGATGATTACATCTTAAAAGGATAGCTTTGAGGTCCTTGAAAAAAATTGCTGGGCTATAAAACTGGCAAGAGACTTTTAAAATGGCTTACATCTGAAAGAGGCATTTTTACAATTACAGGTTTTGTAAAGTAAGTGTTCAAGAAAAGGGAGGCTGGGAATTCTTTTTTTATCTTTTTTCAATTTCTTGCTTTCTCTCTTCTGCCACCACTCCTGCGTGATGTGAATGTTGGCATGCTTGAAGTTGTTCCAGAGGCTCCTTACATTATGCTCATTTTTTTTGGATTCTCTCTCTCTCTCTCTCTCTCTCTCTCTCTCTCTCTCTCTCTCTCTCTCTCTGCTGTTCTGATTGGGTGTTTTTTGCTTCCCTATATTCCAAATAGCAGATTTGATTCTTGGCTTCATCTTCTCTATAATTCTCTGTAAATTATCTTTATTTCAGTTAGCATATCCTTCCTTTCACACTGGTTCTTTTTTATAGTTTCCACATCCTTTATATGCTGTTGAAATTCTCACTATAAAAAAGAATCCTATCTGAAGTTTAGCCAAGCTGAGGAGAACATTAAAGCCTTCTTGGCAGAGACTTTCAGTAAGTAAGTAAAAGTAATGATAGTTTGGGCCAGACTGGTAGCTGTGGATATGATGAGAAAGACTGGATTCTAGATACACTTTGAAGGTAGAGGCAAATAATTCACAGAAGGATTGGATGCTGTGTTCCAAAGAAGAGGAGAACTCAAGCACAATGCTAAGGTCATTCTACGTACAGCCTCACATGCGAACAACTGTGCTACCTTGAGCTTTCTGCCTTGGTAAGGAATCCTGTTAGAGAATCCTCATAGCCATAAGGAAGAAATTAACACTTGCAAATTGCTGAACAGTGTCTATCACTTATAAATTTTCAATAATATCTTTGGTAAATTTTGTAGGTGTTATTTCATTATCTTTTGATGGTATTATAGAGGTGAAACCTTATGTTTATACCTTTTCAGGTAATTTGCTGGACATTAGTAGGAACACTTCAGGAATATCAAAAAAATTGCCAATATTTTCTCAGTATGTTTCTTCTTTAATTGATTTCTCCTGAAACATCATATTTTTCTATTCGCTTTTTCAGATGTACAGTTAATGCAGGAAATATCTGTGTAATTTTATATGTATTGTATTTATTACTTTAGGAAAAGAATCACCTTTAGTGACATCTCCTCATCCAATTTACCTTATTTTCCTTTATTTTCTGTTTGTTTTATTCTATTCCTTTGGGAGTTCCTTTCAAGTTTGTTCTTCAAATCAATAATGGATTTAATTTAATTTTCCACAGTGTCATTTTTGCCTTTTATTATTTCACTGGTATAGCATTTTTGGTTGCCTGAGATTATGTCTTACCTTATAAGTCTACATTTTCATGTAGTCCTCTTTTCATCTTGTCTTCTTTTTGAACATGTTTCTCTGTTTCATAGAAAACATTCTTGTAGCCTATAGAGATCATCAAGGTTGCTTTGGATTCTGAAATAAATCTTTTGCTGAGATTCACTCTTAGTCAGAATCTTCAAGAGACTGTTCCCTTTCCTAAGATGTTCCCTTTTCTAAGTCTTACAGAGCTTTTTTCAGCATCTCCTTGTTGATTGTTTTCTGTTTATTCCTCCCAGCAGAGGGAAAGAATTCTCTTCTCTTTTTATTTTCCAAATCTATGATTCTGGGATAATTTGTGTTCACATAGAGTATCTATTCAAACCCTTTCTCAAGTCTAAAGCTAAATATAAGTATGCTGTTTTCAGCTATTAGCACATATCCCAGTGACTGGTAGGCTTTCTTTCAGTGTAATAATGCTATAAAGTGATGGAGTCCCTCCTAATTCAGCATCCTGCTCTATAATATGGTAAGAAGATACACCACAGGATCCACAGTGCACTACCAACTCTCCTGGCTCCCTTGCAGTGTTCTGCTTCGGAGAATTTTACAAATGGAGATGAAGTGTTCCACAACCAGGTCTCTCATTTCCTTCATCACTAGGGTTTTTTTTTTTAGGAGTTTAGTTTCTGAATACATGTATTAGGAGTATTGGCAGAGCTGCAACACTCACTGTATGTCATTCAGGAGACATCATTGGACATTGAGGAAGACTGACCGGGCTCTGCTAAGCATTTGAAAACCGGTATTCTCACTTATGATCTTTGTCTGTGGGAAGGATGCCTGAAGCCATGTGGAGTTGTCTCTATTTTCCATCTTCTGCTTCCTCTTGGTCCTGTCATCTCCCCTGCTACACACTGAGATCATGCTCCATGCCAGAGGTTAACTTCTGTGTGGGAGGCTCCTCAGATTTCTAAATATCATCAGTGTTTCTTTCACAAATGTTGCCAGAACTGTGTTTGAAATTTTTTTACATCTCTGTTCATCCTTTAATACTTGCAATTCTGAATTAGAGGCTTTTAGTAGAAGAATAAAATGATAAAATGTGTATTTCAAAAAATTAGTCTGGTAGTGTGCAGGATGGACTGAAACTGATGAGGTCTGTGGCGATTTAGGCACTAATGAGGATGAAAAAGTCACAACAGATAAATATAAGAGAAATTTTAAAAGAATCAAATTTCATAATAAAGCTAAATAAAGGCAAAAAATTAATCAATTATAGAACCAAATAAATTTAAAAAATAAAATAGAGAAACTGTTAAGGTAGAATTCTTACATAAAATTGAGAATGCAGTGTAAAAAACAATAAGGAATCAGTCGCCAAACATAAAAATAAAAAACCAACAGCCATATGAAACGTCTAAAGATGTATTGAAGTAACAGACAGTATTACAGGTAAAAACAAATGGAATTCTTGTCACTGATAGCTGATCTATGGCACACTCCTGCTAGAGAATATGAAGAAGAAAAACAGGATTGAATCAGCCGAGAACAGATGGCACAGTCACACGGAAAGAAACCCATGAAATATGATCAAAAGAATCGGTTTCTATCTCACATTCAGGATGACCCATTTTTAACCTCAGCCAAGTCATTTAATCTCTCTGAGTTTCAGTGTTCCCTTCTCTGTAAATTTAAGTTAAGATACTAAATCGTAATTTGGGGGCACTGACTCTAGAGGCCAGGGTTGAAAAACTGAGACAAGGGTGAACCCAGTGCTGTAATGGGAAAGAAACAACAGACTGTTGAAAGGAAAACCAAGTGACTCCCTCAATAAATTAAATCCTAGTCTTCCAAAGTTGACAACAAATAATAACAAAGATGGAATGTCTTCCTGGTAAAGCATGGCTGGCCAACAAATCCCTAACTCTTGTCCCCTGGGGCCAGGATAGTGGAAGATTTAGCAAGGGATAAGAAACTCCATGGTGGATGGAGGAAGATGGTGGTGAGGTAGGAGGGAGCAGATTCCATTTCCTCCTACACATGGGAGAAAAACCTAACTGATCTACGGAGGAACAGAGCAAACAGCCAATAGTACCCCAGCATATATGAAAATAGGAGACCAAAAATTGTAGTGGACATTGAAAAACCAGACAGTAAGGGGAGTGTTTCAGGACAATAAGGGCCCAGGGACCAGCTTGGGGACCAGGAGGGCTGCAGCCCCAGGCCCAGTGCCCGCCCGGGTCTCCCACAGAGTCCTTGGGAAAGAGCTGGGTCAACTGCTCCCTCCCTGGCCAAACAAGGTTTGAACAGCACCAGGAGAGACCTGGTTGCTGGAAGTCACAGAGAGGGGAATAAGGACTAAGTGGCAAATACACAGGGGCTCTGAGCACCCATGGAGTCTGTGGACGCCAGCTGGGGAGAATTGAGAGTCAGGCCGTGATGGGTCCTAATCCCAATAGTCCCCGGTCCCTGACCCCAGTAGTCCCCAGTCTGGCTGGAGAATTGGGCTGTGTGAGAGGCCAGGCCACTGTACGGAGCAGCAGGCTTGAGTAGGAGGAATTTCTCAGAAAGAAAAAGTGAAAAGAGACACTGCTTGGGGAATCCTCCTGCAGCAATCACTCCGGCCTCCCCTCACCCAGCCAGGCAGCGCACCTGAGGTGGCATGGAAGACCCTGTGCACCAGCATGACCCTGGGAAGGGTGTACGTCCAAACGCATGGGGCCAGAGGTGGCCTGGCTGAGCACGCACACCCACAACCCAGGGATAGTGTGCTCTGTGGAAAGCCTGGACACTCACCTAGGGCTCTGCAGAGAGGTGCCAGGCTAGCCCTGGGGAGAGTGTGTGTGAGGCTGACTGAGCCCCAGTCAGGAAGGGAGAAATGCGAAACCAATTGCCCCTTAGCCTGCTGCAGTGAGCAAGACCAGAAAAACCAGTGTGGCTAGTTTGAAACCTGCAAGAGGCTTTTTTTTTTTAAAGTAATTCTTTATTTTTTAATTTTTATTATTTTTTTAATTCTCAGTTCCTTTTTCCTCCCTTTCCTTCTTTCTTGTTTTATTTCTTCTTCCTTTCTTTCCAATTTTATCTCTTCTTCCTTCCTTCTTCTTCGTCTTCTTTTTTTCTTAAATACCCACAAGTGAGACAAAAAAACCTGGAACTGTGAAAAGACCAGAGTTGAACCTAAAGAGGGGGCATCCCAACAGCTGAGACAGTGAGACAAATTTCACTTTGCTATTACAGAGAACCTGCAAGTTATTGCATATTTGTATTATTATTTTTTTCATTATTCTTACATTTTTAATTTGAATATTACTTTTGTATTCCTCTACTTTCTGTTTAATCATCTTTGCTTGGCTGGTTAAATTGTATCATTTAACACATTTCACCTGTTCTCTCTTTCATAGTGTATTGCTAATTTACTGTCCTTCACTTCACTTGTGTTCCATTAGCACACTACTCAAGGTCCTATACTCCCTATTCTTGTTATCCAGATCACATAGATTCTGTCATATGATTGTTGCTCTAATATTATTGTAAATAATAACTGTTCCATACAATTGTAAATACTATACAACACCTCTCCCAGATCTTAGCCCACTTCATGGTTTCCTGAACTCTATTACTGTAGTGGTTAACTCTATTCTCTCACACACTACACCTATTTACCATCCTTTACTCTCACCTTACCTCAGAATCTGACCTCACACATCCTCACTGCTTTCTATATCCAACTCACAATCCTTCCCTCCCCAACAAAAGTCTTATCTTCTTTCCATCCTTTCTAAAAAGTGGCTAGTTGGGTGGAATATCACGGTTAACACCATACATAGCCAAAGCTTCTCCTATCTCTTCTCTACCAGCTTCTACTGTAAATATCATAGAATACTCTCTTTCTGTCTTAATCCATTTTGCCTTTCCCCTCCAGCTGATCACAAAAAAGTGTAGGTGGAAGCTGTGAACACCAGGATATCCACTGGAAGAGGAAACCTAACAACAAAGGAACCACCAACAGATAACAAAAGAAGAAGGTGAAGGAGGGAGTGGAAGCCACACTAACCTCAATCCAGGACCTATCAGGAAATACAACTAAATAGTGGAGAAATTACCCAGAACAAACAACCGAATAAGAGCAAGAGAGAATCCTCAAAACCTTGTACACATGGAAGAACCAGCTTCAACACAACCTGCCCTCACCAGCACATCAAAATATAAGAGGTGGTGGACAGAGTGACCCTCAGTTAACCAGTGGGTGGGAAGCAACCACCAAAGAAAGACCCAACAACAATCAAAACCCAAAGACAAACACAGAGCCAACTTAAATGACAGCCCAAGACTAGTGAGCTCAGGAGATCAAGGAGATTGCACCACTGAATCTCACAGGAATTATATCACAGAAGTTCACACCATAAACACATGGGGCCAGAACAGATCAATTTGGGAAGCTGGGGCTAACAAGAAGAGTCTCACAAACAATGGGAAGACAAAGAAACAATTCCCAAATGAAGGGAAAGGAGGAAGCCTCAGAAAGAATACTAAATGAAAAAGAGGCAACTCAACTATCAGAGATTGAGTTCAAAGCAATACTTATCAGGAAGCTCAATGAGCTCACAGAGAATTACCAGAAACTACAGGGAAACTACAATGAACTCACTGCAAACTATATCAACATGGAAAAGGAAATAGAAACTATCAACAAGGGCCAAGAGGAAATGAAGAATACAATTTCTGAACTGAAGAACACAGTAGAAGGAATCAAAAGCAGGATCGAGGAAGCAGAAATCGGATCAGTGAGCTGGAGGACAAAGTAGAAAAAAAACACCCAGAAAGAGCAAGAAAAGGAAAAGAGGCTCAGAAAGAATAAAAAGGGATTAAGAGAAATGCAAAACAATATGAAACATAATAATATCCATATAATAGGGATACCAGAAGGAGAAGAAGAAGAGCAAGGGATAGAAAACCTATTTGAAAAAGTAATGATGGAAAATTTCCTTAATTTGATGAGAGAAAAAGTCACACAAATCCAGGAAACACAGAGAGTCCCAATCAAGAGGAACCCAAAGAGGCCCACCTCAAGACACATCATAATTAAAATGGTAAAATTACAAGACAAAGAAAGAATCTTAAAGGCAGCAAGGGAGAAACAGGAAGTAACATACAAGGGTGCCCCAATTAGGCTAGCAACTGACTTCTCAATGGAAGTGCTCCAAGCCAGAAGAAAATGGCAAACAATATTCCAAGTAATGAGAACCAGAGGTTTGCAACCAAGGCTACTTTACCCAGCAAGGCTCTCAATCAAGATAGAAGGCCAAATAAGGAGCTTCCCAGACAAAAGAAGTCTAAAAGAATACACCTCCAACAAACCAGCTCTGCAAGAGATGCTAAAGGGACTGCTTTAAGGAAAGGAAGGAAAAGAGAGAGAGAGAGAGAGAGAGGAACACAGGTAGGAAAATGGCAATGAATAAGTACCTATCAATAATAACCTTAAATGTAAATGGATTAAATGCTCCAATCAAAAGACATAGAATAGCTGAATGGATAAGAAAGCATGAACACATATGCTGCCAGAAGAGACCCACCTCAGGACAAAAGACCTACACAGACTGAAAGTGAAGGGCTAGAAACAAATATTCCAAGCAAATGGACAGGGAAAAAAAGCTGGAGT
>CM052541.1:115641191-115708998 GCA_028533065.1 Trachops cirrhosus | reverse complement strand
GAAGTGAGGGAGTGATCGATATCACCCCTGCCCCCTCGGCTTTGCAAATAGCCTGAGTCCTAGTTCTGGATGTGAGAAATCCAAGTCTCCTGGCTGCCTTTGTCTCCTCCGCCCGACTCAGGGCCTGCGGAAATAGCAGGGGCGGTGAGGCTCAGACTAGAGTCGGGGGACACCTGGGGTAAATTGGACCTGAGGCATAAGATATGTAAAATCCTGTGAGACCTGCTTGCTAGGATGCTCTTGATGTGTAGGCTTTAGCAGGAAACTAGATTAATCATGTACCTGTTAGGTGATACTAGCCCCAAAACCCAGCGTGAGACTTTTGGACCCTATGTAAATTATCTACCTGTTTGATCTTTTCTGCTAGACAATGAGTCCACATTCTGTATCTGTTCACCTACCCAATACTACCTAATAAAAGCCTATTGAGGCGGCGGCTCGGGGCGCTCTCCTTTGAGAGAGTGGCCAGGCCACTCGGAGGCACCCTCCCCTTGAGAGGGTAGCCATGCTGTCCCTATTCCTCCACAGGACTTGGTAGTCCATGTGTATGTTTCTCTCATCACTCAAGAGCCATCTACAACGTTTGCGGTCCACCGCGGGCCAGTGGACTGCAACAGGGTTATTTGTCTTTTTATTATTGTGTTGTAAAGTAAACTGTTTTTTGTTTGTCATGTTTTATTCACTTTTGTTTTTAAGGTGACCTGTTTTTAAACTTTATCGTTTTCTTTCTAAAAACTTTAGCATCTTCTCTTTCTTTATCTTCAATATTCTGAATATTCACAATTACATGTCTAGGTAAACGCCCTTTGCTTCACTTCGCTAAGCACATGGTACACCTTTCTAACATGAAGACTCATACTTTAGCTCAAGGTTGCCTCTTTCATTATTTCTTTGATGATTCACTGCCCTCTGTTTTCTCCTCCAGAAACTACCTTTATTTACGTAGCAAAATTGGATTGATTCTTATGTCCTTAACTTTTATTCTCATATTTTTCTTTCTTGTTTTTTTGATTTTTTTAAATTTCAGGATGTTTATTTAATTATTTTCATTACTCTTCTACTGATTTTTGCCATCAGTTACATTTTAATGCATTTCCTTTTTTACAGCAAATATCATTCTTATTTAATAAATGCAATATCTCTCTAAAATATCTCCAAAGATACTAGGTATGGAGACAATTTTAAAGTTCTCTTCTGTTTCCTGGATTAACTATACTCTCTGGCCAAGGTGGCTAATTATTAATCTTGATCTTTCTCTGACATTCCTCATTTGTCTGATCATTCTTAATTCCCTATTTGAATTTTAGGTCAGACAACAGAAAATCTAGCTAAGGTATTTTTATTGATGGGTAAGAGTTTAATGATTGCTAATTTCATGTTATGTTGAATCAGGAGCAAGTCAACCATTACGATTGGCTGAAATATTGAAGGCTTCACTCTAGGATGCCAGTTCTCAAATTAAGTGTCCTAGTTTTACCAGACAATTCTTTTCATTTCTATAGATAAGGAGTCTCCTTTCATTTTTTTCCATTGTGGTAAGTATACATAAAATTTGCCATTTTAACCATGTTTAAGTATATAGTTAGGATAGTTCAGTGGCATTATGTACATTCACATTGTGCAACCATCACCACTATCCATTCCAGAACTTTTTCATCATCCCTTACTGTAACTTTCTACACATTAAACAATAACTTCCTACTGCCCCATCTCCCCAACCCCTATTAACCACTGTTACATTTTCTGTGGCCATTTTTATTTAATTTTTACTTTTTGTTTGAAAGTATTTTTTGGCTTTGAGTCTTTTGCTTGAAGGAAAGGAAGATATATGGAAATTAATACTATCCATTACCTATTCTCCTTTGCTTTTGACTATTCTAATCTGAAGATATACCAAGTTACAGATGAACCACTAATCTTCTCATTGTGCCTCTTTTTGGACATTTTCTGAGTTGTGTTTTGCTCCATCCCTTCAAATCAGTCTCTACTGCTTCATCCACTCTATACCTCCCATTAGATTTTATCAAAACTTTCACACAATGTTGACTCTCCCTCCACTTCCTATTTCTACATTTTTATTCCTGTTACAATGAGTTTGGGAACACAGTAGTAGATATCAGCATATGCTCATTCTACCATATTAAAACATAAGCCTGTACTATCATCTTTAACCACTTAAGTGTTATCTGGTGTACTTAACTAGAAATCTAGCAGTGTTATATCTAAAATCAGTATCAAAATTCAAAGAGGTATTTTTGAAAGTAATAAAAATTCAGAGAGGTATTAAGAATCAGTATATGGGTCATATTTTAATGTAATTTTAATAAATAAATTTAAATCCTAAACTCCTGTACATAGCTGTTTATAGCATAGATATTGATGACTTTAAAATCAACTATTTTGTGACTAACATATTTAAGTTCTATAGCAATTCTTTATGATTAAAGCCTCAGCAGAGTAGCATATGTCATTAAATGGATATGTGCTATGGATTTATAAAACATAATAAAAAACTGGATTTCCCTTATTCATGATGATCATTGTATCTAGCATAAGAACGAGATCATATAGAGTAGGGATCCAGCGTATACAATCCAAAATGCCACCCTGAGCCAGCCAAGATGGAGGCATAGGTAGAAATACTTCACTTCCTCACACAACCAAAAGAAGGATAACAACAAATTTAAAAACACAAAACAATCAGAACTACCAGAAAATCAAATGGCACAGAAGTCTGACAACCAAGGAGTTAAAGAAGAAATATTCATCCAGACTGGTAGGAAGGGCAGAGATGGGAAGCAGGGCAGAGAGTATGCGCAGCAAGGTAGTGGCTGGCAGACTGGAGTGGGCCAGGGGTTTAGTCACTCCCAGTCTCACAGGAGAGTCCATTGGAGGGGCCCACGGGATCCTAGAACATGCACAACCCCCCCACCTGGGAATCAGCACCTGAAAGGACACAATCCACTTGTGTGAAATGAGGGAAGTGACTAAAAGTGGAGCAAGAGCAGAGCAAGCAGCACTGTTCCCTCTCTGACTACTCCCCCACATACAGCGCCATAATGCAGCAAAGGGGGTTACCTCACCCTGGTGAATACGGAAGGCTCTGCCCCTTACAACATAACAGGTGCCCTGAGACAAAGAAATACAGCCCAAATGAAAGAGCAGATCAAAACTCCAGAAAAGAACTAAGGGACAAGGAGATAGACAACCTATCAGATGCAGAGTTCAAAATATTGTAATCAGGGTGCTCACAGAAATGATTGAGTTCAGTCACAAAATGAAGGCTATATAAAGTAAAATAAAGGAAAACATACAGGAAACCAACAGTGAAGGGAAGGAAACCAGGACTCAAATCAATAATTTGAAACAAAGGGAAGAAATAAGCATCCAATCAGAACAGAATGAAGAAATAAGAATTCAAAAAAAATGAGGAGAGGCTGAGTAACCTCTGGGACAACTTTAAATCTTCCAACATCCAAATCTAGAATCACACTAGAACAGGAACAGAATCACAGAAATGGGATCACATGGAGTGCTATCAGTGTGGAGGGGAGGGGGAGAATGGGGGTAAAAGATGCAGGGAATAAGAAGCATAAATGGTAGGCACAAATTAGACAGGGTGAGGTTAAGAATAGTATAGGAAATGGAGAAGCCAAAAAACTTGTATGTACAACCCATGGACAGGAACTAAGTTCAGGGGAGATTGCTGGAAGGTTAGGAGTGCAGGGCAGAGTGGAATAAAGGGGAGAAAAATTGGGACAATTGTAATAGTGTAATCAATAAAATATACCTAAAAAATCCAAAATGCCTATTTTAAAGCCTAGGTTTGGGCATATATTAGCTTTACTTGAGCAATTTTCTCAGCATCTTAAGTCATTCTTCATCTATAAAATGGGTTTAAAATAATACCTATTCATAGGACATCTGTGAAGAATTGAGGAAACAAGTATAATGCTGGGCTCAAAGTAGATGTCAAATAAATATTAGCTGTTATTACCCAAATTTGGTCTCCAGTATCACTTGTGTGAGTCAAAATCCTGGCTCTAATACCAGTTCCCTAAACTTGACCATGCTACTCCACCTCTCAGAGCTTGTTCCCCCATCTCCAAAATGGAGAGGATTCTAAGACTACATTATGGGGTCATTTTGAGGATTAAATGCAATAATATAGATATAGGATTTAAAACAATGCTCTCATTATCATCACCTGAATTATTATTATTATATAATTGTTTGGCCTGTCTAAAGCAGACTATAATATCAAACATAACACCTACAGAGTCACTGTAAAAAGCTGAATCCAAAGATAATTTTGTTCTTGTGCCACCTTATCATAGTCTATTATTCCCTGGCTCCTCTTTCCTCCCTTCCACCTCAAAATATTTTAAAACGTTTTTATTTTTACATTTTGAAACAATATTATATTTAGGGTATTCTACCCTTGAATCATCACCAATGACATACAGAATCAACAATTGCCCCTGTCATCCTTATAAACAACTGAAATCTTCCCTGGCCGATATGGCTCAGGTGATGGAGCACCATCCCATACACAGGGGCATGTATGGGAGGCAACCAATCGATGTCTCTCTCTCTCTCTCTCTCTCTCTCTCTCTCTCTCTCTCAAATCAATAAACATATTTTTTAAAACTAAAATCTACACAAAAAAAACTGTTCAATCTTCACCTCTATTGCTTCTGCATTTCAGTGAATTTTAAGCATGCCTTTCCTGAATTGTTGCCATATTATTTTTTCCTTCAATAAGTGTTAAAATTCACTGCAATGGCCTTTAAATGGTTTCTAACATTTTATCTTAACTTGATCTAAAAAGAATCTTTATTTCACTATAGGATTTTCTTACAAGTGGAAACTGCAGGTCAGTTTCGTAGAAATTGAGTTATCTAGGATAAGTTGCACTGGCTCCCAGCCAAAATGGACATACAACTCAAATTTTACCCTGAGTCAGGATTTTTTTCAACTTCCTTGCTTGGAAAGTCTATTCTGATTATAATATAAATGCTAGCTAATATATAAGAAGACGACACTCTTACTTTCCTTTCAAAGTGTCTTTGTACCTGTAGTTCCCCCTCGGGCTTCCCTTCCCACTACGTCTACCTTATAGCTCCCACTCATTCTTCAGATCTAGCTCACTGTCACCTCTGGCATATTATCTTTAAATTACTGAGTCCCACTTAGTTACACATTCCCCTTGGCTCCCTCAGAACTCCATGTCTACCTCCTCATACCTCTTAATGACTACACATAGTAACTGTTAAAAACCAGTTCCACCATTGGACTGAGCCTGAGGAGTAGAAGTCAGTATGGGGTTTCTCTC
This sequence comes from Trachops cirrhosus, assembly GCA_028533065.1. Lineage (NCBI taxonomy): Eukaryota > Metazoa > Chordata > Mammalia > Chiroptera > Phyllostomidae > Trachops > Trachops cirrhosus. The sequence goes on along the minus strand of CM052541.1, from coordinate 115,703,663 downwards.
TATATCTCCAATATTTTATGATTAATAATATCTGTTAATAATAGAACTTAATTAGTAGCTTTATTGGAGGGCATCTTTCTTTCAGCTACTTTCTTTTATTCGCTATCTTCTTTGGAAGAACAAGCGCAGACTCACACATATCCTCAGACACCCATGGGCGATACAAACCTTGGTACCAAAGATGACTGTGTGACCCAGGAATGGACAGAGAACTCAAAGTACTTCATTTCACTGACCACCATAATTAAGTTAGGCATTGGTGTATGATTCAGTCCGGGCCAACAAGGATGATCTCTGGAAATGTTGCATGAGAATTTGGAGAGATGCACTTTCTTTCTTTTCTTATGGACCACTAGATGTGAGAGTGAGCTAAGCATAGAGTTGATGATGGCCATCTTTGCTACCCCATAGGGAGAACTTACCAGAATAAAGCTAATCCAGAAAAACTCAGAGCTAAGTGATGGCATTATTTTAGCCTTAGATCCAAACATGCCTGGACTTCATTCCTATCCTTTCCAGTCACATGAGGTTTTTTTTGCTTTGTTTTGTTGTCTGAGTGTCAGCTGAGCATCTGAGTGTCATTTCTGTCACTGGCAATAAAAAAAAAAGTCCTGTACACAACTTATATCTTTGAATTCAGTAGCATGCTATTGTAAATAATAAGATAACCTGCCACCAGCTATCTTTACAAGTACAAATGAAAGGCAAAAAAATTCCTTCTTCTGTTTGAAATCCTATGACAGTTCTTCTACTAGATCAAAAGTATATGCTGATATGCAAAAACAACTATATTTTTATTTTTCTTATTGAGTTGATAAATGAAAGCAAGTAAGTGAAAAAACTACACTGAGAAAAGCATTTTGAGTAGATAAATATTTATTCAAGGTTTTTACCCCAGATATTGCACAAGAAGGAGCAGGTTTTGGGGTATTTGATCCAAACATGAAGATAAGCCATGGTTACACACTGAAACCCAATCATGAAGATATACTGAATACATTTTTAAACTTTAATATGCATAATGAACCATCTAAAGGTATTGGTTAAACTTTGGGATTCAAAAGTTAATCTTCCAAAGATTCTCTGATTCACTATGCCAGAGTTGGGGCCAGGAATGTAAATTTTAAACAAGCATACAAGGTTAGTCTGAATTAAATGGTGTCTTGCTCTCTGAGGTAAAGAGAATGATAAAAGATGATAAACCTGAGAGCTGACTCCTTCCCTACAAGGGGAGAAATGAAACTAATTTTCACAAAAGAAAATGTTAAAAACAGAAAATGTTAGGACTTATGGTGCTATTTTCTTAGATTCTATAGGACAAAAGATATAGAGGGGCTCTTTTGACCAGAAAAGTATAAAGCCCCAGTTCTGTTCCTTTCACATTCAGGAACTAGTGTGTTTCTTTATTTTTTACTAAATGAGACATGATAAATTGCTTAGAAATAATATGGCTTCCTGAACCTATATCTAAGTCATAAAATTTGGTAGGTACCTTCTTAGAAACATAAAATGTTTGGTTTTAGAGGTATCTTACAGCTCATTTAACCCAACCATTTTCAAATGTCGGACTCTTTTCTGCGCTATTCCCTAAAAGTGGTCATTCAATCTCTACCTCAACACCTCTAATGCCCCAGAACTCATTATTTCATGAAAGAAAAGCATTTTTTTCCTTTTGTGGTGAAAGTTTGTGCTGGTTGGTTGGTTGGTGATTGATTGTTTTTTTCCTTCCACTAGGCTAAAATCTCCCGATATAGGATTTTCATTAACCTTGAATTGGCCTGCTCTGTTGACACACAAAAACAATACAGCTGTCCTATATGAAGGGTCTATAAGTATTTTGAAAAGTTATCAGGACACCCTCTAAATCCTCTTTTCAAGATTAAACAGTGAGTGTCTTCAGCTATTTCTTTTCTGGCTTGGTTTCTAGAGACTCTCTACCTGATAACCCTCTGTACCGTCTTCTACTTGTTCAATTTGCCCCTTGAATTACAAGATTTATTTTTATTTTTTTATATTTTGAGGTCACCCACCCAAACTGAGCCTTGGGCTCAGGTGTGGGGGATAATGGCATCGCATAACTCAAGGCCAGAAGCTTCATATCACTATTCTCTTTTGTAGATGAGGAATCTGAGCTTCACAGAGGCTAAGTCACTTCCCAAGGTCACACAGCCAAGTGAACAGAATGGGATTCCAAGCCAGTCTGTGTAACACCAAAACCCTCTCTTCCTTTCCCTATAGCCTGATGCGCCTCTGGTCTTCTCCTCACACCACCCAATGCCTGAATACCCCGACAAATGCACGTCCATTCTCCACTAGCACTTCTCAATGTCAGAGACTGCTTTGTCTGATAAGAAGATATTTCTTGCTTTCTGCTAAAAACTATTTCACCCTTAATTTTCATATTTGTCATGTGAGACAAATTTAACATTTTTTTGTCCTTTATTCATCCCCCAAAACACTAGAGTTATAAAGAAGACCTTGACTCATATATTAACAATTCATGCCTTAGATTTGGTTTTTAGGCTGCAAAGAACTTCTATGAGCTTCAGAGTAGGCCCTCAATTAGGCCAAGCTGATAGTATCTAGAATATATGCCTAGGCCCTGGCTGGTACAGCTCAGTAGATTGAGTGCTGGCCTGTGGAATACAATATACATGTAGCATTTGGCCTTTACTGTAAAAACCATTTGCATGATATAAAGTGATAAATGCCCCAAGGGAAATACAGACATTTTTAAAATACAGAAAAAAAAGAAATTGTTTCAGAATAAAGTAATTAAGGAAATGTTTGAAGTTATAGAGAAGGAAGGGTGAGAAACTCCTGGAAATGGAAACTCTGTGAGAGGAAAATGGGGGCAGAAAGCTCAGTGTGGCAGCTTTATTCAAGAACTAACACTAAACATCAGAAAATAAAGTATTAGAGCTAAAACAAAATTAGTCAAAAATCATCTATGGATACTGAACATTCTTTTTAAAAATGATTCCCTAGCAATGCTGTTAAATGATGTAGGTCAATTATTTCTATTCATTGTGGTAAAATCAATGAAGCAAATTCATAAGGCAAATGAGCTATACTTTTTTAACTAAAGGGGCCTAAAAAGGAGTATAATACCACCACTAATTTGCTCTTACTAAAATAGTCCAATTTTGTCTAGACAGGTTAGATAAAAGATAATGCAGAAAAAATGGAAAACTACCAAGTAAGTGTTATGTGATTTCAATAAAGTCAGCAAGCATAGGTTCATGGCTTAATTAGTAATATTTAGCAAATTTTAACTTATATGGACATCTCTTGAGAATATTCCAGGGATAATCACTGTCACCATTTACTACACTAACTTAGCATCCAATCTATGCTTGTATTTATATATGTTTGTGTCTGCACAGCACATAAACTATACATGTCTAATACAATATTATTTGACTAACTGGTAAAGCATGTTAATATCTAGTGAAATCATTAATAACAAACTAGATACTGGTTGTTTAGGACTTACGGGTCTAAAAAGAATCATTTTTTTTTTCCTTAGCACAGCTCCATTGAAAATATCTTGTATTATGTTAGCTCCAATATGAATAAAAACTTCGAACTTGTGTTATTTGTGTCTTTCCATTTCCTTATCTCATTATCCATATGACTTATCTAAAGTAAGGCTGTGGGCCAGAACTAATGGTAAGAATTAATATTTACTGAGTATTGACTGTGTGCTAGGCACTGTTTATAGTAGTTTATGTTTTTACTAACTAGTCCTCTTCACAGTCCTTCAATGTAGGCACCCTAATTTTTAGGTAACTGAGGTATGGAAAAGTTAGTCAATTTGCCATGGTAGTATAGATAAAAGTGATAAAGAGTTTGGCTGTATAATTGTAACTTCTATACCATGCTGTTGCCATATGTATGTGCTGAGTGCAAAGTAATAAAATGTACTGGCATTAACAACTCTAATCAGTGGTATACATCTGTCAGCAATATGGTTTAGAAGTGAAAGCATACTAAATATAGGAAGTTTTGGAAAGAATTATATTTTTGTGTGCCACCATTATTGAGGTCTTCACTACAATGGAATTGCTAAAATAATCTCTTTCACCTTTTATCACCAGCATCAGGTATAGAGCCTGGGCATATAGTTGACACTCGGTAAGTATATGTTGAATAAATGAGTAATAAAGAAATCAGATCCAGTAAATAAGCACTTAAATTGCTATCTCTCAAACTAGGAACACCACTAGCTTATCATTTTGGTGGAAGGAGGCCATGTAACACAGTGGAAAAAGCATAGGCTGTAGCATCAGGCTTACATTTGAAATCTGGATATGAATACCACTTGTTAGATTTATGACCTGAGGAAACTTACTTAGACTTTAAACTACAGTTCCTTAAACACCATGATAATTATAATGAACAGAAATGAATCATTATGAGCAGTAAATTACAGCAAAGTATCTATAAGATTCTGGTATACAGTAAATAGCTTAACAAGTAGTAGTTCTCCTTCCCCATGGTCACTCCTGCTGAATAACTCAATTGCTTTACAATTTTCCTTTTTTAACTATATCTGCTATATCCAAAAAATCACCATTTATATAGTCTATATCTATCACAATTTTTCCATTGTTCTCCTCCTTGTCATTTTCACTGCCACCACTCACCTTCTCCCCACTACTTTATACAGAGTATTTTAATTGTTCATTAGATTTTCTCTCTGTATTGACTCTGTCCTGAAAAACTAATCTTCTAAAACAGCAATGTTCTACTTTTTTCATCTCATGGCACACATAAGCTAATTACTAAAATTCTATGGCACAAGTATATTTTTGCCAATCTGACAAAAAGACATATGGGTATAGTTTTTATTGATTTTCAAAACAAATAATAATAATAATTACCTGCCCTTTTTGCTCCAAAGTGACTTTTTAAGAAATTAGGTGCCTTCTGTCTGAAAGCAAAGAGAGGTCTTTCAGCATGGAATTTGGGCAAAATACAAAAATTTAAAAAAAATTAGTTGCCTGTACTTGTATATAAGAATTTCTGGTATGAAGAATTAGCCAATCAGACACAACCTTATTATGTGATGTAACCAATAAGATGCAAGTCTATTATATGATCTATATATTTATGGTTTAAGACAGGACATTCACATCAGGCAGCTATTGTTATGTTGTCTGTTATCATGTTTTATTTAACCGTATAAGGGAGAAGAAGTCAGTGCCCCTGACTAGTCAAGTATTGCATGTTTTAAAAATTCCTGCAGGACGCTGGTTGAAAATTGCTGTTGTAAAACATTGTTAGATGTGTCCACTGTAAGCTTGATGGGTATGTGACCTGCACAATTGCACAAGGCCCTAAGCTAAGGAAGGCTATGGTGTGCTTAATATTCTGCTGTCACCCTCTTAAAATTCTTAATTTATGAACAAGGAGTCCCAGATTTTTATTTTTCACTGTTCATAACTTATGCAGACAGGTCTGGCCATCTGCTCCCTTGTTTGGAAAATGAAAGCTCATTTTCATTGTCTATTAAACCAACGATATTCATTCAGACAAGCACCTAGGGTCTTTCACATCAAGGCTTCCACGTGCCTCTCCAGATTTTTCACCCATGGCACAGTTCAACAGATCTTTATTCTTTCATTTCTTCATCCATTCAATAAATCTTTACAAAATATTATCATGGCCTACATACATGCATCATGTGCTCTGCCTGCCTCTCCAACTGTATTGTGTAAGTCTTTCCCCTATCTAATTGCTCTACCCAGACAGGCCAATATTCACTTCTCATAACCTTGTGGAATTTGTCTTCCTTTTTTTTTCCTATTGAATTACTCTTTCTCCCCCTATCATTTGCATGGCTTGGTTTCTTGTCATATTTCAATTTCATAAATACTACTTTAGAAGAAAGACTTCTCAACTTCTGCATATAAAGTTGTGGTCCCTGTTATTCTTTGTAGCATACTACTTACTTCTTAGTAATATAAAAAATAATCAATGACAATAGTAATGGTAGAGCTCCAGGTGCTTTACATGTATTAGCATATGTAATCTATACAACTCCATGAGATTAGCATTATTCCTTCATGGTACCTGGCACAATGTGCATTCATGTGGTGTGTGTACTCCTTTATTTGGTCCACTGCATGTGATGCTGAGTTCAATAAGAGCAGGGACAACATCATCTTGATCCACTGTTGCATCTCCCATTTGTACATAGTGGGAATTCAATCATTTCTTATCGAATGATTGCCTTCCTTGTGCAAAGTCCTGATTTTTATTTTGTGAATTTCCCAAATGATCAAGAAACATGAATATTCCTCTCCTTCCTATGTTCATGATTCACTACCGCTTTTACACTTCCCTCAGACTGAAATGCCCTCCCTTTTGTTAAAATCCTATGCATCTAATAAAACTTATTTCAAACAATATTTTCCCCATGAAGCCTTTCATGAATATTCTTCTTCCTTTCTTTCTTTTATCCCTTGATAACCCTTGTTGGCCTCTATCTCCCTTAATTTCCATAGCATATTATACTTCTCTTATTGTGCTTATATTTTGCTCTCCACTAGAACCATTTTTCTATTTTTCTTTAAATTAATGACAAAGATTATATCTTACTCATTCCTATATTTAGTGTAGCACCCGAAATAATGTTCCACTCATACTAGGTACTATATACATATTGATTATTGGAATAGTTCCACCAATATTCACATTTCGAGGGGACCTGGGCAGTCATCTTCAAATCTCAAATAATCCTAAACCATCACAATGCAACAAGGTATCCAACTAGATTCTAACTATCCTTTAATCTACCTGAAGAATGGAGATTTATGTAAACATAATTAAGAAGTTTTGCTTTTCTTTCTCTTTTCCACTTTAAGAAATCTGTGACAATACAACACATTATTTCTTGAGGCTTCCCAGAGGCAAATTTAGTTATCAATATAAAAATAGCATAATAACCAGCTAGAGAGAGTGAATGAGTATGGTATTTAAAATTAGATACATCTAGACTTGTAAACATCATCCACAACTACCAGAGAGACAAGTTTGACAAATTATGTAACCTATCCATTCCCCAGTTTCTACATATAACATCTGAGGAAAATTCTTCAGAGAGTTGTTGTAAGTGTTAAAGTCAAACATTTAAGCCCACATATAAGTCATTAACTATTAAAATCTTAAAAGTTAAATGTTTAAAAATTTGATACAGATTTCTGGTTCAAGATAGATGACTGAGAACATATGTTTATTTACTCTCTTCCAGCAATCATAGTCAATCAGAGACCAAATAGTAAAACAGTGAAGTCATCAGCAGATTTGGGATTTCAAAATATAGAAAGCAAATTGAAGAGGATTGACAGAACAAGCTGAGGAGAGAAAACCATGAGATGTGAAATTTAAAACAGGTATGGAAGAGGCTAAGGTCAAGGGGGGAGCCAGTTTAACTCAAGGGCCTCTTGGAGAGGATAAAGATTCAGGGGCAAAAGATAATAGAGGGCAAATGGGAGGTAAAAAATGGTAAAATGCCTTCCACTTCCTAAAGGCGGATGCTGCTGGTCTTCAAATTCCTTTAGCTACAAAATCATCAATTTAGTACAAACTTAGACTAAAGATATTTTTAGACACACATGACTCCAGAATTCCTTTTTAGGAAGTTACCTGAGAATGCCCTCCTGGAAAACAAGGTGAAACATGAAAGAAAAATATGAAATTCATAAAACAGAGGAAGCAAACTGGAAGAGCAGTGAAGGAAAGAACCATGAGGACAGCTGGTATCAGCGTGTCCAGAAATGAGCATAGAAGCAGCAGACCCTGGAGAAGGAGGCACAGAAAAGGGTCAACATAGATTATATGAATGATAGCCTGGAAACCAAAATATATTTAAAAAGCACAAAATGCTAGGGAAAAACTCAACTGTTAGAAAACCAGTCACTAAAATAAAATTATATTTGAAATATGAAACAACAGTTTATCCAGCTTCTAAGAGGAAATCAATGAGTTTCAAGAAGAAAAGTGCAGTGGATTTTAAGTAAGACCCACAATGAGCAAGAAACTGAAGGCATTAGGTTTTGATAAAAAAGGGTTTATGATTATTTTCCCAATAAGAAAACAACAGGATAAACCAGTATGGGGGCCAGGGCTAGACTGAAAAAGTAGGCACAGCCCAAATAGGGGGCAAACTTGAATGTGGAATGATTGATTACGTGTGGAAAGGAAGCCATGTGCACAACCATCTTTGAGTGAAACAGATACTAGAACCACAGAGAAAGAAAAGAAATCCTAGCAGCATGCCACTTGGCTCTTCAATGAAGGACAGTCCCATTGTCATAATAACATAAATGTCAATACCCAGCTTTCAACTTTGAGAATCTACCAATAACAAAACATAGAAATATTAGTTGTTGTTATGAAACAGCAAATGTTTTCAAACTTGCCAGCTTAGAAGTAAAACTGGATTGAGAGGAGTGGGAAGTGGAAGGAGAGAAAGAGGGAAAAGGACAGGTAAAGACACTAATTTTCTCATTTGACAAACTGAAGACTCAACTAGCGATATTAACTCTAGTGAATGGAACAAGAGATTGAGGTTAAGTATGGTATAGTATGTATATTACTGATTTCATAAACAAATTAGGAACTGTTAAGCAATATTAAGCAAGGTAAATAAAGTTGGAGGATATTGGAAAGTGAACTAAATCTGATGTATTATTACAGGTAGTTGACAATAACATTTACAGTTGATAAAAGAAAAGTGACATAATAATTAAATTGTATCAGGAATGGAGGAAATGATTTCAAGTCTGCCACTGGTAGCAGGCCTGGATGGGGATGTGCAGGAATGGGTACATTCAGGAACTGTTGCTTTTCATATCCAGCCCTTCGGTGATATTTTATTTTCCATTCATGTGCTTGAAAAATTTAGATTATATTAAATTTATATTACAAAATTAATATAAATAGTAAAGGCAATGAAATTTGCTATATGGAGCCAATGTTTCTTACTAACAAAATTGAAATGGTTTATATAATTGTTTATATTGTTGAAAAATACCAACATGTCAAGTTTTGTGTGTATTTCTCATTTATTCTGGAAAGCATTCTTCAAGCGTGACTACTTATGCCCTGGGAATGTGAATTTGAATAAAATTTAAAATGAATTTAATAGTCACAGTTCAGATAAGGAGGTTATGTCTCAGGGGGTTCATGCTTCCTTGTTTCTTGGCTTAACATCAGTCTTTTTTCTGATGGGTTGTCACTACAATAGACTCACAGAATAGCTATGCTTATGAAAGCACCTAAGGGAAGTTACCTGGTTACAAAAAAGAAAGATAACTTCCAAACAAGCAATGTACAGAAAAGAATGCACAAAAGTGAGATTAAGGGACTCCAAAGGGAAATTCCTGTTAGATATCTGGCATGGGCAAGAACCAAGATGATTTCTGTTATCAAGCTGAACACAGGGCCATACCTAAAATTGTTTGATCATTAAAAATAAGTCATTGATTTTTACTTCAGGTTTTTATTCTGCTTTTTTGGTTAAAGCTCCTGAAGCAAAGAGAATTTAGAAACTAAAAATCCGTTTTACCTTAGTTACTACCCATAGATTTTCTTTGAAAGATTGAACTTCTTCCCAAAGCCCCTTTCCATTTCTTTCTATATTAAATGATTCTTTAGATAAGACCATTATACTTTTTAAATGCTAGTTTTCTGTACGTACATACACAACTTAAGCACTGAGGCATGTATCTAGCAAACTGGCACTAACCACCTACATTCACATACATTTACCTCAGGAACCTAAACAAAAGCATTTGGGGCCCCTGTTTTCAGGATATTTGGGTGAATTTTTTATTTTACATGGGGTATGAAATTATGTAACTAAAGTTAGAATCATAGTTAAATTTTAACATCTATAATTATTTTCCTCATTTGAAAAAATTGTTGCATTTATTAGAGATAATTTAGCCATCTCTATTGATTTGGATTTGCTTTCAAGTGTTTTTTTTAAATTAATTTATTGTTGTTCAATTACAGTTGTCCCCATTTTTCCCCCATCACTCTCCCTTGTCCTGTTGACTTCCCCCCACTCAAGTCTTTCTCAATAGAATCTCATTATAAATAAGAATTCTAGCCATTCAGTTGGAATAATTAGCAGGTAAGGTTAAGAGGGCTGGAGAGGCTTCTACCTTCTACACAAAACAAAGATGAGTAGCTTGTCAAAGTGCAACAAAATATATTTCTCCCTAGTTACTGCTCATAAAATCTGCACACCCAAGGAGTGTTCAATAGCCCTTAAGTTTCCTGTTAGATATCTTTCTAAGGGAGATTTTTTTGTTGACTATGTTTTTGTGAGAAATACTAATGTACTGGATAATATAATAGTATTAATTCTCAGAAAAATCCCCCAAGTAACATGTCAGAGAAATGAATGAGAATTGACACCTGTGAAGATAAATAGAAAAGTGAGAACTGGCAGAGTGTAAGCAATTATTTTAGTAAAATGGGGACAGACTTTTATTCTTATGTAAATCATTGTTAATATTTTATAGATACAATTTTAGTCAAAATGATATTCTCCATATCAGCACAATACAGATTCTAAATTTTAATCTTAATCAATTTTGTATTATAGTATAACATAGTTCAGTTGGAAAAAATATCCATTTCATTTTGAAGTTGTCTATTATTTTGGTTTATTAATATAAGATCCCTACCTTAAATTACATACCCTTGCAATGATATTTTCAATTCAGTTTAGCGGACATTTATCCTAGAGCTAATATAAATCAGAGGTATATTAAGCATGAAATTTCCAAACATAAAGCAAAGAAATGCAAGAAAGTTGAGAAATATTCTCCTCACACATAGTAATGGGAATTTAAAACAGAAGTTTTTTAGGGGAATAATTTTGAGATTAGGTGTTAAAAACCTTAATGTTCTTTGATCCAGGCATCTACAACTTACTTAAGACAACAGGAGGGGCAATGCATGTACCAAAAATTCACTATGTGGCACATGTATAATTCCCCCTTTAAATGCAATTGTCAACATATTTTTTAATTTCACTACTCTTTTCACTATGGGGTCATACATGTAAATGGCTATAAAGTGGAAATTTACTGAGGGATAAAGTAATGTAGAGGACATTTTTTAAAAAACACAGAAAACTACTGGAGAGAAATTCTGAAAGACTCTGTAAAGGGAAGAAAACGATCATAGAAGAAAAGAGAAAATATCACTATCATTAGGGAAAAAAATCCTTCCTCCCTATTCCCCACTGGCAGATGCTCTGTAAGAGTCACAGTATATAAAAATCAAATACATCTGAGGTACTATGCCTGCATTGCAGCTCACATGTCGCTAAATCACATAAAATACAACAGCTCCAGGGATTCCAGGATAAACTTTAAGAAGAAATGCTTCAGTTTCCAACAAATGCAAAAGGAAGGAATCTCCTACATATTCTGGACTAATAATCAAATTTAAAAGAATCAGTTGACATTTAATGCAGGATGGGGCAAAAGTGGGTTTACAATTATTTGTATGGAAAATAATACAATAATTAATAAATAACAATAAGACTAAACTCTTGTGTTTCATATACTCACAACTGTAAACCTACTTCTGCCCCACCTTGTATATCTACCTGGGAACATTATCTTTTCATACTATGTGTAATGCTATGAAAGTTGGAAAAGCACTTGTCCATTTATTTCAAATATTCTCAAGAGTGTTGGGCAGGGTAAGATAATAAGTAGGAGACTAGTAATAGGAGAGGGAATGGAAATAAAATAATCCAAGAAGTCAATTATGTTTGTAAAAACCGACAGAATTTATATACTTAAAAAATGGTGATTTTTACAGTACATAAGTTATACTTCAATTAACCTGGCTTATAAAATTTTTTCAAAAGTCAATCATCTGGGAGAAATTAGGTTAAGAATTCATCAAATTCCTGAGAATTCTAGTTGTTCAATTAACTAAGATTAAATTCATAGTTAGTGTGATGAAATAATTTTGAACCTTCATTTTTCTAACCAAATTTTCTAATGAAAATTTTTCTTGTTGGATTGTGGGGTACTGTCCTTGTCAAACTAAAGATTACCTAGGTTACAAATGTCAATTGCTAAATGTTACTAAGACAAACCTGGTCCATAGGGCCTATTGGCTAATAAATTAAGCATCCCTTATAATTAATTTAAACAAACTCCTAGGCTGAAAGGGAAGATTAGGAAAGATTTTGGATCCAAGAGTAAAGTATGGACACACTGAAAAACAGTATCACAGTTAAGAGAAATATTAAACATTAGTTTCTTATTGTTGATTTTTTACTCTCATAGAAGCAACGTGCATCCCCCACCCACTTTTGTTTTCTTCATGGGGAAGATGTTACAGGCCTATCTGGTTGAACGGATCTGAAATAAATAGACAATACCTTTACAAACTCAGGACGAGGTAACTGAAAGAATGATTCCCCAGCTGAAAATCCTGCTGCCATAGTTGAAAGATAAGAAAAGTTCACTTCTTTGTTACTCTTGTAATCTTGAAAGTCTAGGCACAAATTTACAAAATGAAACAAACAAAAAAAAAACCCTACCAAAATGTTTCATTGAATTTAGGATTAAAATTAACCTTTAAAGGAAAGGTTAAGGATTTGTAAGAATGATACCTAATTGTATCCTATAGTTGCTTCTCTCTAAAAACATCAAGAGTATCACTCCTTGAAAGACAAAAATTACCAAAACTGGACTTCCAGCCAAGATGAAGGCATAGGTAGATACACTTTGCCTCCTTGAACAACCAACAGAAGGACAACAACAAATTTAAAAACAAAAATAACCAGAACTGCCAGAAAATCAACTGTGGAAGTTTAACAATCAAGGAGTTAAAGAGGAAACATTCATCCAGACCGGTAGGAGGGGCAGAGACAGGCAGCCAGGTCTAGAGGACCCGTGGCAAGGTGGCAGCTGATGGAGTGGGTTGTCCCACATTTGCATGCAGATAAACCAGGGGGAACAACTGAGGACCAAGACAGACCACACAACCCAGGATTCTAGCGTAAGGAAAAAAAAAGCTTTGGAGAGACCCACAGGATCCTAGAATGTACACAAACCCACCCATCCTGGAATCAGCACCAGAAGGGCCCAGTTTGATTGTGGGTAGCAGAGGAAGTGACTGAAAACCACCAGAGAGTTGAGTAAGCAGCATTGTTCCCTCTCAGACCCCTCCCCAACATATAGCATCACAACACTATGATGTGGGTAGCCCTGCCCTGGCGAATACCTAAGGCTCCACCCTTACTAGTGTAAGTGGTGTGCTGAGACAAAAAATATGGCCCAAATGGAAGAACTGATCAAAGCTCCAGAAAAAATACAACTAGGTGATGAACAGATAGCCAACCTGTCAGATGCAGAATTCAAAACACTGGTAATCAGGACGCTCACAGAATTGGCTGAGTATGGTTGCAAAATAGAGGAAAAAGTGAAGGCTATGAAAAGTGAAATAAAGGAAAATATACCAGGAACCAACTGTGAAGGGAAGGAAACTGGGACTCAAATCAACAGTTTAGAGCAGAAGGAAGAAATAAACATTTATCCAGAACAGAATGAAAAAACAATTCAGAAAAATGAGGAGAGGCTCAGGAACCTCTGGGACAACTTTAAATGTTCCAGCATCTGAATCATAGGGGTGCCAGAAGGAGGAGAGAAGAGCAAGAAATTAAAAATTTATTTGAAAAAATAATGATGGAGAACTTCCCCAATTTGGTGAAGGAAATAAACTTCCAGAAAGTCCAGGAAGCTCAGAAAGTCCCAAAAAAGTTGGACTTAAGGAGGAATACACCAAGGCACATCGTAATTACATTACTCAAGATTAAGATAAGGAGGGAATCTTAAAAGAAACAAGAGAAAAGGAGACAGTTAACCACAAAGGAGTTCCCGTAAGATTATCAGCTGATCTCTCAAAATCAGGTAAGAAGGAGCTGGAAAGAAATATTTGAAGCCATAAAAGCCAAGGACCTACATCCAAGATTACTGTATCCTGCAAAGCTATCATTTAGAAAGGAAGGGCAGATAAAGTGCTTCCCAGATAAGGTCAAATTAAAGTTCATCATCACCAAGCCCTTATTCTATGAAATGTTAAAGGGACTTATCGAAGAAAAAGAAGAAGATCAAAAATGCAAACAGTAAAATGGCCACAAATTCACAACTATCAACAACCAAATCTAAAAAAAAACAAAAAATGAACTGTAAGCAAACAACTAGAACAGGAACAGATTCACAGAAATAGAGATCACATGGAGGGTTATCAGCGGGGAGTCAGAGTAGGGAGAATGGAGGAAAAGGTACAGGGTATAAAAAGCATAAACAGTAGGTACAAAATAGACAGGGGTAGGTTAAGAATAGTATAGGAAATGGAGAAGCCAAATAACTTGTATGTATGACCCATGGACATGAACCAAGGTGGGGGAATGATGGTGGGGGTATATACAGGGTGGAGGGGAATAAAGGGGAGAAAAAATGGGACAACTGTAGTAGCATAATCAATAAAATATATTTTAAAAAATTACCAAAACTCACTCAAGAAGAAATAGATAACATGAATAGTCCTGTATCTATTGAAAAATTAAATATTATGTCATCAAAAATCTTCCATCAAGTTAAACTCCAGGCTCAGATGGTTTCACTGATGAATTTTAGCAAATATTGAAGGGGGTGGGGTTGGAAAACCAGTTTCAATTCTACGCATTCTTTTCCAAAATATGGAAGTGGAAAGAGCACTTACATTTTTCTAAAGCCAGTATTACCCTATTACCAAAACCAGATGCAAGAAAAGAAAAATATACAATAATTTCTCTCAAGAGCATAAACATGTATCAAACATATTCCAGAATTATTAAACACTCTTCGGAAACACAGTTTTGGTAACTATATAATAATCTATAGATTTAGGCAGACCTTAATCATTTTTCTTATTTGGAGGTTTCCCTAAAAGAGCCAATCATTTCCTCCTCTTTTGTATGCAAAAGTCTGTGCATTTATTTCCTATATTGTAAGGCAGTTGCTGGTTTGTTTCTCCTGCAGGGGAATTTGTAATTTAGAGACTAAGAAAACTGAATTATGTAGCCTCTGGTGCTGTATCTTTCAGGCATCTAGGGAGCAACCATTATAGAGCCATAAGTACTTACGACAAAGCTGCAGAGAATTGGTCAAAAAAGCTGTGTTTTAACATCCATATGCAAGAGTATCCTGAATGCACACATAGGCTTCTGGAACAGAACAGTAATTATTATTTAATTTATAACAAATAACCTCAATTTCTAAGGGCAATGAGATGAAAGCATGATGTTATCCTACACAAATATGGGGAGTCTTTCTTATGGACAAGAAAAGCAAAACAATGAATCCAATTGTTGAGATATACCTTATGTATTTCCAGATAGATATAAATAAGACTGTGCTCCCTGGGAAGGATCCTTGGTTCCCCCTCTAACCCTTTGGAATGTAAATAGATTTATCCAGAGGAAAGAGAAAAACCACCATCTTCAGTGTTACAACCCAGGGATGTCTGTATATTCCAGAACTCACCTTACTTCTAGATATACAAATACATACCCCTGGAGTTAGGTAAATGTCTAGAGTTCTCACGGTTGTAAATTGCATTCTACTGCCTTGCTCTTTTAGCCAGCCTCCATTTTCAGTGAAATTGGCTCAGGAATATCCCTAAATGTAGAAACACAAAAATTATTTTCTTTATAACCCCATAAAAGCCAAGGAAAGACAAGAGATTATGGAGCATCAGAGACAGATATGAAAAACATGGCTGCCCTGGATATAAATGGCTTTATTTAGTTTTATGTTTGGATTTTCATAGAATCACTTGTACTTCCTGCTCTTAGGTTCCATGAAAAGTCTATGGATGCCTGTAAAAATCACCTAGCACATTCCTTCCTCTAGATACAGTGGGTTTCAGATGCATGAAGCAAAATGACTCCAAATGAGGAGCAATATGTAGGTTCTTTCCAATTTTTCACTAAACTGTAAATGTACTTAAAATATGTATTTAAAAAGAGGATAGACTGTGTATTATGGCATATAGACTCTTTAAAGTTCTTGATATCTATTAATATACTGATTTCCAGGAAGTTTGAAAAATAATTTACAATCCCATAGAATATTCAAGTGTTCATTTTACCACATCACCTCTAACACTGAGTATCAATACTTAAAACTTATCTCATTTGTTAAATGAGTTTGCATTTCTACAACTGAAAATAAAGCTAGACATTATTTCACAATAATTTTTTACACACAATAGAATCTATTCTTTGCCTGTTGTGAGCCATGGTTCTGTTGATTTTTATGTCTACAGCACATTGTTTTTAATTATAGTTTTATAACACATTTTCCTATACAGTAGTGTGTGCCCTGTTCACTAATTTTGCTAAATTGTATTGGCTAGTATAGTTTTATTTTCTAAAATGAACTTCACATGAATTTTAAAATTACTTTGTCTAGCTTCAAAAAAAAACATAATATGGGGCTTAGAATGTAATTACATTAAACATACCAATTAAATTGGGAATAAGTCAGCTGTGTTGTAAAGGCAGCTCTTGCCAGCTTGGGAAAGCCAATTGTTAAATAATTCAGGAGTTTTGCCACATGGTATTAAACTCTTGGTATCCTGAAGTCAGCCAGGGTGGAAGTTTCTACACCATGAAAATCAGCAAATGCTACAAATCATGGCTCTCCTACTCTGACCTCACAAATAGCCCATTTACCCGTACACAACTGTAATCATTTATGACATTTAGTCATTCCATCCATCATTATGTATTTCATATCTTATTTTTCAGTGAAGTTTTGTAACTGGCTTTATTTTTGTCCATAGATTATTTTTAGCTAGTTTATAATTTCTTAGCTTTTTCCTTCCAGAAAATTTGTCAAATAACAAAAAAAATGACATTTAAAATTTTATTTCCATCTGGATAATATATTTATCTTTCTTATTATTTCTAATAGGTTTTCCAAGACTTCTCTTGGGTTTCCTAGATAGACCATTAACTTATGTGCAAATTATGATAATTGTTTTCTTCTCCAAAAAATATACTACTTTTGTTTTCTTTCTCATTGAATTGGCTAGAATTTCTTGAAAATATGTGAAATAATATGAGTAGAGGGCATATTTGCCCTGCTCCTGCTTTTGGCCTTTCACTGTTTACTATGATGTTCATTTTTAGGTTGAAATAGATCCTCTTTATTATGTTGTGTTTCTACTTCTAATTTTATGTTATGGTACTAGTAGTGAGTGGTTGGTGAATTCATTGGTAGTTGTTAATGTGGTTTTCACTGCTGTTGTTTTTAATCAGAAATAGTCTGTGAATCTGTATGCCAGTAGATAAGAGTGAGTTCTTAAGTTGTATTTTCTGGTTCATGTCCTGGCTTTACTATTTCTTAGTTGTGTGACCTTAAGTAAGTTACTTAAACTATCTGTGCCTTAGCTTCCTTGGTTCCTGTAAAATGATTATGACAGTACATTTTTTGAAGGGTTTGTTAGTTAGAAATTATTATAACTTAATAAAGTTAATAACTTAATTAATACCTTCAAGGAATCTTTTCAAATTATTTTTTCCTCCTTTTACATGTTGAAATGATGTATTATTTTAATACCATACTTGCATTACCAGGACAAAACATACTAAGGTGTATCTATTTCTTTTAGCAGCCCATTGTTGTCAATTTACTAGCAAATTTTTAAAGTTCTCTTCCCCAAAATAAATGAGATTATTCTACAGTTGTGGGAAGGTCTATGTCATATTGTATTCTTTTGACTTTATAAAATATATCTCAAAAATTCATAGCTTTTTCCATACTCTGCAACCATTTACATGGCATGCATCTTCTTTTTCATTCTGTTGCTATATACTTGAGGAATTGTGTCCTTTTTCTAGATCAAACATGCTAAAACTATATATCTAAGATTTATTCCAAGTAACAAAAACTCTTGAAATTACTTATCATTTTTACTATTTTTTTATTTTCCAATCTAGCAATGTGGGTGTTTATTTTATCATACATACCCTTCTTTCATCTTTCCATTGGCTTGTTTATTTCTGTTTCTAATTTCTTTACCTGAATGCTCAGTTCATTTATTTTAATACTTCCTTGTTTGGTAACAAATCATGATTTATTGCATCTTTAAAATGCATACTGAATGACCTGAGTCATTTGTCATTTGTAATTTGGAAAATTAAATACATCAGTGATAGATAGTATAGATGTCAAGTCCTGTCATATCTTCCACCCAGTACCTAAAAATGTTAATTAACTTTTAACCAATAGGTATCCATAAGCATAAATGAAAAAAAGAAGAGAATAAAGGAAAGGAATGGAAGAGATAATAAAAGAGTTAAAAAAACACTGTATACAAGTGTTTAGATTGAAAAATCTCCAAATCAATGACTGACAGAAAGCCCACACCTAGATAAGTCCCTATAACATTTTAGAACCTCGGGGAGAGGGGCGGCGGTGGGGGGAGAGAGAGAGAGAGAGAGAGAACCTTAAATGCTTTCAAGGAGAAAAAACAAAGAAACAGGTATTATTTCAACATAATATACTTTATTGATAAACTGGATCCCAGATAACAATGATGTCATAGTTTTCAAGTTCTGAGAGAAAATAAATGGGGGCCTAGAATTCAATACGCAGGTATATACATAAAATTAGTGACAAAGACATTTCAAGTATGTAAGAACTGAAGAGTACTGACCTCTCACTCCAATCGCCCATCCTTTGTCCTTTCTTAGGAAGTTACTTGAAGTCATTCAGCCAAAGGAAGAAGTAAACCAAGGAAGAGGAAGATATGGAATCCAGGAAAAAATGGACTCAACCTTGGAAGCAGTGGTAGAAATTCTGGATGGCACCCAGAAGCTGTTAAAAATCTATTTCAT
Organism: Trachops cirrhosus; assembly: GCA_028533065.1. Lineage (NCBI taxonomy): Eukaryota > Metazoa > Chordata > Mammalia > Chiroptera > Phyllostomidae > Trachops > Trachops cirrhosus. Next base: position 115,684,723 of record CM052541.1, on the reverse strand, counting down.
GCTAATAGTGAACCACCATGGCACAGCTAAAATGCATGATTCTATATTTTCTGAGACTCAGATACATTTACATGCAATCCTGAAAAGTAAAAGATTTCTTTGTGGCATAAAATGAAAACCTAAACACTTTCTACAATCTGTTACAAATCTACTTTTCCTCATTGTCTATGATTTCTACATATTAAAAAACTTAAGCTCCTACCATTTCCTCCACAAAACATCTCATTCTTCTCCTGCAAATAAAAGTTTTCTCATCATTCTCCTACACATAATTTTTATAGATGTCATCTTTTCCTCAACAAACTCTATATATCTTGCCAAGTCTGTCTTTAATCTGTTTTCTATAAAATCTTAGTCCACTGAGTTTTACATAATCTTAAACAAGTTGCCTCCTTTTTAACTACTAATTCAGTAGATAACCAGAGACTTGATCATTTCAATATCACTATTTACACAAGCATGCACCTCATAGCAGCATTTCACTCAACAGTAATCCCATAAGATTAAAATGGAGCTAAAAAATTCCCATCATCTAGGAATTATGTAGCCATCCTAAAGTCATAGCATAACACATTACTGGGATGTTCATTATGATCCTGGTATAAACAAACCTATGGTGCTGATGATCCTATAAAAGTATAGCACACATAATTTATTATGTACAGTATATACTTGATAATGACAACAAATGACTATGTTACTGATTTCTATATTTACTATACCTTGAAGATATTGCATATTTAGTTTCAGATGACTGCAATAAAGTGACGATCTCAATAGAGTAAGTTATGATCTTTTTGCTAGTGGAGGGTCTTGCCTTCAATTTGTAAAAAAGGCCACATCTGTGGAATGAGATAAAGCAAAGCACAATGAAACAAAGTATGTCTGTACTATACTTTTTAAATATAAGTGTGGCCTATACTATACTTTTAATCATTATCTTAGAGTGTATTCTTTCTATTTCTATAAAAAAAGAGTTGGCTGTAACACACTATGCCACTTCATGCTGGCAGCAGACTCCATCCATCTCATGTTTATCCTGGCGCTTGATTGCACCATTTTCTATTGTGTTTGATTTAATCTTGTGCTGTTTTGTGCACTGACATGCTGTTCAAGCTGTGAACTATGGAGCAATGAACTATACTATACAGACTAGACATGAAGTAGAGCAAGGGCCCCCAACCTCCAGGCTGCAGACTGGTACTCGTCTGGGCCTGTTGGGAACCGGGCCGCACAGCAGGAAGTGAGCTTGAATGTAATGTGCTAGAATCATCCCAAAACCATCCCTCACACCCCAGCATGTGAAAAAATTGTCTTAACACTAAACCAATCCCTGGTGCCAAAACAGTCAGGGACCACTGTAGTAGGCTATACCATCTAAGTTTGTGTAACTCACTCTATGATGTTCACACAAGAACTAAATTGATTAACAGTGCATTTATCAGAATGTATCCCTGTCATTAAGCAGCACATCACTATATTGCTCTTTTTTCCTTTTTTATTTTTAACTTTTGTACATAGAACTTATAGATTGTATTTATTTTCTATGGCTCCAGTAACAAATTATCACAAACTTGGAAGCCTAAAACACAAATTTATTATCTTCTGATCCCATCAGTCAGATATAATTACACACGTCTCGTCAGACAAAAATCAAGGGGGTATCATTCTTTTCTGGAGACTCTACAGAAGAATCCAGTTACTTGTTTATTTATTTGGTTGGTTGACAGAATTCAGCTCCTTGCAGCTGTGGAACTGAGATTCTTGCTGCCTGTTAGGTGAGGGCCATTCCCAGATTTGAGAGTCTACTCACATTCCTTGACTCATGGCCTCCTTCCTCCAACTTCAAAGCCAACCTGATGAGCTAAACATCTCTCACGCTTAAAACTTTACTCCTTTTATCTCATCTCTCTGACTTAGTCAAAAATTGTCTGTATGCAACACTGATGTAGTTAGGCTCGACATACCATGGATATGGGTATTATCCAATAATCCTGGATAACCCTATTTTAAATTCCACACCCTTAATCACATCTGCAAAGTCTCTTTTGCATGTAACGTAATATAGTCACAGGTCTAGGAATTATAGTTTGTATATCATGGGGGCTTGGGTCGTGCTATTCTGCCTACCTCATAGACTATACCATAATTATAGACTATAGTATAGACTGAAACCATCCAATACTTGACACAGGGTCTTACATATTGTACATAAACCATATAATATTTATTATATATTGTATATGGACTATAGTATAGACTATACTATTCAACTGTAGACTCTCTGAGATCCATGTAGTTGCTAACCCAGGATAATACACGTTGTGCATGTTTAATTAATATTTATGGATTATTTAGACTGTTAGGAAAAACTCTTCATCATTGTTTTAGTTCGAATACTCTCCTTATTGGTTTCCTCATTGTCTGTGTCAAAAATACTATTGCCTACATTAGAGAAAATGTGAATAGTCCTGTAATTTTTAGAGGATTTTGCAACCTGATAATGTCACAATTCCTCTATCCTTCTATAGTTTTTTATTTAAAAATCATTCTTTATTTTCTATTTTTCCTTCTTTGAACAATCTTTACATTCTCTTTTCACTATCTTTTTGTAATAAAATTGTTATTCTTGTCATTCATCCCTCTTCATTACCCTTTGCAACTTTATAACAGATTTCAATTCTTTGTATTGAAAGCTCATACTGATACCAAGGAGTTAATAATTGAGTGCCATTTGCTGTATCAATTTCATCTGAAACACAAGGATAATGTTCCCGTCTGTGGCATCTGGCTCCTTGGCACTTTCATCAGACAGTACCAGACATTATTGTAGAGTTCTGGGCTTGTCACAAGATTAAGCTGTTGTGCAGCTGTTTCTGCCACCTTAGTGCTGTAGAGGTACAAGTTGGCTTTCAGCTTTTCCTCTGAGTAATTCCTGTTTTTCTCTTGATTAACATTTTGTTAAAATACCTAGGAAATTTGTGTCTAGATAAAGTCCAACACATGTCTTCAGGAGTGGAGGATCATGTACCATATTCATTTTCAATAGAATTTCAATATAATTTCCTTTGCAAATAAAATGCAAAGTTTTTAATGCTTTTGCTCTATGCATTTTTGTTTATGTGTAATAATAGCTTTTTAAAAATAGTAAGCAGCCCTGACCCATGTGGTTCAGTTGGTTGGGTGATGTTCCACAAAGCAAAAAGCCACGGGTTCAGTTCCCAGTCAGGGCACATGCCTAGTTTGCAGGTCTGATCCCTGGTTAGTGTGCGTAGAAGAGGCAAGCAACTGATGTTTCTCTCCCTTTCCTTCTCCCTCCCTTCCCTTCTCTCTAAAAACAAATAATAAAATATTTTTAAAAAATAGTAAGCAAATAAAATCTACAAGTACATTCCTCTGATAATTTTTTAATATACAAGATACTTGTTTAAGTAACTTTTCTAATCTGTTGTTACAGTCAACACATAAAATAGGAAGTGTTACTTAATGGAGTGTATTTTGTGAGTGTTCTCTTTATCTTTCTCATGAATTCATTTGCTAACTATGGTATTTTAAATTGCTAACTAACCATCAGTGTCAAAAGGATTGATCTAGTGTGTTCATTTTCAACTTAATTCTAATATTCCCTAAGCAGCCTCATTCCTTTTGACAGTATATTAGCTCAGAAAAAGACATACCACAGAATCATAGATTTTATAACTATGATGAAACTTAGAAATTATTTGGTCTGTTTCCATTTATTTTACAGACGTTGAAACTGACAGCGAATAATGTTAAATAACACACCTAAAGTCACACAAATAATTAGTGACAGGACAAGCCAAGAATTCAGCCATTAAGTCCAGCGCACATTCCACCATCCTTCACTGCTTCCCCTAATCCACGTTCACAGTATGTGTGATTCTTAGTTCCATTCTTTTGTCTAAAACTGACCTTTTAACTGTGACTCGTATCCACCTCCTATCTACTACCTTCTCAAGACACTGTCCTCTCCAGTTCTTGCTTTCCCTCTGTTCTGCTTCTGTCTCTTAGCCTTCAGTTCCTCCAACATGATTCTAAAAGAACCCCATAAACATCTCAAGCCTTCCATGGAGAGTAGTTTCTTATTATCAGTGAGCTGAAACAATATGAGGCCCATCTCCTAATGATGAAAAATAAAGCATTTATGCAACTCAGAAGGTACAAGAATTATGACAAAACTCAGTGTTTTAGATCACATGAGCCTTGAAATAAAAACCCTCTTAAAACAAACAAACAAACAAAAAAAAGGTGCTATATATGTAGAATTTCCCATCCCATTCTGCCCTACCCTGGGAAGGCTCTGTATGAAGAACTTCTCACCTTATTCTGCATAATATCCTAATTATTTAAGTCCAGCCTTTACTCTGAATGGCAATTTGATTCTTCTCTTTGAAATAGATTATTATTACCCAATGCCTATGCAATGAGTTCGAGTAGTTCTATACTTCACTCACTCTTTACTCAGACCATATAACACCTATAATTTCCATTTCTTCAACTTCACTAAATGAAGGTTTTGCATTTGATTTTGGAAGGTGATTAATTGTTTCATTAGTTAGCTGTTCTCAGGGAACAAGACAAAATTATTTCTCTGCAGGTAAGGTGTCATTAGAGAAATTAGGTCAGAATTTATCAAAGAGTGGCACAGCCCCACAAACAGGGAGTGTTCACATCGCTCGATTTATTATGCCAAGAAACTTCAGAGTGATGACATCCATACACTTCGACTCCCTCAGGCACTGCATCGTCAGGTAAGGATGGTGCATTTCTAAAGAAGAGAGGAATGATATTTCGTGAGATGAGTGTAAACAGAACAGTTAATAACCAAAAGATAACCTGAAAGATAATCCTGCTGAAAGTAACACAGTAATATCTTTGCTAATAGAGAAAATATTTGTCTGCCTAAGAATGAGAAATAGGAGAGAAAATACTCAAATCATCAGAATTCTTTAAAAAAATAATTGCAAGAAAAAAACATTTTCCTACTGACTGCTACTTCTTGTCTGTTTTTATAACAATATATTAAGGTAATAAGATGGCAAATGATGCATTTGAGTAAACAAGATATACTAATGGATAAAATAGTCAGTATATATTAAGGTTTAATCATGTGGCATTGGACATAAATTAATCAAGCTTACATCACCCTTGCTTGCTAAGATTTTATGACTAAAACACTAGGGCCAATGGCATAAACTTTCAAAAGTCCATCTGATTTATGCAAGAAAGTTTTTTTAAATAACAGTTTTGTTTCTTTTACTATTTGGGAATACTGTTAAGTCATACTACAGGGCTATTGAAGTACCCCAGGGAAGGAAAGTGTGAAAGAAAATAAGGGACTGCTGAAAATAAGTTGTGTACTCATAAGAATGTAAAATAAGAAAAGGCCATCTTTCTCAGAGTGAAGGCCCAATCAAAAAAGCAAATACAACCAATGACACAGGCACTGAAGCCAGTTAACACTTCTGTCTCTCCTGAACCTGTGTCGTTATCTTAGAACTGGGGCTGCACGGAGGCCATTATAGTCGAGTATCCATACCTCCCTCCAGGCATTAATCAGGAGAGGCCTGACAGCCCAAATTGGCCCACAGACTTTCCGACTCCCAAATATCTTCCAAACATGGACTGCTTCAGCACTAGATCTGTTCTCTATAATTTAAAACAGAATCAGTCAAACTTTCTGGAGCCTGAGAAAGGAATGTCTTTTACCTTACAACAGGGTTTCTCTATAAAGTAAGTTTCCATAGAGGGTCCTGTTTCATCCATTTATTAGTGTCAAAAGGAGATAAATGACAATGAAATTCTTTAGCCTACATATAAACAAACATATAGTTCCACTGCCTATTATTGAATAAAACTTTACTAGTGATTTTAAAAACTGTGGTGAACCTCTCATATCGATCACTACATTTGTATGTAACAGGCAGAACTACTATGTGATATCAGACAGCTGGATCCTCACCTGTCAGCATGTAGGCTGTATTCTATAAAAGTATGCTTTTATATAAAAACAAATGAGAAAATGACACAAGGAGGGCTGATCTAGAAATTGTTAAATAAATTCAAGAAACTTAGAACTGAAAAGAAAGTAGAGAGACTTTCACCCAAGTAGGTAAACAAGGCTCAACTCCTCACACAACCACATCAAAATTACAACTAAAATATAGAACAACTATCACTCAGAACCATTAGAAATAGAGTTGAATGGAAGTCTAACAACTACAAAATTGAAAAAACTACATCAATCCAGATTGGTATGAGGGTTAGAGACGCAGAATGGGCTGGTCATACATCCATGTGTGGTGGATAAAAATTTGGGAGGGATATCTCAAGAGTGAGGAGTTGCAGCCCTACACCATGCCCCCCAGGCCAGGGTTCCAGTGCCAAGAAGATAAGTCCCCATAACTTCTAGCTGCAAAAATCAGCAGGGATTGAGTCAGTGGAAGAAACTTCTGGAGTCCCAAGCAGTCCCTCTTAAAGAACCCACACACAGACTTGCTCAGACTCCCTCTGAGCTCCAGCACTTGGGTAGCAGCTTAAAAGACACCAGGGACACAGAGGGAGGAACTGAAGTGTCTGAAAAAAGGCAAGAGTAGGGAACAAAAAGGTGTGCAGAAGCCATTGTCTTTTTTCTGAACAGTCCCACCACAGAGCCACAGATCTGGCAAGCTGGTGCCCTATCTGAGACTCCATCAACCTGGCTAACACTGCTTGCCTCATCCTAGAGATCCCTAGAGACTCCCTCCCACCAAAATTATGGGCCCACCCAAGGTGCTTCTCCATATGAATTGCTGGTCTTGACTCATGCTTCACAACTTCCTAAATCCTCTCAAACAAGCAACAGCCAGCCTCTGTGAGCCCCCAACCCCCACAACTCTTTCTAAGTGGCCACAGGACCAGCCTAGCAGCAACCAGCCTGGATTCACAGCTTGGCTTACCCAAGAATTTCCAAACTCAGAACAAGTAGCAGCCATCTGCAGATTGTTTCATAGCTCAGGTAGGGTGGCCCCAGCTAAAATACAGGTGGGGGCTGACCTTGGCCTAAACCACCTGGGAAACCCCAGAGCCTGCACACCCAGTGGACAGCTACAGACCACATCAGAGCACCACCACCATGTCCCTGTACAGCTGATCCTCCATGGAGGGTGGAGGTTGGTGGTTAGTGGTCACAGTCAGTCCTTGCAGCTGACTGGCCCAGACAAATTCCTCCCATTGACCAGCCAACAACAACCAAGACTCAATTACAAGAGGAGGGTATACACAGCACACACAAAGGGTGCACCTCGAGTACCTAGCTTGTATGATAGGGGAAGCTATGCCACTTGAATCTGCAGAACACCTAGTACATTAGGCCACACTACCAAAAGAGGGATTCATAACAGCTCTACCTAATATATAGAAACAAACACAGGGAGGTTGCCAAATGGAGGAGACAAAAAAACATGGCCCAAATGGGAATAACTTCCAGCCAAGATGGAGGCATAGGTAGACACACTGCGCCCTCTCGTACAACCAAGATAGGGACAACAACAATTTAGAAACAGAATAACAACCAGATCTGACTGAAAGTTGAACTGTATGGAAGTTGGACACTCAAGGAGTTAAAATAGACATGTTCATCCAGACTGGTAGGAGGGACGGAGTCGGGCAGCACGGCGTGGGTCATGGAGCAGAGAGTGTTGGGACCAGATGCAACCCGGTGCGCAAGGCAACCGGGGTGCGCAAGACCACAGCAGGCAGACCCTGGCCAAGGGGTGGCAACGGGCAGACCCAGTGAGGCAGCAATTATGAAGCAAGGCATTGAGTGCAACCCAGGATCCTAGCGCTGGGAAATAGAGCCTTGGGGCACTGATTGAAAACACCTGTGGGGGCTGAGACACATGGAAAGACTCCCAACCTCACAGGAGAGGTTGTTGGAAAGTCCCACAGGGTGCACAAGCTCACCCACACGGGAATTGGCACTAGAGGGGCCCAGTTTGTTCAGGGAAAGGGAAGGAAGGGATTTAGGTCCAACAGAGAGTGGAGTAAGCACCATTGTTCCCTCTTGGCCCCGCCCCCACATAAGCATCACAAGCCAGTTACTGGGGTGCCCCATCCTGGTGAATACCTAAGGCTCTGTCCCTCATACGTAACAGGCACGACCAGACCCCCCCAAAAAAAGACATGGCTCAAACAGAAGAATAATTGAGAGCCCCAGAACCCATCCTTTTAAGCCACCAAGAGATAGGCAACCTATCAGATGCACAATTCAAAGCACTGGTGATCAGGATGCTCACAGAATTGGTTGATTTTGGTTACAAACTAGATGAAAAAATGAAGGCTACAATAAGTGAAATGAAGAAAAATGCACAGGGAACCAATAGTGATGGAATGAAAGATGAGTCCCACATCAATGGAGTGGACCAGAAGGAAGAAAAAATATACAACCAGAAAAGAATGAAGAAATAAGAATTCAAAAAAATGAGGAGAGGCTTAGGAACCTCCAGGACATCTTGAAATGTTCCAACATCCGAATTATAGGGGTACCAGAAAGAGAAGGGGAAGAGCAACAAGTGGAAATCTTATTTGAACAAATAATAAAGGAGAACTTTACCAATCTGGCAAAGGAAATAGACTTCCAGGAAGTCCAAGAAGCTCAGAGAGTCCCAAAGAAGTTGGACTCAAGGAGGAACACGCCAAGGCACATCAGAATTACATTACCCAAGGTAAAAATGAAGGAGAGAATCCTAGAAGCAGCAAGAGATAAGGAGACAGTTACCTACAAAGGAGTTCCCACCAGACTGTCAGCTGATTTCTCAAGAGACCAGAAGAGGCAAGAAGGGGCTGGAAGGAAGTATTCCAAGTCATGAAAGGCAAGGACCTACATCCCAGATTGCTCTATCCAGCAAAGCTTTCATTTAGAATGGAAGGGCAGGTAAAATGCTTCTCAGATAAGGTCAAGTTAAAGGAGTTCATCAACACCAAGCCCTTATTTTATGAAATTTTAAAGAGACTTATCTAAGAAAAAGAAGATCAAAAACATAAACAGTGAAATGACAGCAAACTCACAATTATTAACAACCACACCTAAAACAAAAACAAAAACAAAAACAAACTAAGCAAACAACTACAACAGGAACAGAACCACAGAAATGGAGATCACCTGGAGGGTTAGCAACAGGGGAGTGGGAGGAAGAGAGAGGGAGAAAAGGTACAGAGAATAAGTAGCATAGATGGTAGATAGAAAATAGACAGGGGGACGGCAAGAATAGTATGGGAAATGTAGAAGCTAAAGAACTTATGACACATGGACATGAACTAAAGGGGGGGGATGTGAGTGGGAGAGGTTGTGCAGGGTGGAGGGGAATGAAGCAGGGTAATGGGGCAACTGTAATAGCATAATGAATAAAATATATTAATTTAAAAAACATGGCCCAATGAAAGAACAGATCAAAACTCCAGAAAAGAATTAAATAAAATGGAAATAAGCAATCTGTCAGAGGCAGAGTTCAAAACACTGGTTATAAGGATGCTCAAGGAACTTAGTGAGAACCTCAGCAGCATAAAAAAGTTCCAGTCAAAAATGAAGGATACTAACTGAAATAAAGGACAATTTACAGGGAAACAATAGTAGAGCAGATGAAGCTGAGATCAAGTCAATGATTTGGAACATAAGGAAGCAAAAAACAACTAATCGGAACAATAAGAAGAAAAAAGAATCCAAAAAAATGAGGATAGTGTAAGCAGCCTCTAGGACAACTTCAAATGTACCAACATTCACATAAAAGGAGTGCCAGAGGGAGAAGATAAAGAGCAAGAAATTGGAAATCTATTTGAAAAATAATGAAAGAAAATTTTCTTAATTTGGTGAATGAAATAGATATGCAAGTTCAGGAGGCACAGAGTCTCAAACAAGATGGATGCAAAGAGGCCCATTCTAAGATGCATTATAATTAAAATGCCAAAGGTTAAAGATAAAGATAAATCTTAGAAGCAGCAAGAGAAAATAAGTTAGTTACCTACAGGGGGTTCCCATAAGACTGTCAGCTGATTTTTCAAAAGAAACTTTGTAGGCTAGAAGGGATTGGGAAGAAATATGCAAAGCCATGAAGAGCAAGGACCTACAGCCAAGGTTGCTCTCCCTAGCAAGGATATCATTTAGAATCAAAGGGCAGATAAAGAGCTTCCCAGACAAGAAAAAAACTAAAGGAGCTCATCATCCACAAACCATTATTATATAAAATGTTAAAGGGACTTTTTTAAGAAAAAGATCAAAACTGTGAACAATAAAATGACAACAAACACTTATCTGCCAACAATTGACTTTAAAAAACAAACTAAGCAAACAAGAATAGAGACAGAATCATGGATACAGAGAGCATTTTGACAGTTGCTGATACAAGGGCAGTATGGGGGAATTGGTAAAGAGATGAGGGATTTAAGTAGTACAAATAAGTAGTTACACAATAGCCATGGAGTTGCAAAGTAGAGTAAGGAAATGGAGTAGCCAATGAACTTATACACGTGACCCACAGACATGAACAATGATGGGGGGATTGCCTGAGGGAGTGGAGGGTGCTGGGTACAAGAGGAAAAAGGAGATAAAATTGGGATAAAACTGTAATAGCATAATTAGTAAATCATAATTTAAAAAAATAAAGTAGGAAAAAATAGAAAACCATCTATCAAAGAGTAAAATGTACACCAAAATAAATCACTGTCATGTTTTTTCCTCCTATGTATAAAGTCAGTGTTAAATAAAATACACTTTTAATTTGTTAATTATTTTTGGAGGCAGGCCTTTTTAAAAAATGTACAAACTACCCTATGGTTTTGTTTCTCTTTTCTTCTAGTAAACCCAATCCTACTTTATTTTTTTCCTGCAAATAAAATTGTAAAAAACGTAAGGTGTACATTGAGGTGATTTAATATATATTGTGAAAAGATTCCCACTATCTAGTTAATTAACACAGACACTACCTCATATATTTATCTTTTTTTTTCAGTGAACATATTTATGTTCTATTTTCTTAACAAGTTTCAGTTACACAATACAGTGTTATCACCTACCATCATCGTGTTTTGCATTAAATCCTCAGACCTTATTTGTCTTACAGCTGAAAGTTTGTACCCTTTAACCAACCTCTCCTTATTCTCCCCCTTCCTAACACCTGGCAAACACCTTCCTACTTTATTTATATGAGTTTTACTTTTTTATATAATATCCCACGTATAAGTGATACATATACAATTGTCTTTCTCTAACTTATTTCACTTAGCATAGCACCCTCAAGATCCGTCCACATTGTCAGAAATGGCAGGATTTCCTTTTTTCTTACAGATGAAAAAATATTCACATATATAAGTAACATTTTATTCATTCATTCATTGATGGACACTTAAGTTGTTTCCATATTTTGGCTATCGTGAATAATGCTGCAATGAATGTGGGAATACAGAATTTCTTCAATATCTCTTAGTATTTCCATTGGATATATAAACAGAAGTGGGATTGCTGGACCATATGGTAGATCTATTTTTAATTGTTTTAGGAACCTCCATACTGTTTTCCAAAGCAGCTATACCAATTTACATTTCCACCAACACTGTACAAGTGTTCTATTTTTCTCTGCATCCTTATCAACACCGTTATTTGTCTTTTTGATTATAGTCATTATAACAGGTGTAAGGTTTTATTGCATTGTAGTTTTAATTTGCATCACCCTGATGATTCATGATATTGAGTACCTATTCATGTACTTGTTGGCCATTTGTATGAATTCTTGGGGAAAATGTCCATTCAGATCACTCTACCTATTTTTAATCAAATTGTATGTTTGCCATTGAGTTGTATGAGCTCTTTATATATTTTGGATATTAACCCCTTATCACATATATTTTCTCCCATTCGGTAGGCTGCATTTTCATTTGTTGCTTGTTTCATTTGCTGCTGCACTGTGCAGAAGCTTTTTGGTATGATATAGTTCCACTTATTTTTTTTGCTTTTGTTGCCTTTGATGTCAAATCCAAAAAGTCATTTCATAGACAAATGGCAAGGACTTTAATGCCTATGTTTTCTTCTATGATTTTTATGGTTTTAATATTTACATTCAAGTCTTTAATCTATTCGGAGTTGATTTTTGTTTATGGTATAAGATAAGGATTCAGTTTACCCAGTTTTTTTATTGATGAGATAATCCTTTCCTCTTTGCATATTCTTGGCTCCTAGATCATAAATTAAATGACCTTATATGTATGGGTTTATTTCTGAGCTCTCTGCTATGTTCCATTGGTCTATGCGTCATTTTTATGGCAATAACCTACTGTTTTGATTGATACAGTTTTGTTAATATATTTCTTGAAATCAGGAAGCATGAGGCCTCTAGCTTTGTTGTTTCTCAAAATTTCTTTGAAATGCAGAATCTTATGTGATTCATACAAATTTTAGGATTGTTTGTTCTATTTCTGTGAAAAATACCATTTAAATTTGGAAGGGACCTTATTGAATCTGTAGATTGCCTTGGGTAGTATGGGCATTTTAACAATATCAACGCTTCCAATCCATGAGTACAGAATATTTTTCCATTTGTTTCCTCTTCAATTTCTTTCGTCAATGTCTTATAGTTTTCAGTGTACAGGTCTTTGATCTCCTTGGTTAAAGTTATTGCTAGGTATTAATTCTTTCTGATGCAAGTATAAATTGGACTGTATTTTTAATTTCCTTTTCTGATAGTTTTAGTGTACAAAAAAATATAACTGATTTTTTATATTGATTTTGTATCTTGCAACTCTTCCAAATTTATTTTTTAGTTCTAACAGTTGTTTGATGGAGTCTTTTGGGGTTTTCTGTGCATTAAAATATCATGTCATCTGCAAATAGGGGTAGTTTTAATTCTTCCTGTCTGATGTTGATATGTTTTGTTTTTTTATTCTTGCCTAATGGCTCTGGCGACAACTTCCAATTCTATGTTGAATAAAAGTAGTGAGAGTGAGCATCCTTGTCTTGTAAACCCAAACTTTCTTTTGTTGTTGTTGTTGCTTTTTTTAAATTTTAGTTTTTTTATTACAGTTGACATTCAATATTATTTTATATTAGTTTCAGATGTACAGCATAGACAATTACGTAAATTGTGAATGATCCCCCCCCAATAATTCAAGTACCCACCTGGCACCATACATAGTTACTACAATGTTATTGACTATATTCCCTATGCTGTACTCTACATCCCCAGGCTCCCCCACCTTTTCCACACATCACCCCAACACTCTTCTGCCTCTGTAAGCAAGTCTGTTTCTGTTTTGTTTATTTTGTTCTTTAGATACTATGTATAAGTGAAATTACATGATATTTGTCTTTCTCTAACTGACTTGTTTCACTCAGCAAAATACCCTCTATGTCCAACCACATTGTCACAAGTAGTAAGATTTATTGTATATATGTACCACTTCTTTATCCACTCATTTATTGATTAGCACTAGGATTGCTTCCATATCTTAGCTATTGTAAATAGTGCTACAATTAACATAGGGCTTCATACAGCTTTCAAATTGGTGTTTTAAATTTCATACACGCACACACACACACACACACAGAGGTGGAACTGCTGGGTCACAAAGTAATTCTATTTAAATTTTTTGAGTAACCTCCATACTGTTTTCCGCAATGGCTGCACCAACATTCATTCCCACCAATAGTGCACTAGGGTCCTCTTTTCTCCACATTCTCACCAACACTTGTTGTTCGTTGATTTATTGCTGATACCCATTCTGATGGGTGCGAGGTGACAGCTCATTGTGGTTTTGATGTACATTTCTTTAATGATTACTGGCACTGAGCATCTTGTCATATATCTATTGGCCATCTGTATGTCCCCTTTATAAAAATGTCTATTCAGGTCCTCTGCCCATTTTCAATTGGATTGTTTGTCTTTTCAATGTTGAGTCATATGAGATATTAATAAATTTAGGATATTAACCCTTTAACAGATGTGTAATTGACAAATATATTGTCCTATTCAATAGACTGACTTATTGTTTTGTTGATGGTTTCCTTTGCTCTGTGAAAACTTTTCAGTTTGATATAGTCCAATTTTTTTAAATTTTTTCTTTTGTTTCCCTTGTCTGAGGTGCTATATCAGAAAAAGAAATATTACTATGAGAAATGTCCCAGATTTTACTGCTTATGTTTTCTTCTAGGATTTATAGAGTCAACATTTATGGCTTTAATCCATTTTGAGTTTATTCTTGGGATGGTATAAGAATGTGCTCTACTTTTACTTTTTTTGCATGTATCTGTCCAATTTTACCATTACTATTGATTGAACAGATTGTCTTTACCCCATTGTATGTTCTTGCCGGTTTTGTCATATATTAATTAACCATACAGGCATGGATTTTTTCCTGGGCTCTCCTATTCTATTCTATTCTATTCTATTCTATTCTATTCTATTCTATTCTACTCATCTACGTGTCTGTTTTTTACCAGTACCATGCTGTTTGATTACAAAAGCCTTGTAGTATAGTTTGATATCATGTAGCATGATACTTTGAAGTTTGTTATTCTTCCTCAAGTTTGCTGAGGGTATCCGGGGTCTTTTGTGGTTCCATATAAATTTTAAAATTATTTTTTCTAGTTCTATGAAAAACACCACTGGTATTTTGATAGGGCTGCATTTAACATATAGATTGCTTTGTGTGGTATGGACATTTTAATGATGTTAACTCTTTCTATCCATGAGCGTAGTAAATGCTTCATTTATTTGTAACTTCTTCAATTTCTTCAATGTCTTAATTTTCCAAGTAAAGTCTTTTACCTCCTTGGTTAAATTTATTAAGTATATATAAATATATATATTTAGTAATATATATAGTAATGATATTGTTTTCTTAATTTATATTTTTGATAATTCATTATTAGTGTATAAAAATGCAATCACTTTCTGAATATTTATTTTGTAGCCTGTTACTTTACTGAATTTATTTAGTAGTTCTAGTACTTTTTTGAGGAATCTTTAGGATTCTCTTACTCAATCCTTCTTAAACTGAACATTTATTCCATTCTCTTTCATCTGAATATTAACCTTATTTCCTAAGTATGAACCAGTCTTAGAATATGAAATACACATAAGATTTGAGTAAAGAGCACTTTAGACAGCAACTAGTAATAGGTCATTTGAAAAATACAAACACTTAACAGACTAAAATAGAAACAGACTGTAACTTCTAATGGGTCCTAAGAAATTATGCACGTTCCCTAGTTAGTGTTTTCCATGAGTGACAAGATAAACAAACTACTTTTTATAGCATGAACTGCACAAAATGAATTGTTTTGGTCTGAGGATCAAAGCCATTTGCTTAAGTTGAGCAAAACTACTTCATGAGCCAAGACTATAGTTTGTCCAAACATTTTCAGAAGTACATTTTCAGTAGAACATTTAAGTGCCCCAGTATCCCAATGGATCTTTCTCCCCTCCAGTGAATTGGATCTAAGTTAATGGGAACCATTAAATCTACTTTAGTCAAATCTCTTAACTGAGTTTCTTCAAGTTGTTTCTTTTTCAGATGCCTTTTGAGATTTTTTATTTGTTCCATCAGAGTCACTTTGAATGAAAACCTTTGCTGCCTTGTGAAACACATGATGAAACAAAAACAGCTAACAATATTTAGAGGTTAAGTAGATATGATCTGTGGCTAATCATGTACAGTAGCGTATGAAACGCAGCTTGAAGTAATATCTGATCTGCTCTGACATTCAAGTTTTAAGTGATGCTCAAGAAGATGGAAGGATTGGCTCCACATATATCCCAACGTGCACTGGTCTTCTGTCTGTTAACTTACTAATGAACCATGATTGAGTAAAGTAATGAGTTTGCAGAGAGCCCCAGGAAACCAATTTCCAATTTTGCAACCAGTAGGCTTTAACTTCACTGCAGCCTTTGTTAATTTAGACTGGAAGTGGACTTGGATACTAAATGCCATCCCTATCTTGTGATTCAGACAGACTATTCGAATCCCCATATACTTGCCCATTAATGAATGTCTCTCCATACAATTCAGTTTCTTTCTCTCTTTGTTTTAAATAGGCTGAGTAGCTAAAAATTATTATAATGAAAAATAAAAGTTTAACCACTTTGAAAATTAGATACATTGAAAAGCATTAACCTTATGTCTAGCCTCTGTAAGGCAGGAAGTTAAATGTAAGAGCATTGCCTCAAATTAATTTAGGATAAAATTAAGCAACAATTATTTAAAAATCATGTAGTGTTTGTTTCTATGGTTAAAGGATTAAATTATTAAAAAATCGTAGTGTTATTTTGATAGTTTAAGGAGATTATTTTTAATGTCATTCAGTGTATACCAATTCATTTATTATTATTTTTACTTAAAATAAACTGCAATCTATTATTTTTTAAAATACCATTTATATACTCAATAAAACTTCTGAAATATGAGCATGAAAATTTGTATAAATTGGGCTGTCAACAGGCAAAAAATGTGTAGCTGATGGTAAAACCTTCATATAGTAACATACACAGACTTCTCTGGCCATAATTTCAGACACCCTGGAATATGCTTTTCTGTCACTAAACAATCTTAATCTGTCTTTTAAAAACATTGGCTCCACCCTGGCTGGTGTGGCTCATCAGATTGAGGGCTGGCCTGCAAACCAAAGGGTCATTGGTTCAAGTCCCAGTCAAGGTATATGCCTGGGTTGCAGATGAGGTCTCCAGTAGCGGGTGCGTGAGAGGCAACCACACATTGATGTGTCTCTCACTCTCTTTCTCCCTCCCTTCCCCTCTCTAAAAGTAAATAAATAAAATCTTAAAAAAAAAACACTGGTTCCATTTAAATGTTTGGTAAATGTGAGAATAAGAATTCCAAGGAAATTCTTCATTTTTTCCTTTTTTTTTTCTTCTTTGGAGGGGGATAGTATTAGAGAAGGACCCAAGTACAATTTATTTCTACAAAAACCCCTTAAAATGGACGTGCTCTCATTTAAAGAAGAGTAGGAGAAAGTCCTTTTAGATCTGACTTTAACAACTCAAAAGGAAGTGCTAGTGCAGATAAAGAAAAAATAGGGCATTTTAATGCGGGTGTGGTAAAGATGTAAGTCAATATTCATCAATAATCACCAGGCAAGTGAATGAGGCAGGTTTCCTTCAGACAAGGCTAAAAATCTTTTAACTGGAAGGCACAGTAAAGAATAAAAATAATTTCTCCTTTTATTCTCACTTCCATTAACTCCTGCCTTTAAAAGTATCTGTAAATGATACCTCATCAAGAGCCCCTTCTGGTTAAGTATATCAAAGAAATGGGAGCCTGTCAATAGCTTTTCAAGATGTGAGCTATGCCATTCAATTATGGGGGGGGGGGAAAGGCACAAGGATCTTTTTGTTCTTTCCATTTTAAAGGTATATAAAGTAAAACATATCATCCAGATGAAAATGACTCAAGACATTCTGGCTATAACATTGTTATTATCTCTGAGATCTTTTTCCACTTGTTCCAGCTGAGTGAAGACTGGGCCTCTTGGGAATAAAAATCTAAATGCTTTAATGACACCAAAAGACCCACATGCCCATCAGCATAGCAAAACTGGACATTTCTTTTGCATTTACCTTGTTTGGGTACAGATTCTATTTTAATGATAATACATCAGAAGGCAAGGTATGTAAACTTCAAAGCCTATGTGTTTTCAATATCTTTTCACAAATTTTAAATTCTCTTTTGCTTTCACAGTTCCATACTTGTCCAGCGTCCAGCCTAATAAATGCTGACACTCTTGGCTCAGTTTAATTAACAATGAGCAAGCTGTGTGAAAACACAGTGGGAGCACTGAAGCAGGGCCATGTAGTGCTCCAAGCATGCTACTGCCAATCAAGGATCTGAGTCCAGCTTTCAAAGGAGCCCTGGGTAAGACATTCTGGCAAGGTCTTTGCTGGCATGACATTTTTATTGAAAGTGCTTTTCATTTGCTCCATAATAATAATTTCCTACACATTTTGTAATAACTCCAATATTTTAAATTTGGAAAACTCTCTAGAGTTTATAAATGCTTTTCATGCATTATCTCACACAACCCTAAGGTAAGCATGTCTGTCTATTTGTGACATAAGAAAAAGATCAAGAAATAAAATTCATTTAATCAAAATCATAAAGTCAAAAAGAGTCACAGCCTGGATTTGAACCCAGGTTTTCCATCTCCAAGACTACATATCTTTAGATTTTACAAGAGCTGCCTAGAAAGTTCAAGCCCATGTAGATTGGAGCCACAGGGCACACACTATAATCCTGGGAGCTCTCACCACAGTTTTAGTACCCTGCACAGAACTTAAGTGCCACAAAGAAATGTCAAAATGTTTACTGAGTGAGCTTTAGTATATGGATACAGAAAACTGTCATGATATTAGATAATATTCTTTCTCACATCATGTAGCATGAAACTCCAAAGAGATGTCAATGAAAGTATTCCTATTCTTAATTGTTCTTTAACTTGCTTGCTCATAATCATAAATGCAGCATGTTCAAATTTTTCTCAGTGGAGGCAGACTGGGTGCAAACAATTCATATTGCTTATTACAAAATATCATTGCAATTCAAACAATGAGAGAATGATCTCTAAATGAAAAGCCACTTCCCCAAATTGCAATATACTAAAAAGTGGTAACATTAAATCAATTATTCTGACATTTTCTGACATTTAGCTCCATGAGACTATATCTCCAACTCTCACGACACAACAAAAAGGTAAGTAAGAAAGAGACATATCTGCTTCAGTAAAACAAAAGGCAGTGGAATAAGGGGAATTCTTACATTTTTACTAGCAATAACAACAACATGCACACTGTGTGGTTAGTACTATTTTAGATTTTTCTTACATGAAGACAAGCAGAGTTCAATTTAAAACATGTGGTGTTCATAAACACATGTAACAAGCCTTGAACAAGCATATTCCCTATGCCAGACAGGAGGAGAGAATGAAGATGCTTAAGACAGACTATATTCAGCTGAAGACACTCAATGCAACATGATTTCTGAGGCTAAGCATTATTGTGTACACAGCAATCTAGGGAATGAAAAAAATATATGGTGAATGAAGACATGAACGCTTGCCCTCTCTGTGTCTCTGCAGTGCACTGTTCAGCTAAAGCAGCGGTACCATGAGTTATAGCCCTCTTCCACACATCCACGAACACACAAGCCTAAGGCAAGCTATTAAAACCTTTTCACGTCCACTCCAGCCAACTAAAACACCAAAAATACAAGTTCTTACAAGAGGTTTCATGATGATTCAGTCATGGAGACAGAACCATGGTTTCTTTCTTAACTCTGAATGGAGAAAAAGTCCAAAGTAATAATTGTGTTAATACTGGGTTCTGAAAATTATTTCCATCAATGCCCTCAGATATTCACACACAAAATATCTTTAACTCATTGGTGAAATTAACAGTAATTAACTTTAAAAATGTGTCCTCTGGCAATCAAAAGGATGAGGAGCTGAGATAGAATGCATTTCTAGGTAAACACCAAATATTATAAGAAAATAAAGTTTGTAAAACAGGTGGGTGCAAGCATTTGATCCACTGAAATTAAATAAAGATACAAATATTCATGATTTTAGGCTCTTTTTTCATACAATCGTCTATTTTTAATGTAATTTTTTTAAAGAGCATGTTTTATATACAAATCCTCTACTACTAATTGAAAATATATTTTTGAAGGAAATGCATCAGTGAAACATTTTATTTATTTCCAGTAACAGATTCAATGACATTTGCAGAAATAGCTCTCCATTATCTACATTGTATTACTTGGTAAATTTAGCAGAAAGATGGGGATGGAAAAATATGAAAACACGAAATGTGAAAATAATGAAACTTTAATGTAGCACAAAAACTGTAACAGATGTAAAGCCACAGAGTCATTAAATTCTTCCCAGTCCATCTCTTTTTATCTCCCTCATCCTTTCACTATCAATTATTCCTAATGTTCCCTTTTCCTGCTAGACTCATGGAAGAATAATAACTTACAAAACTTGCTTGTTATCTGCCCATCTAAACCAACTTCTGGCACTACAAGTATGACCTCCAAATCATGTGCCATGGAATTTCACAGGGGAAGAAATCATAGTAATTCTATCAGAGGTGTTTTTAGTCATTATATTAGCTATAGTTTTTATCCTCGCATCAAAAAAAGTCAGGGGCTAATGCATTTTGCTACATTTGGATAGCTGACTCATCATAAACATGCCCTTTGTTTCTCAGACTCACAACATGTTGCAATAAGAGCTGTATTGGTCTTTTTAGCAAGGATCAATGCATATGAAAAGAGCCTTAAGCTGTGCTCATTTGTCACTGTCAACTACAGATAACCACTAAAGTACATTTAAAATAAAAATATACTGAAATCACCTGATGCTATTGACTTTATTTAAAATAATAAGAACTATTTGGTCTTTAGGCCCCAGTTTAAATTGTGATGGCTGACAAAGGCGGTCATTCACCCAGAGCAATACTCAAAGCCATTAGTTTATACAGTTTATAAAGAGACAAATACCTTATATTAGGAGCATCTTTTCTTTTGAAGATTCTCAGTGTTATTATCCTGCTTTCTCACATTTCAAACAACCCCTAGTTCTACAGAATCAAAATAAAAGTCGAGGCAGGAGCAGTAAAGATGGGTGGTTGGTAGTTACATGCTACCAAAACATGGAAATATCCAAGTATTTTACTCTCTAATGGGCTTGGGGCTTGGGAGGGGCAGAGTCAGGTAGGGCATGCATACCTAGAAGGAGCAAGGGATGTAGACTAACACTAGCAAAAGACTCCTTTACTCATATCCTTCCTTTGTACCTATCACAAAGTGAAAAATGTTCTTCCTGGAATGGTTAAGCTTGGCAACACTCCAAGTTTTGAGATCACATCAGGAGGTAGAATAGCAAAGTAGTTGAGAACATGTGTCCTGGAATCGATCTTGGTTCTGGCATATATCTAATGGGTCCTGAGGAAAATTACTTAAATTTTCTGTCATAATAATAATGGGTCACAGTTTACGTAAACAAGTAAGCTTTTAAATTAAAGGCAAAAATCCTTGATTATAAAAACTACTCTTGAATATCCCTGATAGGTTGCTCTTTTGTGTTTTATAATTTATTTCCATAAATTCTTCCTCAAGGACGTTGACAAAGCTTCCCTGGACTATGAAATACATGTTTCACTTTTTTGTTAGTGGTCAGGAGTCCTAAATTACTCACACATACTTTTCATCCCTTTTGCCACCAATTATTTCAGATGCTTCTAAGGGGTGTGTACAGGCATACCTCTGAGATATTGCAGGTTCAGTTCTAAGTCACTGAAATAAAGTGAGTCTAGCAATAAAGGGAGTCATAATCTACGTTGGTGGAGGGTTTTACCTTCAATTAGTAAAAACTACAACATCTGTGAAGTGCAATAAAGGGAAACGCAATAAAACGAGGCATGCCTGTAAACTCAGACTTGCACAATTTCATAGGGGAAAATTCCACCACCATGGCCACCAATTTTTTTCCCTCTATACAAAAAGCTATGGACTTGACTTTCCTCCTTAGTAGAAATTCTGTTGCACATAGCAGAAACTCACATAAGCTCCTTAAACAAAGGGAATTTTATTACAAAGACATGGGAATAGTTTATGGAACTCATGGATAGTTGGGTCTTGTGAGAGTCTCATGGATAGTTGGGTCTTGGTAACCAGAAAATGTCAGAAAAAATTACTATCTTTGACTTTGGGGGAATTCATGGATTTGAGTTTACTTCTCTCTGTATAATCTGTCCATTCTCTCTCTTTCTGAAAACTAGGTTTCTCTCCTTCTAAGAAGATTATGAATCAGTGTTCCTCCAAAATTAAAAACTCATCCAGTGAAGATTGCAACTCACTACTGGCTCAAAAATTCAAGTAATAGAAAAGAATTTTATTAAGTTGAACCTTGGTTCAGAGGGTGGGGATCATGGGGAGTAAAAATAACTGCAAGTGTTCAATCACATAGAGGAGAAAATTTTTTCAAAGAAAAGGATTGTGGGTGAGGCAGATACCTCCAAATACTGTAAAATGGTTATTTCAAAATTCCATCAGTAGCAGATACTTGGTAGGAACTCTTAAAAGAATTTCTTAGAATTAACAAAGAGTTATATACCAGATGATCACAAAGGAAATATTTTGAGGTACTTAGAAATTAAGGGATTAAGATTTAGCTTTGTGATTCCTTTAAAAATAATCATTGAAGGGCAATATCAGAACGTCAGAGAAAAAAGTACACTTTAAATTACCTAAATGACTTCTTGGGAAACTTCCTCAGAGGTCCTGTTCAAACATAGCCTAGCATCACTCAGTGTACTTCTTTGTTAATGACAACATTGGCACTAAAACCCAAAAACAGTCAATCAGAAATAACAGCATGTTTCTAAAACAAAATAAGAATCTTTAAAAAACCCAAATGTATAACAAAAAGTTGTCTATCACACCTGCAGAATAATATATCATTTTGATAAATAGTCACTTGAATGTAAGATTGAATTTTTTTTGGATTTATGACAGTTTTTTTTACCTTGTTGAATGGGCTGCTGAATGTCTAGAAATTACATTTTCATATAAATTGCATTTTTTTAAAAAAATCACATGATTCATCCTGTTTAAGTAAATCAAGAAAACACTAGGATATTCTATTCAATGTATGCATTAGGTTTATTCCCTCCAGTCACTAACTTTTGTAGAATTTACTTAAAAAGTTAATATTCTCCCAGGAATAAACTCTATCTGAATATAAGAAAAACTCATACACTTATTAACACTTCTCCATCTGTGGCTCTAAAAAGTGGGGAGAATACTGTAAATGTTTTAATAGATCAGAAAACTTTTACTAAAGTTTATAACAATTAGTGATAAATTTCAAAATAAGGTTTTCTCTTACAATTGCATAGCTATCTTTTGAGAATCTATGTTATACTTGCATATTGACATAAAACTCTACAGAAATTGTTCATTCTTTTTCTGTCTCTGATAGGACTGGATAAAGATCAAAAACAATCTGAAAGACTTTCTTAAGATCATGTCTTCAATCTTTTCTTCTAGAACATAGATTATACTTCTTTAGGTACACAAACTTGTCAGGCTCTGGATATGGTCTCTGGAAATCAAAAAAAGAAATAAAGAAATAAAGAAAAGGTAGGAGGATGGAAATATTAGTCCCCGCTCTAGCCAATCAAAGCAGGTCCTTGTTGCCTCAACTCTACCCTGCAAAGGAGCAGGACACATTACCAGGACTTTTGACTGAGTCACCCAGACTTACTGTGTCCGTCTCACAAAGCCAAGTGAGAACATTTCTACAGCTTCAAATCCTCAACTTTATTTTAACTCAGAATATTTAAAATGCTTTTGAGGCAAATTTAAGAGAATTCTCAGCAGAAATATTTACTTCATATTTTTTGCAGTTATTAATTCAATCCCTGGATAAATATCAAGCACTTACAATTTAGAATATCTCTTTATAATTCTTGGTTTTCGTTTTCTAAAGCCTGACATATTTAGAGTGTCTTCATTTTAATAGAATATTTGAGTCTTAATGAAGCAGTTAGAATGACCTCTTCTTAAGCTCAGACAAAATATTCACACCATATTGTCAACTGACCTAGTTATCATCTTCTTATCCTTCAAAGACTAATTTCCTGCCAATTTGGATTAAATTTTGATTGCATAATTACCAAGAACCTCAGGAATCTCTATACTCTTTGCAGTCTTAATCAGACCTTAAATTTTGCTTAATCACTTTCTGGTCTACAAGGATTAAGATATGAAATGTCTGCCCTACATTCATAGAACTTCTTTAACTTCTTTCCCTAATGTGTAAATTAGCAATTTGTTAAATTCAGAACATTTTATTCTCTGTATTTTCACAATTCTATAGAACTTTTGCATTTTTCAAATTGAATATAAGCATCAGTGACAAAAATAAAGACACTGGAGATGCAGCATAGATGGTTCAGGTTTTTCTCCCATACCAAGCCATAGCTAGATTTATATATTATTCTTTAAATAAATACATACTGATCCAAACACAATGCTGAAAACCAGAAAAAAATCAAAGGATATAAAAAACTAGAATTAGCCCATTTTCATCTCTATCTTTACAGTAGTCTTCTAACTAGACTTCCCATATCCATTCGTGGTTTCCTACTAACTCATCTCTACACCAAGTACCCTTTTTAAAGCCTCAACCTGATCATACCATACTTCTGCTTAAAGTATCCAATAGTTTCCTATAATTTTCTCCAAAGACTAAATATTTAAAAAACCTAACAAGAGATAATCTGATTTTTACCTGCTGCACCAATGTTACTGCACTCAACTGACTTCTTATTTCAGCCTCATTGGTCTTATTTCAGTTTCTTCAACATAAAATCCTCCTTCTCACCACAGGACATTTGCACAAATGCCCACTGCATGGAATCCTCTCTCCTCATCTCCACCATCCAATCTTCTAACGTGTATTCATTCTTCAAATTCCCATAAAGATACTGCTTCTAAGGGAAAACCTTCTTTGAATGCCTCCCCTCAACTAAAGTGAGTACAATTTACATGCTCTATTTTTCTCTGAAATAAGTCTTTAATTGCTATAAATGCAACTTGTAATTTTTCACGACTATATGATTTAATACCTGACTCCCCTGAGTAACATGCAAGCCCTAAGAGGATACAAGCAAGTCTGTTTTTGTTTATCATGTTATCCCCATCACCCGGCAAAGTTCCGGGCAAACAGAAATATTGTTGCTGGTTAAATAAATGAATCACTGTTTGTGGGTCAATCTTTTGTAAAACACACTTTAACAAAATCATTATGTTTCTTGTATTATACATTTAGAGTGCCAAGAAACCAGAATACTGCAGCCTGAACTTTTCATTCTCACAATTCAGCTAAGGGACAGTAAGACTTTTCAAACTGCTAACCACCATTTTTATGTTTATTCACAGTATTATTTTTGCTATGCCATAATACTACTCTGGAGACAAGAAGAATAATCAGATCACAAGACACCTGGGGCAGGCAAGGCAGAAAGAGGGGCAGGAAGCAGTCACTGACCATGAGTATCTGTAGACTGACAATGTGAATTCAAACACTAGGCTGTGATCAGCATCAAGGCAATGATGAGAGTAATTCAAGACTAGAAGAGTCAAATCATAACAAAGCCTCAAAACTGAGAAACATATAATGAAGAAGATATAAAATAAAAAACAGCTGAGGTCAGGGAGGGAGTTTTGATTTTGCATGGAAATTCAATCATTACCACTGGGTATCAGATTCTGAATCTAGTTATCTGAAAAAGAGACCTGGGATCATATAAAAGCAAAGGGATCAATTCCATGCTATAAAAATCTTATATAATGATGAAAGGTAAATCCCTTAATATGGAAGGAAAAAACACACAATTTTTGTATAGTTTCTTTCATAGCTCCCAGCATGCACATTTAATCCATGTCCTAATGAGAAAGATGGCTCTAAACTTCTCATCTCAATAATATCTGCAGACCAGAAAATACTGACATAGTAGACAAGCTCTATATTTTAGAAAACATCCAGAATTGTGGAGAGCAATGGTAATAATCACCTAATCTAAAATGTACATAATTTTTTAAAGATTTTATTTATTTTTAGAGAGCGGGGAAGGGAAGGAGAAAGAGGAGAGAAACATCAATGTGAGAGGGAAACAAGGATTGGTTGCCTCTAGTTCATACCTAGACCAGGGACCAAACCTGTAACCCAGGAGGGTGCGCCCTGACTGGTAATAGAACTGGCGACCTTTCATTTGCAGGATGACACCCAACCAACTGAGCCACACTGGTCAGGGCCACACAAATTTTAATGCACAATTCCTAACAACCCTAAATGTACACAAAGTCTGAAAGTTTTACCTTTGTATTTTATAATGTTCTGGTTCATAGGACAAATTGTCACCAAATTTATCATTTTAGATTCTTGATGTCTTAATGGAAAATGTTGCTAATTCCTGAAAATCATGTTAGTAATTTACATCATGGTATTTATCTATTAAACATCCTAGTAACATTTGAATAATGTCAATTCATTAGAATCTGCATTCTAATCCTTAAAAGCTGTGAGCATTATCTTATATGAGAAAAAGGGCCTTGTAGATGTGAACAAGTAAAAGACTTTGAGATGAGGAAATTGTATTGGATTATCAGGGTGGGCAATAAATGCAATCACATGTATCCTTGTAAGAGAGAAGCAGAGGAAGATTTTACTACAGATGGAAGAGGAGAAAGCAATGTGACCACAGAGGTTGACTGGAATGATGCAGCCATAAGCCAAGAAATGGCCGTAGCCACCAGATGCTGGAAAAGGCAAGGAGCAGGCTCTGCCCTGGAAACTTCAGAGGAAGTACAGCCTTGATTTGGCCCTCTCTGTGAAACCAATTTCAGACTGCTTGCTTCCAGAACTAGGAGGGAACAAATTTCTGTTCTTTTAAAGCATATTTGTGGTAATTTGTTATAGCAGCCACAGGAAGTTATAACAACTTGTTAGAGTTCTTATGATTTTCCATGAAGTAGCAATCACCAGTTGCATTAAGGCCACCATTTTTTCAACTAGAAAGAAAAATGTCTTTCCTTTTACCTAGTAAGTCAGCTTCCTCAGAAACTAGTAAGTCAAAAAGCCTAAGAAATATTTGTACATACTTTTAATTTTCAAACTGCTAACCACCACATTTATGTTTATTCACAGTATTATTTTTGCTATGCCATAATACTACTCTGGAGACAAGAAGAATAATCAGATCACAAGACACCTGGGGCAGGCAAGGCAGAAAGAGGGGCAGGAAGCAGTCACTGACCATGAGTATCTGTAGACAGATAATATGTTAGACAACACTTATTAGACAATATTCATTAGACAATAATAATAATTATTTGAGGGGGCTCAAACTATAGGAGTATCCCTTCAAGTAATATATATACACTATAATTTATATTATGTTTTTTACCTTTTTTAAATTATATTTTACTGATTATACTATGCAGTTATCTTGGTTTTCCCCCTTTGCCCCACTCTACCCAGCAAACCCCACTCCCTCAGGCAATCCCCACCACCGTTGATGTCCACCGGTCAGGTTCTTTGACTACTCCCTTTCCTATACTGTACTTTACACCCCTGTGGCTCTTTTGTAACTACTTATTTGTACTTCTTAATCCCCTCACCTCTCACCCATTCTCCCACACCCACCCTCCCATTTCTTTAACTTTTGGCATTTTACTTATAATGCGTCTTAGAGTGGGCCTCTTTGTGTCCATCTTGTTTGAGACTCTGTGCCTCCTGAACTTGCATGTCTATTTCCTTCACCAAATTAGGGAAATTTTCTTTCATGATTTTTTCAAATAGATTTCCAATTTCTTGCTCTTTCTCTTTTCCTTCTGGCATCCCTATGGTGTGACTTCCTGTCAAGATGGTGGTGTAGGCAGACATGGCTCACCTCTTCTCATGACCACAACAAAATTACAGCTAAAACATAGAAAAACTGTCACTCAGAACTGACAGAAATCAAGTTAAATGGAAGTCTAACAACTATGGAATTAAAGAAACAACACCAACCCAGATTGGTAGGCAGGGTGGAGGTGAAGAATGGGCTGGTCCCACATCCACATGTGGTAGATAAGAATTCAGGAAGGATTCCTTGGGAGCGAGGAGGCGCAGCTCCACACCAGGCTCCCCAGCCATGGGTCCCAGTGCCAGAGATAAATCCCTACAACTTCTGGCTCAAAAAAACAGTGGGGATTGAATTGGTGGAAGAAACTTCTGGAGCCCCAGGCAGTTCCTCTTAAAGAACCCACACATGGACTTACCTGTTCAGATTCACTCCCTCTTGGCTCTGGTGACAGGGTGGGAGCTTGAGGGGCACCAGTGGCATGCAGGGGGAGGCTGAGTTGTCTGGCATCAAGACAAGCAGAGGCCATTGTCCTTTTTCTGGGCCCTCTCCTACTGAGTCAGCAGACTGGTTCCTAAGATTCCATCAACCTGGCTAACAGTGATCAGCCTTGGAGATCCCCAGAGACTCTGCCCCTCCCAACTCACAGGCCCACCCAAGCTCCTTTCCCATATGAATGGTCTTGGTTCATGCTTTATAACTTCCTAAATCTTCTCAAGCAAGCAGCAGGTGGCCTCTGTGAGCCCCAGGCCCAGAATTAGCAGCCTAGATTCACAGCTTGGCTTTGCCCAGGTTCTCCAAGCCCAGCACTAGTAGCAGCCATCCCAGATTGCTTTATAGCTCAGGCAGGGTGGCCCCTGGGCAAAACACAGATGGGGGCTGACCTTGGCCTGCACCTCCAGGGAAACCCCAGAGCCTGCACACTCAATAAACAGCTACAGACCACATAAGAGGGCCACCACCCTGCCTCTGCACAGCTGATCCTCCACAGAAGGCAGAGATTGATGGTCAGTGGTCACAGCCAATCCTTGAAGCTGACTAGCCTGGGTAAATCCCTCCCATTGATCTGCCAACAGCAACCAAGGATCAATAAGAGGGGTGTGCTCACCCCACATGAAGGTACACCTCAAGTACCCAGCTTGAATGATAGGGAAGCCTGTGCCACTGGACCCTACAGGACACCTACTACATTAGGCCACACTACCAAGACACGGAGTCAAAGCAGCTTTACCTAAGCAGTTTCTACATAGAAACAAACACAGGGAGGCTGCCAAAACAAGGAGACAAAGAAAGTTGGCCCAAATGAAAGAACAGATCAAAACTCCAGAAAAAGAACTAAGCAAAATGGAGATAAGCAATCTATCAGATGCAAAGTTCAAAACGTTGGTTCTAAGGATGCTCAAGGAATTTAGTGAGGACCTCAGCAGCATAAAAAAGATCCATTCATTAATGAAGGATTCACTAATTGAAATAAAGAACAATTTACAGGGAAACAACAGTTCAGCAGATGAAGCCCAAAATCACATCAATGATTTGGAACATAAGAAAGCAACAAACATGCAATCAAAAGAAGAAGAAAGGAGAATCAAAAAAAAAAAATTAAGATAATGTAAGTAGCCTGTGGCACAACTATACACTATAATTTAAAGCAAAGAAAATTGTTACTCAAATTGTCTAGTCATTTATTGTACAGCATGTTTATCAGAGCACTTGAGAAACATGACTGCAAAAACTACAAAATGATGGTAAGTCTTATCATAAACATTTATGAATAGACATTAAGATGAAATACACCAATTAAAGATAAGACCCCCTGTCCTCACTTCAATGTAACAAAATTCAGAGCAACAGGCCAGTGAGGCACTAGCACTACCTAAGTAAACAGCAGCAAAGGGAAGGCACAATGTTTGGCCTGAGCCCTCTTAACATGCTGATGTTGTATTATATGTATCTTGTACCCATGATGACTTAAGATTCAACCCTATCTCTGTCCTCAGGATGGAAGAAATGATCCACAGAGTCTTGAACATCACATTCAGTGGAAGCAAGATCCATCTGAGAAAATAAAAGCTATCCCTGCACTGCAAGGATAGCTTCCCTAGACCTGGGGTTGGAAAAGGGAGAACTGGCACATTCATATTATTTGCTTATTTGCTGATTCTTTAAAAGACAAAAGGACCTAGTATGGGTTAAAGTGCCTGATATAAAGCTTGCTCAATTTGATTTAAATGTGATGGTGTGTGAAGAATGACTGTGATAAGTTGGCTCAGACACCAGTCGGTAACACTAAAATATCTTGCCACTTGATATCTTGGTTGTCTCCAGGACTGACTCCAGTAACACATTCTTCTCTTCATTATTTTTCTTTGACATACTACTGCTCAAAGTAATGCTTACTATGCAGCACTTTTTTTCTTTCTAAATTTACACTACAGCTAACACACTCTTCAACTCAATAGATGGAGGCAATGACTGTTAAGGTAATTCACATATCCTACCTACTTTTCACCATCAGGGTTATGTTGGAGGAAAGGTTTAGAAAGGCAGGGATAATGTATGTCTGGAAGAGCAGAGAACCTAACATCCAACACAATTCTTTCTAATATACAATTACTTCAGATAAAACACAGTATAATCGATGGCAAAATCACTTCTTCTTGGTCTCTTCTTCCCCTTTGGACAGTTGGATCTAGTTATTTTGATAGATGACTCTTATAAACAGTTTTATTTTTTTCTCCTTCATGGTAAAGCAGTAGCTAAGCAATAGCACCAGTGGAAATTACAGCTTGCATTTCTTACAAGCTATCAGCAAGAAAAAAAATTCTTCAAAGCAGCTGAACACTCTTCCTCAAAGTTTCTTAACACCAAGGATATTTTTACCAATTGCCTGTTCATCCAAATATTCCACTTGTTTCAAAAGGCAATAATAATAAAGCCATTCATGAACATGAGAAATGTTTCCAAGGAGAAACATCATAGCTGACAGTTAATCTTTCCTGTCAAGAGCATAAAACACATGGGAATGTATTCATAAGCTTATTACTAGCATCTATGTTTTACAGCCTATATTTGTGTTTAGTGACCTAACGAGAAAATGATTTTGCATAATTATTATAGATACAACAGCTGTCGAGGTGTGAGAACTTGTTTGGATGTTTCAGTAGGATATAGTCTTTAACTCTTATATTCTTGTGCAAAGAAGGTCCTCTTGTGTGAAGAGAGCTATCCCTTCTTGAATGAGTAAACTATTTCAAACAAGACACATATGGCATGGATAGAAAGAAAAGAAATATCTGTCCCACCAATCAGGTTAGTAGAAAGAATGAAACCTGGTGACCAATGGTGTCATAGATGTCAGTTCATAAACATGAACTGTTGTAAACATGGTAAGTACCACAAGTACAGTGGTAATGGATATAGTTACCATTTATTCAGCATTTAAAATGTGTTCAGGCCTAGCGGATCCAAAGCATCAAAGAGAAGCACATCCTTGAATATAACTTACTAATAATGGAAGTCTGGGATTGTTAATAACCAGAGAATGAGGAAGGAGGAGCTTCCCACTGACTGAGGCATTCTAGATGTGGAAAGGTCAAGGACGCTGAAATTCACTTCTTTATTAATGCTGGTATTAGAAACAAATGAAAACAGAAGAAAATTAGGGAAAGAACTAAGGTAACAATTAAGAATTAAAGTGCCCGGGAGATGGTTCAGCCAAGAGAAAATCTATTTTCAGCAGTTCTGTGTCTGTGTCAAAGATAACTTGTCTAAGAAGTGGCTCTACGGTGCTGGGGAAAGCAAGTCTTGGAGAAAACGCTAGGATGAAATAATCATAACTATTTTGGCTCAGTAGCTTAAGGATTAAATAGCAGTAAAGAGGTCCCAGTAACCAAGAGACCAAGTGTATAAAAGATCTTGTAGCCTGCTGCCAATATCAGCTTTTCCCCACTGCAAAAGACGGTGCTCAAATCAAGCTTAAGCCTAAACAGAACATTTGCAGGGTGAAAAGACAAGGAGCGGAACTGCCTTCACATAATGGATCCAAGGGCTTCAATGCTATCCAGATGCTATCTCTTCCTCTACAAATTTCATCTCTGTTCCCTGGAGCCAGCTGACATGAGGGGACTGCCAGTATGACTGGAGACAACTCCAAGCTAATATCATACTGTTATTGACAAGAGAAATTTTAAAAATAAAAATAGGAGTCCTTTCTTATGTTTGCAAAATTTCCAAGCAAGATTGATCTGGTTGGAGACTACGATCGCTGGTGGGCTGGGAAGAGGCACTGGGATTGGCAGAGCCTATTCATTTGTAGCCTGAAGCAGAGCCTATGACCGTAACAAGGAGAGGAGCATATTCACAACCAACTGAGAAGTTATGATCAAGGCAACCACACCAAGTTGTGTCCACCAAATACATTTAATAATTGCCTTATTCAGAAATAAATACCAGACTTGCTAATGAAGGTTCACAAACCAGGTCTAAGTAAATAAATTTGAACCTATTTGAAAGAACAGTACAAGTGTTGATAAAAATAAAAGTAATAACTGTAAGTCACAAAGAAAGAGTTGTCAGAGGATGTCTTTTGTAAAGCTACTTGGATGAAAATAAAAGATGATTACACTTATGAGAATGTTCAGGACACTTTGTGTATGAAACATGAAAGAAAATGTTGGCTGGAAAATTACAAACTCAGCCTGTGCTTTTGTCACAGTTTTCATGCCTTTTAAATCAAAGAGCATAGGATTAACAGTTGATAAAGCAAAACAGCTGAAACACTAAATATCTCTGTACAATGTCGACCAATTAAAATACCACTGGTAGTAAAGTCTCTGAAAAAGCAAATAATTCCCTGAAACCCACAGATTCAGAAAACAGCTGTCATTCATTGGAGTATGAAAAGATAAAGAAAATACTGTAGTAAATAGCCATTGAAAATGTTTGGAATAATAGTTAAGGGGATGTTAAGCAAACATTTTGAAGTTAAATGAAATTGTAAAGGGACTGGTTAAGTTAAACTCGAATATAATTAATACCTATCATGATTCCAAAAACTGTGCTAAACACTCTCCGTATATTTTCTTAGTTAATCCCCACAATCACCCTGGGAGGTCAATCCTGTTGTTATTCCCCATTTTAGAAGAAATTTAAATACAGTGGGTTCAATGTCACACTGCGATTAAGTGGCACAGCCAGAATTTGACTCTAGTGTCCAACTTTAGTGTCTGATTTAGTGTGCATACTTTCAACACCCTCCTATAGAGAGAGAGAGTTAATGAAAAACATAAGGCTATGGTAAAGTGAGCCCCAAAAAAAGCATCACTCTTTTCTTTCCACATACTATGCCTACCCCTCAACCTGGACTATGAAAATAATCAAATTGTGTTTAACCTGATATTCTAAGTGATTTCCTTTGGCCTGAAATAGCATACACTGGAAGACTGGGCAGCCAACCCACTGAGGAAGTCAGGTTACACATTTCTCTCCTCTTTGAAATAACTTGCAACACAAGATGAGAACCACAGTTCTAGTAACAGCTCTCTAAACCAACAATAGGCTATGCTGTGATCAGGATGGTTTATTCCCAATGCCTTGGGTATCCCCGGCTTCCTCCCACAGCAGTGCTTTCTTTTCTACCTGAGATATTTTTCGTCAATTTTCCTTCACCTTCTCATCATCAAAACTCATGCCCCTGAGAGTACAGAAAATTCATACTAACATGCAATAAAAAAATAGGCTTAAATTTTGATTAAAACAAACAAAACAACCTTGAGTCAAATAAATGATTCCAAAGTAACAGAATAATCACTCACGAGCTGGTGAGAGATGCATTTGGGGGCTGGTGGGAGAGTGACCTTTATGATACTCTTAAAATCTACCTTCACAGTTGCTAAGAACTATATCTAGTTCACTCCAATGATGCAGGCACATAAAAGAACTTAGGCAAAGAAATAGAAGTGAAATAGCATTTGCACAGACTTCCAAAAGTGGGGAAAAAAACAGGTCTGAATTATTTGAATACAAACCCAATGGTCATAGACATGACAGCAGTAGAACCTTGACCCTTAACCAAATGTTCCATATTTGTTGAGTGGAGGAATGAAGACAAATTAAGTCTTAGAAATATAATACTGCTGAGGCATCGTGAAACAGCAAGGGGCTGAAGAGGGATAAGTGGTGTTCATAATATCCCAAGCTATCCTGGTATACCCAGAGTTGCAGCAAATAAAGACTGACCCCTCTATGTGGTGCAGTACCTCCCTGGCAAGGACTCATTGATGTGGAATTCCCTGAGGCTCTGATAGATGTGGACCTGTTTGACTTTGTGTGCATTTATGGCTCAGTAATTACTTTCTGTGGGTAGGGGTGCTCACTACTGGGCTCTTGCACTAGTAGTACACACACACACACACACACACATCTCTCTAGTAGATAGGAGAAATCTACTGAGCCAGGGGTAAAAATAATAGGGAGTAGAATGGAACTTGCATAAAAAAACCTACTGGGAACAATAAATAATGATGCACTAATTTTGAGAACTAGCAATAAAGAGCCATTAAAACTCAACAGCAATGCCAATGGGTTTGAGAGAGGAGTGATAAAAATGCAAATCTGAAGTTGCCTAATAAAAAGAGAGGTAGAGAAAAATCAAATATTTTAGACAAGCTCTATTTCCACATGTAAGAGAAGCAGAGGGCAAATGGAGGAAAAGCAGGCATCTCAAGTCTGTGAGACATGACAGCCTTCTCAACATTAAAATTGAGATAGAGGCTATGATTTCAGGTGATACTGGATTCTGTGGAGTTATGAGAGAATTTATAAAAATGCTAATACATCTGAATTTAGAAACCTATGTGAGTTTCAGAGGAAAAATATATTTGGATACTAACTTTCTACACAAATCCCTGAAGATTCATCTGTGATTGCTTTGAACTATTCTTCAAGTAAGGAGTTTCTGATATTTTTCAAACGTGAGATCTTTGAAGTATTCCTTTGATTCTCCTAAGCTGAAGCATAGTGAGGTGTTTTGAGACCTTTAAGCTCTCAGCAAAATGTCCCAACCCACTTCATAATTTTGTAAAGGAATTTGCATTACTATAATGAACAGAGTTTTAAAAACAACTAATGGTTTTCAGTTATTAATAGTTTTTAGGTATTCTGTGTCATTCATCTGGATATATATATATATATTCTTCAAATTGCTGATCAACCCAAAAATCAAAGCCAGTTCCCCCCAGAACTTTAAACCTTAAGTGGAGTAGAGGATTTGTAGAAAATCAATGCATTGAGTTAGGTGGTCAGGTTTCAAACCTTATCTCTTCAAATAACCAGCTGTATGATCTGTACAGATTTGTGTAACTATCATAGCTCTCTGGGCTACACACTTCTCCAAAATACAAAACAAAGTAAAAAAGCAATTATAGCCCTGGCCAGTGTGTCTCAGTTGGTTGGAGCATGATCTCATAATGCAAGGGTTGTGGGTTCAACTCCTGGTCAGGGAACATACCTGATTTACCATTCGATCCATCGTCCAGGCCCTTACAGGAGGCAAACAATAAAAGCTTCTCTCTTATGTCTATGTTTCTCTCCCTTCCTCTCTCTCTAAAAGCAATGTCCTTGGGTGAGGATAAAAAAAGAGAGAGAGAAAATAGCAGTTATAAGCTGAATGTTGAATTAGTTCAACCTCCAGAGGAGATGAAATCATCAATGACAATTCTTTCACAATAAGACAAAATGTCCTATACAAGGAGAGTCACAGATGTGTAAGCATCAAGCCATGCAATAAAATGACCTCAAAATGCCAGTCTTGCTGCAAAGACATTATAGAAATTTTCATGGTCTCTCTCAACCAGGACACAAGATAAGCAGCACTAAAATGATTTTGCTTATTTATGAGATAATAAAACTTCTAAATTCAAGCATTCATAATGAGTCAAAAATGTGAATGCTTGCACCTATTGGTTTAACTGAATGATGACTCAAAGTGACATCCCCTGTCATAATATTCTTTGAAAATACAGGAAAATGCCACAAGGAAATGTCTTGCTATTCCACAGATTCTGTTACCCTCCAGAACTCATCACATCCCTCTGCACGCAAAGATACAGTGTGCATCACACTCAGCACAAACATGGTCGTTAGCCCTGGACCACGGCAGCAATGGCGAACCAGTGCATCTCTGCAGGAGCCTGGATGTAGCCGATAATAAAACAGTGAAAATATGGAATGTTAAAAAGTAAACATATTTTAAAAAAGGAAAGAACCACTAACAATAATCAACTTAGCTAAAATTAGAATTAAAATAAATACATAAGCTCCATGCTTCTTTCCAAAGAGCAACAGCCCAAAACTTTGGGAAAATCTGTTATGCACAAAAACCTTACTATAAATAAATTATATTAGACACAGAAAATCCCACTATGCATTCCTTTGTTTGAGAAAAGTTTTTTCACTAATTAATTTTTGAGTAATAATAACATGTTTAATATGTTAATAGAAGTGTGAAGCTGGGGAAACTGAAATAGTAATCATATACAAAGCATTTATTATATTTATTTCAAATATACTGCAGATTTTCTTTATATGAGGACAAGGAATGATTTAGAATCATAAACTTTATCATCTGAAAGGAAACAACAATAAGCTAGAGAAAACCCCCTTTGATCTTATTATTTTGTAAATAAGGACATTCAAGTCAAAAGTGAGTTTTCTTGGGTCACACAGTTAATTCATTTATTAACTGATTCATTCATTGCATATTTAAGTGCCTACTAAATTTAAGGCAATACCTGAAGAAGTGCAAAGAATATCAAAATGATAAAGATCCAGTTCAGCCTTATAAAATTTAGGTACAAGGAGCAAATATGGCATGTTGTCCATATAACTATAACAATTGTCATAATGTCAGAGCAGCTAGAATGTATATAATATCTTCAAGATTAGTGCTATGGAAAATCAGAAACCAGAGCAAAAACTTCATAAAAAGACAAGTTTATAATAGGGTGGTGAAGACTGGGAAGACTAGGAGAGAGAGAGGGAACCATGGACAATGGGTAGAGTAGGAGATTAATTTGGTTTAGTTTGGTTGGATCAACAAGGTACATAATAAAGCCATGGAGTTAGGCTGAGATCATATTAGAAAAGTCTAGAGCACTCTGCAAAGAAAGAGAGACTTTATTTTGTTAAAAATGGGAAATCACGGAAGGTTGCCAAGCAGAGGAGAAATAAAATCATAAGTAAAGTTGCTTTAAGAAAATTAACTCAGAAGCAGAATATCAGATGGTTTGGATAGCCAAGATCTGGCTGAGTTTGCAAAGTTTTTGTAAAAGCCCAAGTGAAGTAATATGCACATGGGTCCTCATATGGCACTTTAGCTTCACCTGGTAAGGGCTGAATTCAGGAAGAGAGAGAGGGGAAAGTCATTGTTGGTCCTACTGATTGAAAGGGGGTCCATGGGAGGAAAAGTTATTACGTGGGAAAAGAGGACTTCCATCTGGAATGCATGGATGGCAGAGTCCCCTTTTGAATTCTGGTGTTTGGTCCCTACAGCCCAGTTCTATTTCTCCTATATCACCTTTTTTTTTCTTAAAAGCTAATTAGGAAAGAGGTAATTGCCTAATAGCTAATCACAACTAATTTGTTCTCAGCTATGGATTAGGAACT
Source organism: Trachops cirrhosus (assembly GCA_028533065.1). Taxonomy (NCBI): domain Eukaryota; kingdom Metazoa; phylum Chordata; class Mammalia; order Chiroptera; family Phyllostomidae; genus Trachops; species Trachops cirrhosus. The sequence goes on along the minus strand of CM052541.1, from coordinate 115,647,593 downwards.
CAATTTTGCATATCTTTAATGGTCTATAATAACAGTAATTTTTATATTTTTATTTAATAACATAAATTTCATTTTACCAACAATAATTCCATTTTATTAACAACAGTAATTTAGTATTACTTTATATAATAATAAACATGTATATAGTGATTATAATGTCTCATGTATTGCTCTAGCTACTTTAATTTTCATAGCAATCTAATATTCCCATTTTATAAACCAATAAACTGAGGCTGGGGGAGGTTAAATAATCCACCTGAGGACATATAGCTAGTAACTGAGACAGCTGGGTTATGACCTGAGGCAGTCTGGATTCAGACTAAAGCTTTCAACCATTGCATGTGTTGCCCCTCACACCACCACTGATATTACTTCCAGCTCTGTTCCAGCACATCTTCTCTAACGGCCTAAGGAGGTTGTGATGTTACTCTCTTTTCTCTAGCTAACAGGCTGACAGTTAAATTGGACTTTGAGCCCTGTGCCCCAATCTCTCTCTCTCTCTCTCTCTCTCTCTCCCTCTCTCTCCCTCCAGAGAGTCCATTTCTTCCAATACTGCAAACAGAACCAGAGTTGTCTTCAGACTTGGGTCAAAACATGTATACAAACTCATTACCCATCACTCTGTTATGCATCTTTTTTTTTCTTCTTCATATCATACATGAGAAAGAGGTAGAGTAATAAGAGGCTGAGGGAATATAAGTGTAGGTTGTTTCCAGAAATCCTCTCCTCTTCAGGTGATTAATTATCTACCTTAAACAAATTTTTTTAAATATTTCATTCTCCTTTATCTTAGCATTGTTGATTTCTAATGATTAACTTCATCTTATCCCCATATATGCAAGACATTAACATTTGGGTTTTCTATACTTTTTATCATACTTTTATTTATTTATTTATTTATTTTAGTTTATTCATTACAGTTTCTATCCTTTATTCCCATTCCAGCCCACCCACCCATTCCTCCCCTCCTCTCTCCCCTTTCCAACCCCCCTAGTTTAGTCCATGTGTCCTCTATATTTTAATTTCATCCTCCTCTCTCCTACAAATATTTTGCTTAAAAGTAATAGTGTCAAGTGCATTTAATTATTTCCATACCAACTTTTGAGTGAGTGCTATATATTTAAATTTTATGTTCTCTCATGGTTTGCATAGTAAAGGTATAGCTACTAAACACAGCAAGCTCATTAACAAAGATGTATTATTTAAAATGTATTAAAAACCATGCTGACATGATTGACTGTGTGTTACTCAATTTTACATACTGTATATGTCAGATAGCTTCTTAAATCTTCTCCAGAGCTGGCTATAATTCTTTAATGGGGAAGAGTCTCATCTTCTTGGGACCCAGAGTAATTGCTTCTCTACCTTTCAAATCTCCATGCTATAACAAGAGATTAAATTGAACTTTTGGAACAAGCAGGCCATAACAAACTTATCGGTAGTTGAGCCCTATATCCAGGTATTTTCCTATACAACACAAGCTCATAATAGTTCTTATTTTGTTATGATGATACATTATTAATAGTGTGAGCTATTAACTAATCTAGTGTTTCCAATATTCCTTTTCTCCTGAAAAGTTTTCCTTAGCTATCTTGCCCTGTCTTTCTTAGGTACCAAAGTTTGAAAAGTCACAATGGTAGATTACATTTGTAAATGCTGTAAAATACCAAAACCCATCTATGATATAATTATAAACACTCAAGGGGAATGGAGATGAGTGAGCGAGAATATCATTCTGAGCCACATGCCTCGTGATAGATTCACCAATTGGAGATCATCTGCAAAGTAGACCCACACAGCATAATAATTAGCAGCTTAAAGTACTTTACATTTACTAATTACTTAATCCAATCACCTCCCTATGGAGAATATTTAATAACTTGCTGACCTCAACATAAGAAGATTGTCCTGCTGAGCCCCACCTGCCTCACCCAGTGCTTGCCACAAATTGTTTTGCTAGTAGTGGAGAGGAAGCTGATCCTCTCTTTCTCACCCAAGCCCCTGTAACCAACAGTACTATCCTCACTGGTTGATGAGAAGGAGAACCACAGATGCAGGTCTTGCCTAAAGATAAGGCCAAGACAATGAACAGTCTTAGAAGTGAGACGATTGATGTTGGTTTCATTAGCTCTGTGCACTAATCATCTTAACTACTATCACAACAGACAAGTGTGAATGCTTTGCTGTGTAAGTAAAGCTATAAAACTAGTATTAAACATTTTTTAAAAATCTGGTTAAGAGTCATGTGTCTGTTAATCTCACCTCCTTAAATGTTTCCAGCATTGATTCTACTTGAGAAATTATAACTGGTATTAATAGCCAGGGCAGAAATCAATCCCTTGTCACAGACTACTAGAGTTCACAGACATTGATTATATGGGCAAACACATGCAGGATGAGAAAGGAGAAAGAAAGTCCACAATCACAAACAGCAGAGTGGGTAGGAAGAACAAACTCAGGGAAGAGTAGAGACAAAATTGTTAGCATGACAAGAGATATATTGGTAGATTTACTTGAAGAGGAAAATAAGGAAATTATTTTAAGCTAGTTGTTGTAAAAAAAAATATCTTAAACCTGGAAAACTCCTGTATAGGTAGTTTGTCCATATTGTCTAGGTTAAATATAAGTAAATAAAAAAAATTTTTTTAAAGGCCCAGGCCAGATGAATGCTCTCATGGGCATATTTGGTGGGTAATAAGCATGAGTTTGTGGAAGACTAGGAACTCCTCTTCCTCTTCTACTCAAGGAATTTCCTGTAATCTATCTGCCAGAGATCAGGAGATAGCAGAGCTCAGTGCCCAGGAGCCTAGGAGTTAACTGGATCAGGACACAATTCTGATTCTAAACTTTCTAACTGTGTGATTTCAAACAAATGTTTCATCTTCCCTTAACTTCAATTCCCCAGTATGTAAAATTGGTATATGATTGGTTATTTTTTGTCTCTTTTAAGGAAAGCACTGCCTGCTCTCTTTTAAAAGGCCAGTGTCCCTGGGATGGATTAGGAGGTATAGATGTCACCTTGAGTCACTAACTCCTCAGGTTTGCTTTACTCATATTAATTTCATTATAGAAGTGAACAGGAAAGATGAGAGTACTGCTGTGTATGAGTATGTGGGGAACAAGGTGGTTTAAAAGGGAGGAAAGATACAGGAAACTATTAAGAAAGAAATACTAATTTCATCTATTACTAACTTAAGCAATTTTCCTTGGATCCAGCCCCATTTGCCAAAACATGACAGGCAACAAATGTTGACAAATTGCCTTGGGTAAAACCTTTTTGTGAACAAAGAGCCCATGCTGGAGTTAAGGAAAATGTTTCTGACCAAGGAGCAAATAAACCTACTGGTGGACCACTGACCCTTGCCCTTCATGCCTGTGTCTCATTCACAGAGTTCTACCACAGAGATAACCTGTCACTTTTGTGTCTAGGCCATCGTCCTGACAGACATAGAGCCGTACATTCTTGTCTGCTGAACTATTGCTTCTCTATTGCTTCAGCACAGCCTCCTTCCTAGGAAGCATTTTAATATTGATTATCGTTATTGTATTTTATCATGTGCCCAAAAGATGACAACCTTTAAAATCAATTTGCACTCTTTAGTACTTAATAAAGATTTTTATTTACAGTAATACCCCTCAGATTTTTGGCACACTTACCCCTTTATTTAAAGGCCAATCTGAATCTATTATTTTATGACCATAAGTGGTTTCATTTCCCTGAAGTGGAATGTGCTTGCTTTAAATGTAGGGTTGAACATGCAAGGTACTTAGAAAATTTAATTTAAAGGCCTTAGGTAAATGGTCTCTGGAATGAGTTATTTGTATCCTGAACTGTCACTGACGACAACCCATCATAAGTTCATCCCATATTTCATTTTATATCATAATTTCCATTAAAATTTCATAGGGAACTGGTAAGCACTGCTAATGTCACTTCCCTTTCTAAAGTGTACCTAAGCCACAAGCAAAGTTTGCTTCTTGAAAAGTCTTACTCAAAAGCAGCTTTCCTGTAAGTGTCCACCATGGAAGCCAGGTCTATTTATGAAAATAAATGCAAAAGTAAAAGAAGAATTATCCTACCTGGTAAGGATCTTGTTCCCCCCTACTCAATATTCAGTCACTGATAATGGGGCCAAATAGCAGGTAATTCAAGAAAGGCTAGCCTAGCTACTCTAAAAATGCTTGCTGGTAGCATGAGCTCAATAAATTATTCACTAGGCAAATTTTTTATTTCATTTTAGTGGTCCTATACTTTTTTTATAAGTACCTGTAGTACTAACATGTAATTTGGTGAATAAATATATAGTTACCCATCCAATTCTTTAATCATACTCTCCACCCATCCCTGCCCATCATAGTTATATTTTGAAGTAAAATTATAATAAATAAACTATTGATTAAAATCAACTATTATTAATATAATAAGCCACTATATTAATTATTTTTAAATGTGAGAAAAATTATCCAAAAAAGTTATATCCTCTTTCCTTTTATAATTTCCATATAAACTTCCTTTCAAATCTAAGAGAAATATAGTGTATTCATTATCTCTATTAGCAATCTAGTCTGGTCATCCAGTCAGGTTCAAAAGAAAGCTGAGAGCTATGTGGAATTAAATGAAATAACCTCTCTTACCACAGTTGGATATATGGGCTCAAGGAAGGGGCTCATTGTTCATGGTAATGGAGAAAGCATAATGGGCTTTGTGAAGACATGCTTTCCTGGAAAATCTATGTACATAAGCAGTGCACCTACTTTGGAACTGAGACATGAATTCTATACACTATACAAACTTCTTAATAAAAATTTGCGTTAGAGCCCTTGCAATGTCTATCATATATATCAACATGTGTGTGTATATGTATAGGTAAGTATATACATATGCATTATATATTAAAATGTTTTAAAACAGTATTATGGCTGACTCTCTCATACTTAGAAGCTTTAGAACATTAAATGTAAAATCATAAAGGAAAGAAATATATAGAACAAATCAAACAGAGCCAGCCAAAACAGGAAGAGCACCAACGTTCCTGAGTATATAAGAAGCCTATCCTGAACTCTTCATGGTAGCTATATATTTAACCAAATACAGTAGAAGTATCTTTTTGCATAAATTTGAATAGGACAGAAATTACTTTATTTTCTTTGATGAATTTTGATTATGTTTTTAAATTTTCTGACTTGAAAACTACTATAAAAATAAAGGAGAAAGGAAATTTGAAAATGTAAAAAGGAGTGAACTAAGTGGGAAGAAGTGAAAAGAAAGAATAAAATCAAGGAAAGAAATTAGTACATCAGAACACTGGTGGAAGAGGTAACTCCTATCAGGGACAATGAAAAATGCCCTGGATTCTATTTCAGGAGACTTGGTTCTAGGCCCAAGCTGAGAATAGTGATTCAATGCCAACAATGAGAAATATTATTGTCAGTCACACAATGTGAGGTTTGAGAGAAATCAAATTCCAAGAAGGCCTCCATTTCTAATAATCACTATGATTCTAAAGGTAAATCAGTCCATGTATATATGCATAGGTGTGTGTGTGTATATATATATATATATACACATTATATATATAATTAAAATATTTAAAACATAGTTATGGCTGGTTCCCTCATACTTGCAAGCTTTGGAGAACTTAATATAAAATCATTAAGGAAAGAAACATATAGAAAAAATCATACAGCCTCCTAGCCAAAACAGGAATTGTATGATTCAATAACCATCAATTTTTCTCAATACCAACACCTATTTGAAGACAAGAGAGACCTTAAAAAGGATCTAAATATCACATAAAACTTAATATTTTGAGTCCTATTTGTAGCAGTGCTACCAGTTTGGATTTATGGTGTGACTTTTCAAAGCAATTTCTTTTTTTTGAAATTTTTTATTTTAGATTATTCAGTACAGTTTCTATCCTTTATTCCCATTCCAGCCCGCCCACCCATCCCTCCCATTTTCAATGCCCTTAGTTTTGTCCATGTGTCCTCTATATTTGTTCCTGTAAATCCTTCCCTTCTCCCCTGAAATTCCCTCCCTTCTCCGCTCTGGGCCCTGACAACCTGTCCTCTATTCCAGTGCCTTTTGTTATATTTTACTTGTTTCTTTGTTTTGTTGTTTAGGTTCCTGTTAAAGGCGAGATCATATGGTATTTGTCTTTCAATGCCTGGCTTATTTCGCTTAGCATAATGCTTTCCAGCTCCATCCATGCTGTTGCAAAGGGTATGAGCTCCTTCTTTCTTTCTGCTGCATAGAAATCCACTGTGTAAATGTACCATAGTTTTTTGATCCATTCATTTACTGATGGGCACCTAGGTTGCTTCCAGCACTTAGCTATTATAAATTGTGCTGCTATGAACACTGGGGTGCGTAGTTCTTTTGGATGGGTGTTTCAGGGTTCT
>CM052541.1:115604541-115640691 GCA_028533065.1 Trachops cirrhosus | reverse complement strand
ATGGAGCTGGAAAGCATTATGCTAAGCGAAATAAGCCAGGCAGTAAAAGACAAATACCATATGATCTCGCCTTTAACAGGAACCTAAACAATAAAAAAAGAAACAAGCAAAACATAGCCAAGGACAAGGAAGTAGAGGACAGGCTGACAGTGACCAGAGGGGAGATGGGAGGGAATTTCAGGGGAACTTCAGGGGAGAATGGGAAGGGTTTACAGGAACAAGTATAAAGGACATATGGACAAAAACTATGGGAGTTTAATGGGAGGGAGGAGGGGAGGGATGGGTGGGTTGGCTGGAATGGGAGTAAAGGATAGAAACTGTACTTGAATAATGATTAAAATTTAAAAAATCAGTAAGATTCAAGGTATTCATCATATAACAAAAGCAGACGATGGGCTTATTTTATCCATAGTGTTTCAAGAAACTGGGTAAAAAAAACATTAGGAATTGTCAAATCCAAAATTCTAGACCTAAAAGGAAATGGAGCTTACAGTCATGTGATAATCAAAACTGACTAAAATGCTATATTTAAAAATAAAATGACAGTATTTTAATGAAACCAACCACTTATTAGGGAGTTTGTTATTAGAGGTAGAAGTTGATTCTCTGTTTAAGGTCTCAGAATAGACATCAGATAACAAAGTCTGTGGTCAAGAAAATGTTATACATTAAAGAAATTTTAATATGCCTAAAAATTATAGATTCTCCTGAAAATTTTAAACCAAAGGAAAATGTTTTGGAAAGGTGACAGCGATGCCCCATCTGTTCTCTCCCAAGGCAGAGAGACGATACATTACAAGGCTGATCAACAGGGTCCAGTTGATAAATAGGTATAGTCCTTCTATCACCAATAACTTCTGGAATAGGACACAAATAATTATTCACAATCCACATGGAAAAACAATATGTCCCACAAACAAAAATCAATGAGCAGTATTACGGTCCGTACTCGGTCTCCTGAGAAAATGCCAAAGGATAGCATGCTTTCCTAAAGACCTCAACCCTTTCACCACCACCCTCCCCATTCATAGTATTTTGATGAACAGCACTCTATTCTTGGAATGTTCCTTTTTCCCACTCTGAACTTCCAACCCTCTATCATGCTCAAAATCTTCCAGAAGACATTCACTCCAACTCAGTCTCCACCTTACACTCCCCACCCTTGCAGCATGCCACACTATGTCCTTCCCAGACATGACCACGGGGATCTGCCTTGTAACCCATTGGGCCAAGCTAGATGCCTCCTTCCCTCCACCATGCTACCATCCCCTTGCTGCACAGGGAGGGAAGTACACAGAGAATGCTAAGAGGTCCAGTTGTTTTCTTCTTCGACTGCCTTCTTTGTCACAAAGTGTCATGAAGAATTTGTGCATCTCAGAATCAGACTTCTGAATTGTAAAAGCAGTGTTCAAAAGAAACCACCAGTGTTTGGTTGCAGGGAACTCTTCCCCTTCTCCATTTCCATGATGAAGTCTGAAATCAGGATAGGAAGATGTCTTTCTTTTGATAATTAAAATTATCAGAAGGCAGGCAGGCAACTAGCATCTATGACAGGCACTAGAAACTTACCTAGTTTTAAAAGGTAGGGTGTACAGGAAGGTATGCCTAATGTGTTACACACCTAAAAGAGAGAAAATCTCTACTGGAGTGAGAAGAAATTCAGAAAATAGGCCATTGGAGAGCAGCAAAAAATCTTTGCAGGATTCATAGCCCTGTCTAGGAAACTGCATGTTACCTGGAATTTCTCTAGAGAAAAAGAAGCTGTGTTAAGATGCTTCCTGGCGTATTTAGCTGAAATGCATGCAAACTCTATTTGAATGATTTATGAAGAGTCATTGTTGGTATTTTTAAACACATTTTGCTATAAGAAGCTTATTTTTATAAGAATTTATTAATCAAAATATCACCAAATTTAAACATACATTGTTTTTATTCAAGTTTTAATCTCGGTCAGCCTGAAACTTGGAGACAGGTGTGGGAGGTGATATACAGACCCAGCTCCAATAACAAATTGAAGTTGAGAGACAAACTGCTGTCACATAACCTGTCCATAAATTTCCAAGTGACTAAATAAACATATATGTATCCTTCTGAATTTTTTACTGAGTAGATGATAGTCTTCAAAATTGTCGGTGTGTTTGCCTTTCTTTTCTGTATGAAAAGCTCAACTACTTATTGGTCATGTAGAAAGCATAGTCCTTCACATATAGAATATGCCAATAAAACCCAAATGATATTTCTAAATATAATGATCATTTATTCTTTTCACCTCAGTGAGGTCAACCTAAATATTTCTAGCAGTACAGTAGTTATTAATGTGGGGTGATTGTGCCCCACAAGAAACATTTGGCCATGTCTGTGGACATTTCTGTTTGTCAAACATGGAGGTTGCTACAAGCTTGTACTGAGTAGAGGCCAGGGAGGCTGCTAATCATCCCACAATGCATAGGGACAGTGCCTTACGATGAAGAATATTCCACTTAAAATATCAATAGTATTGACTTTGAGAAACTCTCTTCTAAAAGAATGTATGCTACTTCAAGAATGTTCTTTCCCTTCTACTTTCCCATTTTGCCATCTCCTTCTCCTGATCCATCCAGTGGTCTTCATTAGGGATGTTATATAGTCTACGTGACTTAACATGGTTACCTTGAACCATTTCAGCTTGCATGGTCATTTTTATGGCCCCACACTGTCTGCAAAGGGAGCACTGCTGCTTATCATATTTCTGACCACCTACCTCAGGCCAGATGAGTGTCTGGGTGATTTGTGCAAAGAGCACCTGCAGGAACCATGAGCTGCCATGAGGCCAGGCACAACTTGCCCGGAAGCTCATCCTTAAGGGATAATAAAGTTCTTTTTTAAAATATTGAGTCATGGTAGAAGTTAATCAAAAGCAAAAGTCTATGTTAAGATCTAGTTGTTGTTTTTTATCTTTACCCAAGGACATGTTTATCAATTTTAGAGAGAGGGGGATGGAGGGAGAGAGAGAAAGAAAGAAACAAGGAAAGGAAAGAGAAACATCAATCAGTTGCTTTCTCACACACAACCCAACCAGGTACCAACCCACAGCCTAGACATGTTGACTGGGAATCAAACCCATGACCTTTCAGTCTATAGGACAATGCTTCAACCAACTGAGCCACACCATCCAGGGCTGTTTTGTTTTTAAGTAAACTTAATTTTCAGAGTGGCTTTAGGTTCACAACAAAATTGAGAGGCATGTAAAGGGTTTTCCCATTTATCCTTTTCCCCCACAAATAAACAGCCACCCCATAATCAATAGCCCCACCAGAGTGATACAACTGTTACAACTGATAAAACTTCATGACACATCATTCTCAGCCAGAGTCTACATTAGGGTTCACTCTTGGTGTTGTACATTCTATGGGCCTGGACAAAATTTTAATGACATGTACCCAACACTGTAGTATCATAGAGTATTTTCACTGTCCTAAAAATCCTTCGTGCTCACATAGTTATCCCTCTCCATCCAATTCCTGGTAACCACTGATATTTTTACTGTGGAAAAAAATTTCCATAATTTTGTCTTTTCCAAAATGTCATACAGTATTTAGCCTTTACAGATTTGCTTCTTTCACTTAATAATATGCACTTAAGTTTCTTCCTTGTCTTTTCATTGCTTAATAGCTCTTTTTTGGTGCTAAATAATATTCCATTCACTGGATGTACCAGTTTATTTATTTGTTCACCTACTGAAGGACATCTTGGTTATGTTGCTTCAAAGTTTTGACAATTATGAATATTAACATTTGTTTTTAAGAGCATATTATTAATACAAAGTCTCAGAAAGGACAGTGATTAGAGGTGTAGTAGAAAGAAATATTTGTTCATATTTTGGTCAAAGTATTTATCAAATGCTATTGTATTGATTTTTTTTTCTTTATAAAAGAGAATCTAAACCAGAATGTACAGAAATCCATGTAATACTGGTTTTTGTATTCCTAGTACCTAATATGGTGCATGGCAGATAGTAGGTTCTAAGTAACTGATGAATAGATAAATTGAGTTTGTTTCTTCAAGTAAAGTCAATCAGATTTGATGAATGATATTTAAAAATGTATAAAGTGAGTTAGAATTGGTCATTGTTTTGCTAGAAAATTAAGACAGAGTTATTCATCTCCTTCCTATTCTAATTTGAAATAGTTTCTCTGCCCCATAAAGTCCATAAGAAAATTTTCACATATAAAGTTAATTTTATATCATGCAAGGCATAAAAGAAGGATAGGTTAGAATACACACTGAGAAGGTGTGAAAAATCCTTCAAAAGGCCAAGGTAAGAAAATAATATTTTATTAAGCTTTTATTTGTTGCCAGGCACTGTGCTGAAGAAAAAAAATAAGTAGGATATTATTTCCTTTCTGAGCAACAAACCCAGTCAAACCAAGGGAGAATCCAAGAAGGCTATGAGCAGGTTTTCTCAGTGAGGGGGTAGATTATAAAAAGCAGAACCATCTAACAGACTTTAATACATTCCATACTCCTCCTCCTCATCCCACCTCAATGTCTACCTCCTTAAAGTGACTGCCACACTAAGCCACCCACTCAGAGGACCAGGCCATGTTATTCCTCAGGAACCAAGGGGGTCAGATTGGCTAAAGGGCTGAGACTCATTACTGGATTAAGCTGGCGTGAAGAAGATAAGTAACGGCCAACTTTTTTTTTTCCATTTAAAAAGATGGCATTGCAAGAAGGGAATAATATTTCTCAGAGTATTACAAGTTTGTATTTTAAGTACAAATAGATTTCAAGACTTATAACTGTGTTTTTTTTTTATAAAATATTGCTGCAAAGAGGTTCTCCAACTTGGGTCAGTACCAGAACTACCTGGACAACTAGGTGAAAGTACAAAAACCCAGGCTTTGTCCTACCTGTCAAAGTAAAAATGCACTGGACGCTTGTGAAAAACTGCAAGACCATTTTATTTGGGATACTGCAATGAAAGAGAAAGAGAGATTTTAGTACAGGACTGAGCTCAGCTCTGCAGAAAAAAAAGGTGGGAGGGCTTTTCATTGCTAGGATGACCTAGTGGAAAAGTACTGAAGGGTGTTGGGGGGAATCTGTCAAAGTGATTAGAGCATCTGTGTTTGTTAATTATCTATTATAAAAGTTATCCTCCTACCCTTCCACAGAGCCTGGGAGATAGGGACACTATCTTCCTTGATTACATTTCAAAGGGACCAAAGGGAGGCTCCAAGATCCTTGAAAAAGGAATTAACTGGTTACAAAAATGGCAAGAGGCTGGGAGAAGTTTTACAACTTAAAGGGGCAGAGAAAGAATTTACAATTGCAAGTCACTAAAGTAAATGCTGGAAGGAAAAGAGAGATCAGGGGCCTGTAGTCTAGAAGAAGCCTGTTGAGGCAGCCACACTAGAGGAGCTGGGGGAGGACAATGGCACTAGAGGTTAGCCACAGACAATGTGACAGGGATGCCCAAGAGCCAGGTGAGCACTACAGTGGCAGTGGCAGGGCCCAGCACACATTAAGGCAGCCTGGGCTTTGTCCTCCAGCTGGTTCTGAGGAAGTGGCCAGAGGCCAGCGTAGGAGCAGCAGCAGCAGAGGCAGAGGCTCCAGAGTGTCTTTCTGCTCCCCGTCAACATCAACCTGAGCCAGAGAGGCTAGGAGGCCCAGGTGGTTGGATTGAGTCTGCTGCCCATTCTCGTCACCAGGATATGGACACTGCTCCATCACCAGGAGCACAAAGTTATCATTGTTGAGCCGGATAATACAAGGAAAACTGCTGTCATTGACCAGTTTTCTATGAATGAAGTTGTACATACATCCCCTACCATAGGAAGTAATGTAGAAGAGAGAGTGATTCATGATACACATTTCCTAATGTGGGATATTGGTGGCCAAGAATCTCTGCATTCTTCCTGGAACACTTAACTATACTAACACAGAGTTTGTAATTCTTGTTGTGGGCAGCACAGACAGAGAACTCTATAAAATGTTAGCCCATGAGGACCCAAGGAGAGCTGGATTGCTGATTTTGGCTAATAAACAAGATGTTAAAGAATGCATGACTGCAGCAAAAATCCAGCACTTTTAAAAAATAACTTCTATTAACAATTACCACTGGCATATGCAGGCATGCTGTGCTTACTGGAGAGAAATGATGCCAAATACTTGAACGGATGATGTCACAATTTAAGATTAGATGATCTCTACTGACCTCTTCTCAGAGAGCTTGTACAGACAAAGTGCTGGGCTTTACCTAAAAGCTGCCAAAAATTAATGGTTGAATCACTGTATATTTGTAATAAATTGATTTAAATTTTTTCTATAAGAAGAAAAATGAAGACCAATTATTTGAAAATGAGGATGAAGTCTCACCTTCCAATTGCTTTCTCATTAGTTTCTTCCAAAACAAGGTCTTAAAGCTGTGGTTGATATTTTTCTCATAATGAATTCTCTCAGGACACTGTGTAGGCTGTGGTATGTATAAAGGGAGAAGACACTTTTAACTTTAAGAGCTTTATTATCAGTATAACCCTCCTTAGTTGAATGTTGTTCTCTTCTTGTTCTATTAGGTCAAAATACAAATCAGCACAGATATTTAGTTTCCAATATTTTAAAATGTAATGTTATTTATGAAAAGTAATTTGCACAAAGTTGTAAGTATTGTGTATATTTGTCAAGTTTGAGTTAATGCCTTTGATTTATGTTCTAAAGAAAAGTGAGTAACAAAAACTTGTAATATTCTTAATTGAAACCATAATGAGTACATAATGAGTACCATAATCAGTACATAATGGCATTGATTTAAATATCAATTTGTACTTTTCCTTTATGTCCTTGGTATTGTACTAACAAAATTCAAAATCACTGAGCTGCCCTTAAAATAAAAAGGGAAGAAAGAAGAAAAGAAAAAGTTTGAAAAAAGGAAGAAGCCTGTTTAAAGTTTAGTCATGCTAAGAAGAAACTTAAGATCCTCTTGATCATACCTCAGTGAGTTTTATTAGTTTTCAGGTAAAAAATCCAATAGGTACTCAGATTTGAAACCACTGCTTTGAAATATGTTTTTTAAAAATGCTCAAAACTACCCCAAACTAAATTAAATAGAATGTGGGCAAAGTAACATAATCACATCAATTTGACTTTTTGAATTCCCTTACTAGTTGCAACAGGAAAATAACTGTAACTTTTATGTGAGATTTAAGAAAGAAAAATAGAACTCAATTGTAAGGTTTCAAGATGAAATATAGGGCACATGGCACATATCTGTTTTCTGAAATTTGAATTTAAGTGGACGCCATGAATTTTTATTTGCTAAATCTGCCCACCCTGTGATGGAGATCATAACTGGGCTCTCCCTAACGGCACACAGCAAGTTCCTAATTACAAATCTCAAAGTTATTGCCTCAGTATTTCCATGGAGAAGAACTTTTTTTAAATCTTCAAAGCAATTTCATTGCTTAAAGAGAGAAGGGGAGGGAGAGAAACATTTATGTGAGAGAGCAGCTTTGAAGGGCTGTCTCCTGTATGCACCTGGACCAGGGATTGAACCCACAAGCTCGGCATGTGCCCTGACCAGGAATCAAACCAGCAACCCTTCAGTTATGGGATGAGGCTCCAACCAACTGAGCCACACCAGTCAGGGGTGGAGAAGAATTTTTCGAATAAGTCAAGAAAGATAGGAGTCTTTAGTTATCACTACAAATATCTTTTAGGGATTGCCATTTCCCATACATCCATTCTCCATAATTCAGCTGGCTTAACAATGCAGTCTTTTGAGGTATCTGTGGCCAGTGTTTTTTTAGCCATTGTTTGTGAGGCAAACATTTGCTGCTTGGGATACCTTGATCTGTGGAAGGTTCTTCTAAATGTAAGGAGCTCAGCAGGCTGAAATATAAACATTTTTTTCAACCAGCTTCAAAGAATATGAACAATCTACAAAGTACATACATAATCAGTTGCCTCCTAAATTGTAAAGCCATAGGTTCCAGACCCTACCAGATTTTGGTTCTGTAACTATTTTATCTGCTTCGCTTAGTTATCAAAGGGATCTGGCCCTGGCCGGTGTGGTTCTGTGGATTGAGTGGCAGCCTGCAAACCAAAGGGTCACTGGTTCGATTCCCAGTCAGGGTACATGCCTGGGTTGTAGGCCAGGTTCCCAGTAGGGTGTGAGTGAGAGGCAACCACACATTGATGTTTCTCTCCCTCTCTTTCTCCCTCCCATCCCTTCTTTCTAAAAAATAAATAAATAAAATCTTTAAAAAGCAAACAAAAAAAGGGATCTGTTGTTATCCTATAATGACAAAAGTGGGTCTATGTGACAATTTAACAGCAAAAGCCATTTCTTTCAATCGTATCTTTTAAAGCACTGTCAGGTAATTAACTTCACAGCAGTTTTGTTAGCAAAGTACTACTACAGATAAAATGAAACATTCATTAATAATTGACCGTGAAAACTGTAGTTAACTACTGTTGAGCTAGTATAATCACTAACAGGAGAAGACAGAGCAGATTAACTGTGAAATGTTGGAAACCAGAAGCCACAGCTCCAAAGGGCTAGCTAACCTATGAAAGAAAGAAAGTGGGAGATCAAACACAAGAGGTAAAAGCATTATTTACAATACCTGTATTTTCATACATTTATGGGCTAAACAATGGTTAGAGTGTTTAAAGCACAGCAGGAATTCCCCTTTAAAAGACTCTTCCTCAGAAGTCTTTCATTTGTGTGAAGCCCCAAGTAAGAGAACACAAAAACAGGAAAATAACCAAAAGCACTTCAAAGCACGTGAAATACTCAATTAAGCAAGTGATAACAGTTCATCAAAGCAAGCACTTTATTTCCACTTTAAGGCCTGTGTCTTGTTCACTTTACTGTCCTTTTACGAAACGCTATTGGCAACGACTCTACTTTCTAGGTACAGTGTGACTGTTGCTTTCTTCCCCATACATGAGCTTCTGAATAACTTTGGCCACAAGTGGTATAATTTCAAAGAAGTCCTTAAATAAATGAAAGCTTTCATCTGCAACAGAGTGAAATCCTGGTCTCTCTGACCCCATCTTGTTTGGGCCTGCTTTGTCCCCGTGGCCTTCAGCTAGTAAGCTGCCCCTCTCATCTTCCCTCCCCTTGATTTAAAAGAAGCCTGAACTTTGGCCTTGCTTAAGATGGATTTGAGGAAGAGCAATCACACCCCATCATCTCCAGCTGGCACCTTCTCAATCAGTAAACCTTTCCTAACTCCAAACGCTAATGTTTTGAATATTGGCCTTTTTGAAGCATCGGGCACACAAACTTTTGAATGCTAGTAACATACAAAATATCTGCAATTTCTTTCATGCAGAAAACTAACAAAACTAAAATGAAAGAAAATAATTCCCTCTCCCTCAAATGAATGTATATTTCAGCTTCAACAA
Organism: Trachops cirrhosus; assembly: GCA_028533065.1. Classification (NCBI taxonomy): domain Eukaryota; kingdom Metazoa; phylum Chordata; class Mammalia; order Chiroptera; family Phyllostomidae; genus Trachops; species Trachops cirrhosus. The sequence goes on along the minus strand of CM052541.1, from coordinate 115,631,301 downwards.
CTAGGTTACCATGCATTCTGAGCAAAATCATAAAGAATAGAAAGACTAACCTTGCACTGAAGATGATTTCTTAGCAGTCACACTGGCATATTGTTAAAATGATGTATGCAATATTGCTTTGATCTGAAGATCACTATATAGCATTGAGTCTTTTCTATCAATAATTATCTTTGAGTATAAATGATAATTAAGCTTCTATTTTTTGTATTAAGGAGACCCAGGCACTGAACTTGCTACAAAACTGCAAGGGGCAAAGCTCAGAAATAGAAAATAAAACTTCCCATTTTTGTTAATCTGTTCTAAGCAGCAGACCACATTATATCCTTAGGAATTATTTTTACTAAGTTCTTAAAAAGGAAAAAGCAATGATGTTGTAGGAAAAGCATATAGGGCAAGGATAGAGTCATAAACAAAAACCTCCATTGCAAAAGACTTTTGTGGCACCTATGGTGACATTAGAACATCAACAATCTGTTTTAAACAGGTCCATAATTTCTGGTGCAATTCAGAAATAATTGCTAATGTGCTTTTTAACTTGCAATTTTCAGAGCCATAAAGCTTAAAATTCACTCTGGAAATATTGGAACTCTTTATTTTAAAATTTGAGATAGGAAATGCCTAATGTCTTTTCTGTATGTTCTTGTTCAAAGATAAGCAGCTCTCTGGGTCTGTAAGAGGAAGGTAGACTTGGTCCATTACACAAAGAACCATGTGAGGGGTGAAAAAAGAGAAAAAGGGCAATTAGAGAGATGTCTTAGCTGCCTTGTATCAAATTAATGCACACACACAAAAGAACTATTATTTCCTGATTCAAATAGTTTAATCACCCATGATTTCTAGGTAACAAGAATAACAAATAATTAGTTTAAATCAAATATAGCAGAGTTTTTGACTTTAAGGTAGGACAGACCATCTCATTGTTTAAGCCAAAACATAATTTATAAGGAAGATTTCAGATGGATAGCCCAAATTCTAGGAAATATTTTATTATGGACAGTTTGTGAAGTTTCCTTTAAAGAACTCTAATGATATACAATATTTCACTTTTTCCCCCTATTTAACTAACTTGAAGTCCTTTTCAGAAATCTTAATCAATCATGGCTCTGATTATGTCATTACATACATAAGCCTGAAAAAAATCATAATGATTAAATTTAAAATGAATTTATTTTTTAATTTAAAATAAATTTCTAAGATAAATACTGAAAATAAAATGTTTTGCAGATGTCCTGACTATTCATTTCCAGTCCAGTCAGTTGTCTTTAACTCAAATGGACTGACTTAAGCAAACTGTTATATCATTGGCCTCAGCCATAATTACAAACCAGTTACATCCCTGGGGGTTCAAGGCTCCTCTACTCTGGGTTCCTACAACCTCTAGGCTGGCTCATGACCCAGAATACTGAGGAATGGCCTTCCCACTTCCTGTCCTCATGCTACAGCTGTGCAGGGGGCACATGGCATAAAAGGCACCTTATATTATAACAAGCCTTAATCTGAGATATCCTCCTTACACACAGATACACACACACAGACACACACACACAGGTCCATGTGGTTCTGCCCTGTAAAAAAATATACTTCCTGACTCACCTGCTATGAGCTTTTCACATTAGAATGAAGAGTTTGGGCTTTTATGACCAAATACCTTTAGTTATATACAACCCCCCAAAGGGAAAGGTCTCCCTGGTGAGTCTGGCTCCAGCTCACTATTTCATGTGAGCACAGATCTACCTCAAAACAGGTTCCATGACAGGAGTCTACTATTTCTAACTAGATACTTATAACTGGAAAGATTCATGGACATGTCCATTGTCTTGTGTAGATCTGAAGAGAAAGATCTCTAGTTTTCCTATTTTATCATTTTGACAGTATAAGAATTTTTGAAAATATTTAGTTTCTAACCAATACTCTTGAAAAATGTTTCACCTGTAAACATTGCTCACTTTGGGTCTTTGATTATACTTTACTTTGTCGAGGCTGAATAATGTCACCATTTAACAAAGATTACTCAATTATTCTAAGTGGCAAGTTAAACATTCTGAATTTAACATGAATATACCTTTTGAATCAGAAAATAAAATCAGTGATTTTTTTCAATTAAAATTTTAAAAATTTATAATAAATTCCTTAATTTCAGTTCCATATTATTTCAGATGACAGGAAAATCCTTCAAATTACTTTATGAATATAAAATGTATTATATATGTTATTGATTCTAAAACTTAGCTTTTGCTATAAGGCATATGAACACATATGTTAAACTACAATACCATGCCTTTGTATCTTTTTAGGTAATTGCAACTGGATCATAGGTTATGTACTGATTTCTGCAAAGTTAGCTTACAAAAGACTATAAATTTTCTGAAAGTTCTCATGTGATTAAAAATAATTTATAAAAACAGATATTTCATTCTATTCAATTAAAGTGTGAGAGGTACTGTACATCAAATCATTGCATAAATACATTTTGAGCTATTACTAGATTCAATAGGCCAAGATTATAAAGATTCTAAATTAGTGCATTTATTTCCACCATAGTTAGGCTATAAATGCTTTGTAAAGTTATATAAATTTAATGAAACACAGAATGGGCTAATGAATGTTTTTAGGGACTTAGGATATTTTTTCACTTGCTGAGGAAATAAACAAACTTACTTTTGTGGCTCAGTCTTGATAAAAGGATAAAAATAAAAAACAATATTTCTTACTTCCCCACCTGTCCAGAATTCCGTATAATGTACCTACATATGATTTAACTGAAAATCATGCTTCTTCTGTAAAGGATCAATGAAAAATAGAGGGTTTTTTGTTGTTTGTTTTTTATGATCTAAAAATGATGTGGACTGACGAGCATACTAAATATTTTACGAGAATTATACTTCATGTGCTATAAACACATTATATGTGCACACGTGACAGGACCATTCTGAATTTATTTCTGTATCCCAGTGCCTACAGTGCTTATGATGTATCGGGTTAATCAGTGAATGCAATCTAAACTGACAATAAACAAATATCAGAAAGCAGGAGGAAGGAAAAGAACGAGAGCAGAAAAAGAGACCTATATATGCAGATATATGTACTTGTGTACCCACCCACTAGTCAAAATATGCATAGAGAAATATATTTTTTATGTACAAAAAGTGAAACACGTTCCTAAAGTTTCCAAACAGCCAAAAATATCTATTTTTTTCAAACATTCACATGGAAGGTCTGTTTTAGGGAATAAATATAGCTTCATCATGCTCTAGAAGGAAGGTATAATGAGAGGAGGACAGAGCCCAGGGTGCTGATTTATGGGTCTCTTAGGTGCCTTTCCTTGCTGATTTACTGAGTGCCAAGGAAATACCTTTGGAAGAAGCCTGTTCCTTTTTTCAGGAAATAGTTACTGCTCTGACACTCAGCCATGGGGCAGAAAAAAATAAAATATAGAAATTAAGATGATGAAAAGTAATTTTTAAGAAAAATATGTATTTCCTTCATGCCCTATTGGTTTTTATAAATCATTAATATTTGGACAATAGCAGGTTCTATGGAATCTTCATTGCCAAAAATAGTACTTATCAGTATTTGTGATGTCATTAGGTTCTGACATTATTCCAAATAAATTTTAGGTTACAAAATAATGCAAAACAAGCCTGGTAAAGAGGAGAAAAAATGTCAAGGGGTAAAACTGAGCTACATTTTTGTTGTTAAGAAAAAAATAGATAAATTTTCTGATTAAGAAGTGATCTGGGATTCATAACATAACATTTATAAAACTTGTATTACCAAGAGCAAATAGAAATGTCCTTGCTAGGACTGTGTGAAATTCTGGGAAGGTGGGAGCCCCTGTTTCCCTCTGGTCTTAAAGCCAATGCAACTTACTAATTACAATTCCCCCTTTCCTCCTCCACTTCTAATTGCCCATAACACATATTAGCAATAGAAGAGAGACCCAGCAGGCATATCCCACGTTGTGAAACAGAATTTCCAGAGGCAAAGACAATTACTGGATGGAAAAACAATAAGCAGACATAAGAAGATTGAAATTCAGCATGACAAAAGACTTTCTAAAAATAAACATGATTTTCAAATTAAACATTCAGTAAATAAATTTGAGAAAAGGATGAACATTTTAAAAAATCTCTTAGGTCACTAATTTAGATGGCAAATGGACAAATATCTAAGATTAGACAGATAGATAGATAGATAGATAGATAGATAGATAGATAGACAGATAGATAGAAGATAGGATAGATAGATGGATAGATGAGGGGAACCTCCCCCTAATAAACAGAATTATCTTCTGGAGGATGGGCCCCTTGTAGTACAGGCTTCCACCACTACCTAAGTGTTGTAGGAACCCATCTGTATCAGTGTACCAACTGGCATTGCTGTGAGAGGCTGTGTTCCGCTTCAGTGAACTTTTTTGAGGACTTTCAATGTATTTGCCCATTTCATGATGGGTGATTTACAAGCACACCTGCCCACACCATGCTGAATGTCCAGCAGGTTTTGACCAAAAATGACATGACTCCCAGGCCCCACCCTCACTATTCACTAGATCTTGCCCTGACCAACTTTTTTTTGTTGTTTCCCTGGATAAAAAAAGTCCTCAAAGGGAAACGATTTGCCAATGTAGAAAAGCTGAAATGAAAAAACAACAGAAACACTAAAAGGCACCAAAATCAATTAGTTCAAAAATTGTTTTGAGCCATGGAAAAAACATCTCAATAGGTGTATTGCATCAAATGAAGAGTACTTTGAAGGTGAATGAAGTTTAAACATGTAAGTTTAAACATAAATACACAATTGTTTATAAACAGGTTCCAGTTTGTTGGGGTCATGCCCTCACATATATCTTCAGACAAAAGATAAGTGTAATCTGCACTTCAAGTGCAGATTACAATGGATAGATGGTTCAGAAGGGGAGAAAATAAAATGTGATAATGACACAGATAATAGATATAATTTCTCTGAACTTCAGAAAAACTTCAGTCCTCTATGTCCCCTAACTAAAATGGCTCACCAGATTCCAAAAGTGTTTGACACACAAGGAAGCACAAACTAGCACATTTAACAATTACTTGAATAAATGATTCAAATTTTCAAGAATGCATGAAAAAAATCTTACAACCTCCTAGCTAGAGAGAACAGGACTCCTTACAATAGGAAGTAAACCACACCCAAATTAGAACACATTCTTCAAGATAGGGGAAGATGAAAAGATGAAGAAACCATAGTAAAAGGGGAACTTTATAATATAAACAATATAATAATAATTAAATTGAAAGACAAATAAGTCATTGAAGTGTTAAATAGTCTCTTTAAAACTCAGGAGAAATTAGGTCTCATACGTGTAAGTCTATCCCTTTTTAAAATGCATAGCATAGTGGTGCTGGGTTTCCACCAGATTCATGGACTTATCCTAATACTAGTATAATCTGATCCTTTGTCCAGTTTGGGATCCGTAGACTCTGAAACACTGGTCTTTGGAGATTCTGAAGGTATTGATTTCATGCCAGGATTTGATAGGATGGATGGTCAGTGAAAGACAACCCCCAACTTCTCTATATTCTCTGAGACTTAGATTAAGTATATCTCTTCCTTGGTCTGAACTTGAGATATCAGTGTTATACATGTTATATTATAACTGACCATTTGGAGTACATGTTGGCCCTAGATATCTCTCTCCTTTTTAAGAACAAGGAAAAAAGAAAATTAAATGAAAATTTTGGTAACATAAAAAGTGTTTTAAATGAGCATATAAAATTTAAAAATGAGCATGTCACAGAAAATAGAAGTATGTGTCCCCTTTATGTCTTCAATTTTTAAAAATATAAATGACTGTAAAAACAAAGGAGAACAAAGATGAACTGATAAGAAAAAAGTCTAACTAAAAGGCTATTTTGCTGAGAGGTAGAGGAGCTGAATGAGATAAAGATTTTAAATACCCCACACCATGGTCATTGAATTTAAACTGAAGGTCTTAGAAGCACTAAAGATTAGAATTATCACAGCAAAAAGCATTATTGGGGAAAAAAGCTTAGAAGTTTTACCTATAATGCCAAAAGAATAAGAGATAAATGGCATAAGAGAAAATAGTGGATATGAAGGAAGTGATTTACCATTACATATAATTGGAGCTACTAAAAATGGGGGAAAACCAAAATGGGATCAAAATAGCACAAAACATTATAATACAAGAAAACTTTCCTAAACTTAGAAAATACATATGAATCTATGTATTAAAAAGAACTCATCAGAGTTACAACAAAAAAATAAATAAAAATAGGCCAACATCTGGACATCTTTTGCTAAATTTTCCATTTTAAAAATTAATAATGATTCATGCATACTCAATAAGGAAAGAATAAACTTTACATTAAAAAAAGAAAAATTAAGCCATCTTAATTAAAGAATGAGGCACAATAGAGCAACGTTTAAAGGATTTTGAGTGAAAAAAGCTGAACCCAAGAGGGCTGCACTTAATCCTGCTGGCATTCTTATATGAAGCCAACAGAAACATATTCTTCAGTCACACTGTGGACTCAGAAAATACTGCACTGCACACACCAAAACTGATTTCCAATATGTTAATGAGTAAAATGTACAACGATTTAATTAAAAAGTACTAGAAGAAAATGTCAGTTACTATTATTCTGCTCTCCCAATAAGGTAGCCTTTTTAAACATTAACACAAAGGCAGATAATAGAACAAAAGAAATTAAATAGATTTTACTTGCAAAAATTAACTTGTGCACATAAATATCAGAAGCCAAAAGCAAATAAATTTTAAAAATTAAGCCCATATGTAAGACAGCTAAGAGGGCTATTATCCTTAAATATCAGGATATTTCACACAGTAGTATGAAGAATAACTCAATAAAAAGGTAAAAAATATGATCAAGTAAGTCACTAAAAAGTTAAAAATGCATTAAACATGAAAAAATTATCAACCCTGCTTTTAAGCAAAAAAATAAAAAATGAATTGAGACTAAAGGCAATTATTTTTTATTGACCATGTTGACTCGAGTCCTGGGAAAGGGCACTTTCATGTACTGTTTCAGACCATGTAACTTGACGTAACTTCCCTGGGGAGCTTTTTGGCAACATAGACTATCATCTTTGAAATATGTACACACCTTAGTAGAGCAATTCCAGTTTTGGAAAATTATCCAGCATTGTTTACAGTGGCCCAAAGTGTGATGAACAGAGAAGACCACAGTACTTGACAGTTTGAAGAGACCAGCATGCTTCTGGAAAACAGCATACTATGTGCCACTAAAAATGGTGCAGAAGAATGTTTAATCCAATGAGGATTTTCAATAGACATTAAGTAAATTAATGAATAAATGATAAATTGCTTCAGTAAAAAACAATTGAATATAGTACCTGTTACTAATTTCATTTAAATTGACAATATATATAAAATATGCATAAAAAAGTAACTAAAAGATCTATACCAAAATATTTACCAAGACTATCTTTCAGTGATGCAGTTATTGCTGATATTTGTGGCTTTCACTATACTTTCATGAAATTTCCAGAATTATTATAGTATGCATTAACCGATATAATAGAAAAAAGTACAAAGATTTTATGTAAAGTACTAGAAACAGAGTAAGAAATGCAGCTATTATAAAGCATTAACTTAATATTAAAATAAAGTAATCAAATAAAGCAGCTCATCAAATCTAAAGACAAAGGCAGCTAATATTACCATAAATACTTACTGAGCACTTATTTTTTTGTATTAAACCTTATAATGTCATTATAGTACTCTCCCTCTTGCATAGAATCACTACATTACATTTGAGGCTTGTTAGTTCCAAGTATTTGAAACCACCATTCTAGAGTATCTCAAGAGCTTGAATACTAGTTCATTTATTGGGATATTTCCAGGGCATAGTATAGCACCTCTAATTCATAATACCTGGGATGATTAATAAATGTTATTTTAACAAAACTGAATTGCCAAACTAAATTTGTCATAGTCATATGATGATACAAGAATAAATTTTTACATAAATTATTACCCTAAACTCAAAAAGATGGTGCTTTCATTATAAGAATTTTTTTGAAGCTATCTATCAGAAATTAGGATAAGTCAGGGTGAGGAAAACATCTTTGCTTTCTATGAACAGTTGAACACCGCTAAAAACTCACATTTTCTGTATGCCACAACAATTTCTCCCCTACATAGAAACTATTTATTTTTTAAGGGTAAGCCTGCAATTCTTTGCATGTGTATTATATACATTGTAGCCCAACTTCCTAGGCAGAACTGGTATAAAAATAATTAGTTTTACAGAGCAAGGAAGATCTAGTACTAAAATTACATGATGGCAATAACAGCAATCAAAGTGATCGCAAAAGCAAGCTTACATCAGACACAACATACAATATAAAATCAGCCACCGCCTTGACAGATTTATCTAAACTTCACAGACAAAACAAATGAAAAGGAAGGTGAAGGAAAAGTTATAAGGGGAAACTAAATATCCATCAAGGAAAAAATACATGTGTTTAAAATAAGCAGATAATGGCCTTTGAACGCCACAAAACATCCCTTATCTTCCTCATTTGTGAGCTCATATTACATCAAAATGATAAAAATCGGTGTTCTCCCATCCAGGGTTGGAATCTGTACATACTGTACAGTAGCCTGGAGACACTGCAGGAACTGGGGAAATGTCAAAGAGAAAGAATGTGTCTGTCAAGAAAGAAAGACAAATCCCAGTTTCTCCCTATCTCTTGAGGTTTGAAGCAAATGGATTTCTTTTTTCATCTCTGCTTGAGACATCATTACTGTATATATTGCATTTTCCTGTAATGTGTGTTTACAGATAAACACTTAGGCCAGCATACAACCTCTGACCTGAGCTTGTAACATACAAACATAAAATGTTTAAAATAACAATCAAAATGTCAATCTATGTGGGCACATCATACAAAAATAGAAAATATTATACTCATTTCTCTATTGCAAATTATAAATTGTGGTCCTTTTATGAAAATATAAAGTTTCTGGAAAACATAAAATAAATCCAAGACGCTTTAGTTTTATTTTGTGTACAGTTAGCAATGTGTTTTTATTATGTATAACTTAGGCATTACTATTTATAACCATATGCCACTTAATTTTTAGATAAAAATGTAATGTCTCTATAATATATCATCTTATTTTTGTGTAGCCTCAATGAACTACAGTTTTTCAAATTAGATACCCAAAGTTAAAACAAAAATCTGGTACGTGTAACATGTTTTGCAATTAGAAAAAGTCAAATACCAAATGTTAAGAACATTTGGATTTCAACAATATAATATATTAAAATAAAATAAGCATGCATTTGAATAAAAATAAAAAATATCCTCCCCCCAACTCTATTTATCAATATGAAGGGTAATGGGATTATAGAGTTGGTTTGTTCTCTTTTCCAAACTTAATTTGCTGTCATCTTACTGTTTTGCGAGTTTCAACAGCAATGACAACAATAATAATTCTAATAATTTTCAACAGTGAAAGGAGAGATAAAATAGGTAGAGATCTCAGTGACACAGTTGAAAAGTCCCAAAATTCATCTACCACAAAAGAAGAAAGATAAAATTTCAGAAAGTAGAGTCTAAAAATATTTTAACCAATACAACAATATGGGAAATATAAATCGATAGTGTCATTATTGGAAAAATAAATCATCATTTAACTCAAGAATATGTTTATTAAGTCTGTTTATTTGTTCAAGTCTTATCACTCCTAATAAAGTTTTATAGTTTCTTAGTTGAGTTCCTGGAGATTTCATGTTTTATATTTCATTCTGTTATTAGGATCTTTTTCTATCTTGTTTTATAATTGATTATTGCAAGAATATGTGAAATATATATCAATTATTTCAGAAGTTCCAACCAATGCAACAAAGCTGGAAAATCATCACTATTGGAAAAATGAAAATTATTACTATATTAAGAGAATTTGGTACTTCACCTGGATAATATGAATTAACTGAAAATACTACTGGAATTCATAAGGTAAATTATTTAATACAAATACATAAAATCTAATACAGTTCATATATTCTTGCAATAATCAATTATAAAACAAGATAGAAAAAAGATCCCAATAACAGAATGAAATATAAAACATGAAATCTGCAGGACCTCCAAAGAAACTATAAAACTTTATTAGGGGTAATAAGACTTGAACAAATGAACAGACATATTCTTGAGTTAAACAGTAAATATTACAAAGATTTCAAACCTCCCTAAGTTAATGTGTGAAGTTATAACTTAACAATATAATTTTGAAACTTAGCTATAAGATTAAAAGGACCAGGAAAAATATCCAAGAACAATTTGGACACAGAAATAATCAGGGAAGAATTAACTATCAGATGTTAAAATATATTATTAGTGTTCATGGATTGGAAGAATTAACATCATCAAAATGTCCATGTCACCCAAAGCAATTTATAGATTCAGTGCAATCCCTATTAAAATACCAATGACAGATTTCACAGACATAGAACAAACATTTCAAAAATTTATATGGAACCATAAACAGCCCCAAATAGCCATAGCAATTTTGAGAAAGAAGAACAAAATAGGAGGGATCATAATATCTGACATCAAACTATATTACAAGGCCATTGTAATCAAAACAAGTCTGGTACTGGCATAAGAACAAATACATAAACCAATGAAACAGAATACAGAGCCCAGAAATAAATCCAAGTCTCTATGATCAATTAATATTCAGTAAAAGGGGCAGAAGCATAAAATGGAGTAAAAATAGCCCCTTTAATAATTGGTGTTGGGAGATCTGGACAGCTACGTGCAAAAAAATGAAACTAGGCCACCAAATTACACCATACACAAAAATAAACTCAAGATGGATAAAAGACTTAAGTATAAGTCATGATAACATAAAAGTCCTACAGGAGAACATAGGCAGGAAAATCTCAGATATCCCATGCAGCATTTTCACCGACATGTCCCATAGAGCAAGGGATATAAAGGAAAGAATAAACAAATGGGACCTCATCAAAATAAAAAGCTTCTGCATGGCTAAAGAAAACAGCATTAAAATGAAAAGAGAACCAACTGTATGGGAAAACATATTTGCAAATGATATCTTGGACAAGGGTTTGATCTCCAAAATATATAAAGAACTCACACAACTCCACTCCAGGAAGGCAAACAACCCAATTAAAAAATGGGCAAAGAACCTGAACAGATACTTCTCCAAGGAGGACACACAGAGGAACCAGAGACATATGAAAGGATGCTCAGCATCATTAGCCATCAGAGAGATGCAAATTAAAACCACAATGAGATATCACTTCACACAGGTCAGAATGACCATTATAAACAAATCAACAAACAACAGTTGTTGGAGAGGTTGTGGATAAAACGGAACCCTAGTGCATTGTGGGTGGGAATGCAGACTGATGCAGCCACTGTGGAAAACAGTATGGAATTTCCTCAGAAAACTAAAAATGGAACTGCCCTTTGACCCAGCAATCCCATCGCTGGGATATACCTCAAGAATCTTGAAACACCAATTCAAAAGAACTTATGCACCCCAATGTTCATAGCAGCACAATTTACAACAGCCAGGTGCTGGAAGCAACCTAAGTGCCCATCAGTAAATGAGTGGATCAAAGAACTGTGGTACATTTACACAATGGAATACTACACAGCAGAAAGAAAGAAGGAAGTACTACCCTTAGCAACATCATGGGTGGAACTGGAGAGCATTATGCTAAGTGAAATAAGCCAGGTTGTAAGGGACAAATATCATGTGATCTCACCTATAAGTGCAACCTAATCCACAAAACAAACAAGCAAGCAAAATACAACCAGAGACACTGAAATAAAGAACAAACTGACAGTAACTGGGGGATGGGGGGAGGATAATAGAGGATGATAGGGAAAGGGCCATCAAGGAACATATATAAAGGATACATGGACAAAGCCGAAGGGGGTAGTTCTGAAGGTGGGAGGCAGGGATGGGGGGGACACATGATGAAGAGAAAATGGAGATAACTGTACTTGAATAACAATAAAATTTTTTAATTTAAAAAATAAAATAAAATATATTATCAAATTCTGTTATAATAAAAGCACATTAATGAAATAGTCTAACATGTTCTCAATTTCCTATCACTCTGAGTATTCATTTAAGAGATATAATGGAAGGGATGTAATAAAGAGAATTTCCTTACTGGACCATAAGCTGATCTACATCATTTCTAAGTTTCCTTCAACTCTAAAATTCTGTGCTTCTATACATTAACAATGATGATATATCAGATATCTCTGTAATACATATTGTTTTATAGTGAAACCTTCATAGTTTACAGCAAGTCATAACACATAGACACATACTGAGCCTGCCTGCCTATGAGTGGGGTGCCCCAACAAAGCACAAAATGAAAACTACGCATCCTCAGAGCGTGCCCCACCTGTTACTAATAGAAGGAGCCCCAGAAACCCAGTCTATCTCCCCTAAGGTTCCTACTACCTCTCTGTTATAGCTCAGGAGTCCCTTCTTGCACATAAATATCTTGTGCAGAGAATAGCAGAAAGACCTCTCATGTTCGATCTTGTTCTTTCCTGACTGAATGTTCTGAATGTTAACAAGGAGCCTAGAAAATCCTGCCTGAAGCACAAAATGTGGGCAAACTCATCAGTAACTTGTCAGGTATAGGTGTGGAGATGTTAGACACCGTCAGAGTGGTGAATCTTTGAGGATAGCTGCCCAAGTCCCTTCTGTTACAGTTCATTCGAATCTGTCATCTAACAGGTGTGAGCTGGCAATAAGCACTGCAATGAAAGACATAAGGTCCTTAGAGGTTAGGTCTTATGTATTACATGTCATTGGGTCCTGGCAACCCTGTGAATGAGTGATGTCCATGTCCTGTCCTCAACAGCCTTGTTCAGCTCCCATAGACTCATACCTATGGCTTTTTTGCAAAGTTGATCCATTTAATATCAGGTCTTTTTCTTTTCCTGCTGCCTTCCATTTTCTCAGCATTATTGTCTCTTCCAAAGAACTGCCTTCTCATGATGTGCCCAAAGTAGGACAGCTTCAGTTTTGTCATTTTTCCTCCAGAAATGTTTCAGGCTTACTTTGCTCTTGGACCCACTTATTGGTGTCTGATAATCTACGGTATCCCTAGAACTCTCCTCCAACACCAAATGTCAAAGAAATCATTTTTTTCCTTTCAGCCATTTTCACTGTCCAACTTTTGCATCTGTACATAGTAATTGGGAATATGAGGGTATGGATGATCTTAGCTTTGGTCTCTAATGACACATCTTTGCTCTCAGTGATCTTTCCTAATTCTTCCATTGATGCACTTTCAAATGTCAACCTTCCCTTGATTTCTTGGCTGCAGTCTCCATGTGAACTGATAACTAAACTTAGGTAAGCAAAATCTCTAACAAGTTCAATGTCTTCATTGTCTACGTTGAAGTTGTGTTATTTATCTATACTGATGATTTTTGCCATCTTGTTCAAATGTAGTCCTGCTTTGGAATTTTCTTTTTTCACTTTCATCTGAAGACATTTCAAACCATTGCTACTTTCAGCCAGTAGGATGGTGTCATCTATATATCTTAGGTTATTGGTATTTCTTCTGTCAAATTTCACTCCTCTTTCCTCTGAGTCTAGCTCAATTTTTTTCCTATAATATATTCTCCCTGGAGATTAAACAAATAGGGAGATGAAATGTACACTTGTCTGACACTTTTGCTTGTAGGAAACCATCCTGTCTCTCCCTATTCTCTTCTGACAGTGGCTTCCTGTCCACACTACAGGTAATTCATCAGGACAATCAAGTGCTGAGACATGATCTTTCTTTTAGAGCAATCCATAGCTTTTCATGTTCCACATAGTCTAAGGCTTTACTGTAGTCTATAAAACATAGACTAACCCTCTTTTGAAATTCTTTGGAGCACTCTAGTATCCAGTAGAATGCTTGCAATCAGATCTCAACTGCCTTTTTCTTTTCTAAATCTGTCTTGAACATCTGGCATTTCTTGCTCCACAATAGGTGGAATACTTTTTACATCATCTTGAGCTTCGCTTTACTTGTCTGGGGACCTAGGGCAATGATTCTATAGTATTGTAATCCTAAACCTCTCCTTTCTTAAAGATTGGGATGTATACTGAATGTTTCCAATCTGAAAGCCATTGTTTTGATTTCCATATTTGTTGACATATTCTAGTTAGGATTTTGACAGATTCAGCCTCTGTGACTTGAAATAATTCTCTTGGCATTCCATCTACCCTTGGTGATTTTCTTCCCAATACTTTCACTTCACTTTCTAGTATAACAGATTCTTTCTTCTAGGAATCTTCTTCAAAGGTATCTGTCATCCTCTTGTCTCTTCTACACAGATTTTCAGTACACTGTTTCCAATTTCCCTGTATTTTCTCCTGGTCAGATAATGTGTTTCCTTCTGAGCCATTCAATATTCCTATCTAGATTTTAATTTCCCTTTTATGTCTTGAATCTTTTAGTAGTGATCACTTGTTTTTCCTTTTTTGTTGTCCTCTTGTTCCTTTACAGTGACAATTATAATAGTTCTCTTTATGTGATAAATTGTTGAAAAAGTGAGTTCAGGATCCTAACCCTGCTTTTTCCACCTTTTGCTTTTGCCTCTTATCTGTCTCTAACAATTTTTAGTGTTTCTTCTGTCATTCATCTCAATATGTTTTTCCTTTTTAATTCTGGTATTTCTTCTCACATTCTTCCATAACAATATTTCTAGTTTTAGTCTACAGTTCTTCTGGTTCTTGGTCAACTAAGTTTAATAGTGTAAATCGGTTTTTTATGTGGACTCTAAATCCATCAGGAATGTTATTTATACTACATTTTGGCACTATAATTCTTTTAGTGCTTTTCTTCAGCTTTACTCTAATGTCTGATATTAACAGTTCATGGTCAGCACTACAATCTGCCCTTGGTCTAGTTTTGGCAGAGTGAATACAGCTTCTCCATTCCCTGCTTCCAATTGCATAGCCTATTTGAGTTCTGTACTGGCCATCTGGTGATGTTCATGTATAGAGTCATCTGTCTGGTGGTTTGAAGCATGTGTCTGTGATGAACAAGTTGTTGGCTTCACAGAAATTCATGAGCGAATCTCCTGCTTCATTTTTTTACCCCTAGTCCAATGTAAGGAAACAGAAGAAAACAACAAATTTTCTGAAGACATTTGATTCAGTTTTATTTCCTACTTTTGCATTCTATTCACCTATAATAGCAGCATACCTGGTTTAGGTGAGGTCCTACCACACCATAGAGCAATCCCTGAAGGTTTGGCCCAGCACACAAGGGTAGAGGCTGTGTGGATGCTGAGACAGAGCATTCTGGCACTTGAGGCAAAGTCACGTACCCAGTGCTGTGCTCAGAAATGGAGCCCTCTCACCCTGCCAGACTGAAGCACAAAGTGTTACACCTCCAGTGTTCACCTCTCCATTTACCTCCCAGATGTGTTCAAGGGTGTAAGCCAGTGTCCAGAATCCTAGATCTAAACACCCTCTAGAACTTTCTACCTCAGAGTTCTAAAGCCTCACTTCCCCTAACTTACCAGATGAGCCAAACACTTCACTCCAGGTCTGCAAACACTTTTCTCCCAGGATAGTCAGGGCTTCTCCTTATACATGATTGATTGCAAGATATCCTCCACTTGTCCTCTAAAAGGACACAATGTTCTGTGAATTCAGCAGGTTTTCAAGTTCCCAGCTTTACTATGACACAGAGGCACTGAAAAAAATGCAAATTTAATCTCTGGGAGGATTTCTACTCTTCTCCTATCAAATCCCACCATAACATACCATTCCAGGGGAGCTAGTCACAATGCCAAATTCCTGAACCCCAACCCAGATCTACTGAATCAAACATTTTAGAAATGGAGTTCAGGAATAGGCATCTTTTAACAAGCTCCCCATGGAACACTTAGATATTGAGGTTTGAGAATCACCACTCTGGGCTTTAATCGCTTTATGCTTGTCTCTTAATCATTTGCATAAAACAATGCTAGATAATTTCAGTTGTACTTTCTATTTCCATAGCTTTGGCAAGCACACCTTGTCCAACTTGGAAAATAAGTAAGGAACAGGAGAACATGATGGCAATGGTGGTGGAAATAGATATTAGCAACAGGAATAGCAAATTACAAACTTTCTATACAAAGGAAAGAAAGAGAGAAGACATATATTAACTGCAGAGTAGAGGCAAACTAGCCTCTTGTAGATCACCCCCTTCACTGCTACAAGCATAGAGGGAAAACTTTGCATCCCCTGCCCCCATTCCAGGCAATTTCTCTTCATTGATTCACTCACTCTGCAGGTTATGCCAGGCAATGTTTCACCTTCCACTTATTCTACAGTGAACAAAACAGACAGGGTCACTATCATTATGGAACGCACTTATAAGTACTAAATGGGCACACACAAAATTCAAAAATGAAGTAACTTAGAAAAGGGGGGTATGATAAAAATATAAAGTAATAGGAAGGGGCAAGAGAAAGTCCCCATGAAGAAGTAACATTTAAACAGAGTTTTTACATGGCAGTAAACTAGGTAGGAAGTGTAGAGACAGGGCTCAGTATGTTGGGGAAGAAAGATGCAGGAAGAAACTAAAGCAAGTATAAATGGAAATGAGCTTAGTACTTTAGTGCTTGCAAGAGGAAATGTGCAAGGGGAAGGATGAAGAAAGATAATGTTGAATAAATACTTAGAGATAAAATTGTATAAGACTGTAAGGCCATTGTCAAGTTACTAGATTAGATTTTATTTTATGTCCCACTGAAAATTAAAAGGGTTTTAACTAGGTAGATTAATCTTTTTCTTTTTTGAAGATCATTCCAGTTGCACCCTGGCTGGGTAGCTCAGTTGGTTAGAGCATCATCCCAATATGCCAAGGTTGTGGGTTTGATCCCCAGTCAGGACACATACAAGAAGCAGCCAAGGAATACATGAATAAGTGAAACAACAAATTGATCTCTCTCTCTCTCTCTCTCTCTCCCCCTCCCTCCCTCCCTTCCCGCCTTCCCTCCTGCCTCCCTCCTTTCCTCTCTCCCTAAATTCAATAAAAATAAATAAATAAATATCATTCCAGTTGCTATGTGAAAAAATGGACAAAGGTAGTCAAGGTAGGCAATAAGATAAGCATTCCAGGCAAGAGATTATGGTGGTTTTTATAAGGGTGTTTTCTTGTGTAAGAAGCTGGAAAGGGAGATGCCACCAATTACTAAATGGAAATAGAGTAGGTTTGAGGGATGGAACACAGGAGTTCAGTTTTGAACACATTATATGTGAGATGATTATGAAAATACAAAAAATGTGGGTAATACAAGCATTAGGAGAATGAAATTGTGGACAGAGCTAGATGTGAATTTGAGTTGTTTGCCTAAAAGTGGTACTGAAAGCCATGGAAATGCATGAGATTACAAAAAAAAAGTGTACAGCTAAAGAAAATAGTAAGGTTAAGAGGGAACCTTAGTAACTCTAACATTAGAAGTCTGTGGGCAAATAGCAATTTCTATCTAGTTGGTTCCAAAGAATTTATATCAGTGAGCAATGCCAAGTACAGATGAGAAGATTAAGAGCCTCTATTGTAGGACAAACTGTAAACCCTTCAGTTGCATGTCCCATAATTACCAACCAGATACATTTACAGTTCTATATGCATTATAGCCCAGTAAATGTA
This sequence comes from Trachops cirrhosus, assembly GCA_028533065.1. Taxonomy (NCBI): domain Eukaryota; kingdom Metazoa; phylum Chordata; class Mammalia; order Chiroptera; family Phyllostomidae; genus Trachops; species Trachops cirrhosus. Next base: position 115,613,596 of record CM052541.1, on the reverse strand, counting down.
CTTTAAAAAGAAGTGACCAGTTACTGACTGATTATCATGTACCGGATATTACACTAGGTCATTTGCATGCATTAGGAGAAATCACTGGGCCTTAGAGAATAATGACTAAGCACAATGTACAAAGTTAAAAAGAGATCCACAACCTCAGTGCCAAGCAGCAGCACTCCAGCCATGAAAAGCAATGACAGCAAAGGACATCAGGCTCGAAATCTCTCTGTTCAGCATTCAGAAGACAGAATCCTCCTATTTCCCACTTTGAACTAAGTAAGATTTACAAGGTTTATCAGCAGTGCTAGCATGCAGAAGCCTCAAGAAGACCTGTAGGTTTTGGCTAAAAGGACAAAAGCATACTCAAAAGAAATGTTATCGTAGACATACCCAAGGCTGATAGAGTGAGTCATATGAGTTACATATATGTAACTACCCTATTAAATAAGCTTATTCAGTATGGTACAACCCAAAATAGTCTTTTTTTTCTTCCTTAACCATTGTGTTTCAATCTGTTCTATTGTATCTCCCATCCCTGATGGTGGGTTGCAGTGGAGGCAAGCTTTTATTTTATGAACAGTGGGACGAGAGTGTTTCCTAATGGCCAGTGGTCTCATGCAGGAGGTACAGAGCCTTCTTAATAGGACCCTGGCCTTGGAGGACAGCCTGCAGGAGTGAGACCACAGCATCAGGGAGAATCTATGTGGGATGTACTGAAACAGGAAGTCAGGGTCATGCCTTTCAGGCCTGCAAGTCTTCTCAAATAAATCCTTTTTCTTAACAGTTTAACCTACAGATCTTCTATTATATGTTGCCTTTATATTTCAAGATAGTTCTGGCCTGTTTTTACTAAGTCACTCCATTTAGAATGTTTGGGATCTTGTCACCTGTTATTTTCAGCATTGTGTATCCACCCAGACTCCTATACAACATCCTAACCCATTAAACAAAGTGTTTGCCATAGATGATATTATCCTCATTTCCCACATGAGAAAACAAAGGCTCAGAGAGTGTCCTGCCCAAGCCACAGAGCTGCGGAGTGGGGTTTGCCCCGAGTCCTGCTGAACCTCTAAATAGTTTCAATTGTAGTGAACCATGTTTAAAATTAAGCCAGGTGGAATATAATTTAGAATCCACCCACTATATTAGTTAATTAGTGAATTTGAGTGTAATTCAAAAAATTAAAACAAAAAAAATTGTTTGCAACCAAGGAACCATTTTTTAAAAACTATAACTGCCCAAACTCCAGTCCCAGAACTCTAATTTAGACATGTGAGACAGGGTTGTTAATCCATGTCCATCTTCATTGTTAATGTGGAAGCTCCTGGGTTAAACTTTCCACTTTTATTTAGTATTGTGTTTAATTATGTCTTAAGAGTCCACTTGGGCTTTTAGTAAATAATTCTGTTAAGAAATCTGGAAACCTAGGAATGGAAGCAAGTAAAAGATATTTATTTAAGGTAAAGTGGAGAAGTATATTGTTGGAGTATACATCACTCAGAAGCACAAAGAATCAGGAGGATTCCTATATGTAAATTATAAAACCAACACGGAGGCAAATAAGCAGTGATTAAGGACTAACCTAAAATTTGACCTAATTCTGTCAGAATTTTATAAAAGTATAGCATAGGCAAATTCCTAATTTACCTAGCTCATAACTTCATCTCTTCAAAAGGAAAAGGAACAACCAGCAAGATTTCTTATTTAAAATGGCACTGTTAACATCCCCTAATGCTGCCTCTCCAATCTTTTCACTAAAACACTTACCAAGTTATAGGAAAATATGAACCCATAACACCACCCCAAAATTAAGATTGACAGACAACTTAAAGTAAACATCTGGAAAGAATCTCTACAAAGTATAGGAGAGATTCATTTAGTTTGCTCTCAAACGAAAGCCTAAGTATATTTTTTGCCCTCAACTTGACCTCCAAGTATAAATCTGAGAAGTGGATTCAGTAATGACTCAAATAGATAGAGAGACTGAAAAAGACAATCTAGTATCTTGTCTGTTGAAAAAATATAGTCTGGATAGAGAGCACCTCTTTCAAAAGTAAGTAGAAAACAGCCAACATGAAAACCATAAAATATTATTTCTTAATAATCTTATTTAAGGCCGTAACTTTTTTCTGAGTACCACTTTATCTGCATACCACAAATTTTGTTGATATGTACTTTTATTATTGTTCCATTCTAAAAAAGTGTACAACCCAGGAGTTTTTTGGGAATATGTTTCTTTGGTTTACAAACACATTTTTTAAATCCCATTTTTCCTTTTATTGTTTTTATCTGTAATCAGATTGTTTTAAAATAATAAAAAATGCTCCATATAATGTCTATTTCTTGAAATTTGTTGAGACTTCTTGTGAGCCAATACATGGTCAATACATACTTAAAAAGAATATGTTTTATATCTTGTATGCATGATTTTTGTAATTTATGTTACATCAATATTATTGAACTACAGCTAGTCCAGAGATAACATACAGCAGAGAAATGATAAAATCTCACATTACTAATAATGAACAGAAAAGTTCGACTATGGAACAGACAAATTTGGTTTTCCAGACACTGACTGAACCTTTTGGTGATTGTAGGCTGCAGAGGAAAAATAACATTTATAATCTTCCAAGTTCAAAAGATGTTCCCAGTAACTAAAATTCTCTCCTGCAATACAATTACATGAGATTCTAAAGTGAAGAAGCTGTGTATTATCTTTCCTACTAGAGGTTAGCAGTTTATATTTGGAAGGGAACAAAACAAGTCTTAAAAAATTTAAAGTTATGCTTAGGGAGAAGCAAATTCCCTATCAGCCAGTCCAGACTTCGATGTTGACCACTGCTGGATGGACAACTGAATGATGATTTGTCCACATATAGAATAACAGTATTAAACAACAGAGAAGGTCTGCTTCCAAAAGAATTAAGAAATAGCTCAAGTTTTGATATATTTGTAGTGACTGCCACTTCTCACTAGAGAAGCAAAGATTCTGCACTGATTGTAGCCAACTAGCATCACGATGCAGGACTAAGTTCATTTGAAAAGACACACACTCAGGTTTCTACCTGAGTAGGAGATTGTTACAGGTTGAACTGTGCCCACCCCCAAAATGCATATGCTCAAACCCTTAGGCCCAGTACCCCAGAATATGACCTTATTTGGAATAGTATCACTGCAGATGCAATAAACTAAATTAAGACAAGGTCATAGTGGGTAGGGTGAACACAACATGAATGGACATTAAAAAGAAGACCATCTGAAGAGACAGAAATATGGACAAATGCCATGTGAAGATGGAGAATGAGAGTGACGTCTCTACAAGCCAAAGACAGCCCGCTAGCGAGAAGAAGCAAAAGATGCCCCTATAGATTTCAGAGGAAGAACGGCATTATCAACATCTTCATTCACAACTTCTAGCCTCTAAAACTAAGACATATAAACTTCAGTTGTTCTTAGATACCCAGTTTGTACTACTTTGTTATGTCAACCCTAGACAATTGATACAAAAATGTTTGCAGATATTTCTTAGTGAACTTAACAATGAACTCATGACAGCATCATAAGGTAGGAAAATTCAAAATAATAGATTTTTTTAAAACACTCTCTAACTGTAAACAATGAATGAATATCAGAATAAAACTGAATGAAAATCTGGAATCCATTTGAACTCATTTCTAATACTCAGTCCTGAAAAGTAAATAATTATTACATTTCAGCCTTTATAATTCCTAAATTAAAGATAGTACAATGAAAATTTAGCTAACAATTAGTCTTTGTCTAATGTATACCTGTCCTAAATATTCTTAGAAATTCCTAATAATGCATTAATCAGATGTTGTGCCCTTATTAAATCTTGAATTACCTGGTGAGACAATGTATATGTATATCTAACCACATGAGAGGAAATCCAAGACAGTGGTATATTAGGTAGAAGCTATACTTACCTCCTCCCAGGGCCAAACTGGAATTAACACTAAATTATAGAACAATCATCCTGAATAACCAACAGAACACAAGCTGGAGTTTTATAATTAGGGATTTATAGAAGCCACATCAAGACTGGTAGAAAGGGCAAAGACAAAAAAAGGGCTGTCCCTGCTCCCATGGATGGTGCTGAGGTTCTGGAGAGATATCTCAGCTGTAGAGGGGGTTCCACTGAGAACTATGGGGTCTAAACCCCAAGCTGAGCTCTCAGCCCAGAGCCTTAGGGCTTGGAAGAAACTCCCACATAACATCTGACTGTGAAAAGTAGAAGGGTTTCTGTCTACCAGGAAGAGATAGCCAGAGACACGGGCACCCTCTTAAAGGGCCAAAGCACAAAATTTCATTCACAGCAATTCACCCTGAGATCTGGCAGAGGGAGGGCAGAGCAGACTACAGCCACATGAGGGGAGTCTGGGGTTTGTGTCTCTTGGAACAGAGTTAGAGTCAGGTGCCAGGATCTCTGTGCTAAGTCATTTTGCCACATAGCAGACACCATCTTTCTTGAGTGGAGCACTCCCCTCCATAGGCATCAACCTGGAGGAAAGCAATAGCCCCACCTGCTGGACTCTCTCTTCCTCCCCTGCACAGCTTACACCCTGTTGGTCAGGGTGTAGAGGTCTGGGCAGACTCAGGGGGTGCCAGTAACTGAGTTGTGTGGCTTGAGGGTGGGGGTCATTCCCCACTTTCCCTTGAACCTGACTAGCCCTTCTCCTTCATGGAAGATCCACTAGAACCAGCCTACAGGCTTCTAGCAGACCCACCCTCTATGGAATGGAGGCCCCACCCACATGACTCCTAGTGGCTAAGATCAGGGTAAAATCTAGGACAAACTGAGTTGTTTGGCCCTGCAGCAGGAGCCACAACCCTCACCTTGCCTAAAGCCTGACTGGCACCTCCCAATCAAAGGATATCCACAAGCCCCATCCTCCTGATTTCCAGCAGCCCAACCCTACTGAGCTTCATCTCTTCCTGGCAGAATCCAGGATAGACTGAGCTGTATGGCTCTAGGAGAGAAGCCATTTTTCCCTCACACACCCAACTGGAGGACAGCACTCCCTTTACGTGACCAAAACTTGGTCCGCCTGGGCATGATAACCTCTGCTGACCTCACCTTGATGACTCCCTGAGACCCTGCCCCAACACAAATGCATGTGATCACCTAGCAGGTGGCATCTAGACTACATATACCCAGGGAAATACGTTGAGTGGCCTCAAACCCAGCACTGGCACCATTTTGAATCTGTATCAATCTAATAAACACTGTACGCCCCTACCTGGTGACTCACTGTGAGTCTACATTATGCAACTCAAATACTGCAAGAAGTTCTTTAAGTGACTGAGCCTACCAGGCAGCCAGCAGGCAGAGGAAGATCTCAGGGTGCCTTAGGACTTTTCCTGACCTGTCCTGGGTATGGTGTTGATAAAAGCTGGCCTTGGTGGGCATCTTAGTCCTTTCCATGCACACCCAGGCCTGGCAGAGGCAGTGGATCACTTGTAGCTCCAAACAGGTAGCCTAGGGCCAATCACAGGCAGTGTCTAACACTTTCTAAACCAGAGTCCCTCACAAGAGGCCCAGAACCAACACATTCCAACAACGTCAGAGCAGGATCCAACAAGCTACACAAGCAGCGTAGCCAAAGGGAGATCTTGACAGGCACCAGACCCTAATGAGTTAAATTCTACTTTATGGAGTCAATATCTGCATAGCAGCATGCATGCTGCAGTTGGGGTTGAGCCTCACAGTCAGCAGCCTGAGGGGCAATCCCACACATGAATTGGCCAATGGTAATCAAGACACAATTACAACAAGAGGACCCACTTAACCCACAGAAGAGACATTCCTGAAGCATCCAGCTCAAATAATCAAGGAGATTGTACCACTGGAACCTACTATATAAAACCACTCCACAAAGACTAGGAGTCATAGCAGATCTAATACATAAAAACAAACACAAAAAGGTAGCCAAAATGTGAAGACAAAGAAACAGGCCCCAAATGAAACAACAGGACAAATCTCCAGAAGAAAAATAGCTAAATGAAATAGAAGCAAGCAATTTATCAAAAATTGAGCTCAAAAACTATCCTTATATGGTTGTAAGGATGTTCAACAGCATAAAAAATGACATAGAAATCATAAAAAAGGACAAGTCAGAATTGAAGAATATGTATCTGAAATGAAGAATACACTAGAAGGGATAAACAGTAAATTGGATGAAACAGAGGATCAAATCAGCAATTAGAAGAAAGGTAGGAGAAAAACACCCAATCAGAGCAGCAAATGAAAAAAGAATTTTAAAAAATAAGGATACTTTAAGGGACCTTTGGGACAATATGAAGCATACCAACCTCCACATCATAAGGTACCAAAGGAGAAGGGAGCAAGCAAAGGATTGAGAACCTATTTGAAGAGATAATGACTGAGGAATTTTCTAACCTAGTGAAGGAAAAAGACACACAAGTCCAGATTGTACAGAATCCCAAACATGATGAGCCCAAAGAGGCCCACATCAAGACACATCACAATTAAAATGCAAAGGTTAAAGACAAAGAGAGAATCTTAAAAGCCACAAGAGAGAGTTAGTTAACTACAAGGGAGCTCCCATAAGACTGTCAGTTGATTTCACGACAGAAACATTTCAAGCCAGAAGGGACTGAAGTGAAATATTCAAAGTGATGAAAAGCAAGGATCTATAACCAAGACTAACTTTGCCCAGGAGGCTATCATTTAAAAATTGAAGAAGAAACACAGAGCTTCCAAGGCAAGAAAAAGCTAAAGGAGTTTGTTAACACCAAACCAGCATTATGAGAAATGTTTAAGGGCCTGTCTGACAAAAAGGAGGAGGAAGAACAGAGGAACATGGTTAAAAGAATAAAATAGCAATAAATACATACCTATCAGTAATCACTTTAAATGTAAATGGCTTAACTGCTCCAGTCAGAAGACAAAGGGTACCTGAATAGATAAGAACAAAAGACCAACATATTAATATATGCTGTCTACAAGTGACCCACCTCAAAATGAAAGATATACACAAACTAAAAGTAAAGGGGTGGAAATAGATAATTCATGCAAAAGGAAAGAAAACTAAAGCTGAGATAGTAATATTTATATCTAACAATATAGATTTTAAAACAAAGGCTATAGCAAGAGACAAAGAAGGATGCTATGTAATGATAAAGGGGACAATTCAACAAGAGGATGTAACATTTATAAATATTTATGCATAGGAGCACCATTGCTCCTAACAAAGGAGCATCTAAATATGTAAAGCAAATCTTGATGGACGTGAATGGAGAGATCAACAGTAATACAGTCATAGAAGGGGATTTTAACACCCCATTGACATAAATGGATAGATCCTCCAGACAGATAATCAACAAGGAAATAGTGACTTTAGATGGCACACCAGACTAGATGAATTTAATTGATATCTGCCCTGGCTGATGTGTCCCAGTGGATTGAGTGCCATCCTGTGAACCAAAGGGTCACCAGTTCGATTCCCAGTCAGGGCACATGCCTGGGTTGGGGACCAGGTCCCCAGTGGGGGGTGCTCAAGAGGCAACCACACATTGATGTTTCTCTCCCTCTCTGTCTCCCTCCCCTCCCCTCTCTAAAAATAAATAAATAAAACCTTTTTAACTGATATCTTCAGAGCACTTCACCTCCAAAGCAGAAGAATATATATTATTTTCAAGTGCACATGGAACATTTTCTAGGATAGACCACACATTAGGACACAAAACAAGTCCCAATAATTTTAAGAGCATTGAAATCATATCAAGCATCTTTGACCAAGATGGTATGAAACTAGAAATCAATCACAACAAAAAACCTGAAAAAACCCACAAAGTTATAGAGACAAAATAACATGTTACTAAACAATGAATGGGTTAACAATGAGATCAAGGAAGAAATAAAAAATTACATGGAAACAAGTGAAAGTGAGAATAAAACAAACCAAAGTCTATGTAACACAGCATTAGCAATATTAACAGGGAAAGTCATAGCATTATAGGCCTACCTCAAGAAACAAGAGAAAGCTCAAATAAACAATCTAACTTTTCAATTAAAGGAACTTGAAAGAGAACTACAGAGTCCAAAGTGAGTAGAAGAAGGGAAGTAATAAAGATCAGAGGAGAAATAAACAAAACAGAGCCCTGGCTGGTGTAGCTCAGTGGATTGAGCGCGGCCTGCGAACCAAAGCATCGTAGGTTCGATTCCCAGTCAGGGCACATGCCTGGGTTGCAGGCCAGGTCCCCAGTGGGGACCACATGAGAGGCAACCACACATTGATGTTTCTCTCTCTCTCCTTCTCCCGCTCTTCCCCTCTCTAAAAATAAATAAATAAAATTTAAAAAAAAAAGAAATAAACAAAACAGAATCTAAAAAAATACAAAATAGCAATAAAACCAAGATCTGGTTCTTTGTAAAGATGAACAAGATAGGAAAACCTTTAATTAGACTAATCAAGAAAAAAGAGAGAGAACCCAAATAAATAAAATCAGAAACGAAAGAGAAGTAACAACTAACACCAAAGAAATACAAAGGATTGTAAGAAAATATTATGAACAACTATATGCCAACAAACTGGACAACCTGGACAAAATGGATAAATGCCTAGAAATAAAAGATATGCCAAAACTGAATCATGAAGAATCAAAGAATCTGAATAGACAGATTACAACTAGTGAAATTGAAGTAATAATCAAAAACCCCCAACAAATAAAAGTCCTGGACTGGATGGTTTCACAGATGAATTTTACCAAACATTCAAAGAAGATCTAACACTACTCTTTCTCAAACTATTTTAAAAGATGGAGTGAAGACCCCCAGGCTCATTTTATAAGGCCAGCATTACACTAATTCCACAACCAGATGAAGACGAAAGAAAGAAAGAAAGAAAGAAAGAAAGAAAGAAAGAAAGAAAGAAAGAAAGAAAGAAAGAAAGAAAGAAAGAAAGAAAGAAAGAAAGAAAGAAAGGAAATGTTTATACACAGATATATGTGGAGAGAAATATAAGAAAATGTGCTAAAATGTTAATAATTGGTAAATCCATATTATGGGTATATAGGCATTCATTGT
>CM052541.1:115584570-115604041 GCA_028533065.1 Trachops cirrhosus | reverse complement strand
AAAAAAAAAAAGCCTTATTTGCCCATAGCCTCATATATTCTTTAAATGTCTGGCCTAATTTCTTCAAATCTGCACTCTCACATGTTTTTCTTGGCTATAATTAGTAAGACTTTTTAGCATAGGAATAACTCCAAGAAACTCTAAATTACAAGTCAGCACTGATTTTGGTTTTTATGTTTTTCTTGACTCTCAGGAAAAGTGTTTGTTTTTTCCTCCTGGAAAGAGCCACCACAATAAGTTTCCTATTTTTACCCCTTGAGAATAGTTATTATTATAGAAGGTATCATTGGCATAAATCCTTAAAGTAACACATGAAAAGGACTAGGTTGATTTTAAGCAGACTCTCAAGTCTGTGACTACAGTGTAGCAAAACTTCCAAAAGTCAGGAAAGGAGGTTAAGACAAACCCTTTACCAGTTGCTACATATAGGGTAGATCAATAGCACTAACAACTTTTCATATGAAATTCAAACATTCTGAAGTTTCCTTTTTCTATTCCCTGAATATCTTGTCCTTTCCACTTCAAAGGACTGTGGGCTGCAAAGCAAGGAGAGGAGGCTCATACACAACAGCATCCTCTTCTGTTTAAATTGTTACATTTGGCAGTTCTGGGCTGCAAGGCAATGATGAAAGAGCACAAGACTGTGATTGTTTATTCTTCAATAGTTGAGGTAGAGGAGTGCGGGGACGAAGGGCACGAGCTTAGGAGCCAAGCATGGCCAGGTTCCAATGGCAGCTCTGCCACCTGCCCGTCGGTGGGTAACCTTGAGCAAATTACTCAACTCTCTGAGCTCCTCCTTTCCTCATCTTTTAACAGCTTTTTATCTTTCTTGGTTGGTAGGAGGATAATAATAATATTTATCTTACTTGATTAGTAAGAGAATTAAGTGAAGTATTTGTTATGAAGTGCTTAACCTAAAGCTTTAAAATAATAGCTAATATTTGCTGAGCATTTTTTATGTACCAGGTATAAGAAGCACTCAATTCATGTATTGATCCAATAAACAAATACTTCTGAGTAGGTGTTTTGTACCAGGCATTGTTCTCAAAGATTAGGATATAATCAGTGAAAAAAAAATACAGATTCCTGCCTGGAGTTTAATATTTGTTGAATAGCTGTTAATATTATAATATAATTAATAAGCATAATACATATTATGGATAAAACCAACAACAATAAGAAAAACAAAAATAAAGTTCCTCGAAGTTAATTGATATGATAAAGACTTGCCTAGATCTCTTGGGAGCAGTTGGCCTCTGGAAACACTTCCGGAGAAATGGCACGATGAAGCCAGCCAAGCAAACCTCATGAGAAACAGACTCTCCTGCACCAAGGATTCTGGTATCATTTTTCAGCTGAGTTCCTTCTGACTGGAGAGAAATGAAAGCAATATGAAGATTTTCTGCAATGCTGAAATTCTACTAATGTTCTGAAGATCTAAGGAAATTTATGGTAGTAGACTATTCATCTTTCTCAGTTCCTAGAAGAGTTTTCAGATAGTCACCATTCTCTCACAATTTCAAATTACAGCAAAGGGCCATTTAGCAATATACTAAGGTTGAAGTGACAAGTGGAACAGAGCTGTGGCTTTCTATTCATTGGTATCTGCTCTCACACACAAAATTAGATTTGCCGTTTGGGACACTACTCCTGTTCTTGACCTGAATATATCTCGAGTATCAGCCATCCAAATCAGAAACAGGTCAGTATTGTTTAAAGGGAAGCTGCCACCATTTGTGTTAATCTCTATTGTTGGTTAGCTAGAAAAGGAAAACAAAAGAAATTTCACTTGACAAAAAAACACAGAACCATGTCTGCCTTGTGGTTAAAGGAAGAGAGTGCAAAAAGTGTTGGGTAAGCCATCAGGGAAATGTAAATCAAAATCACAATGAAAAACCACTTTATACCTACAACATGGCCATATTAAAAAAGACAGAAAAACAAGTGTTGGTGAGGATGTGGAAGAAACGGAACCCTCACACATGGCTGTTGGGAATTTAAAATTGTGTAGCTGGTTTTGAAATGGTCGGCAGTTCCTCAAAAAGTTAATAAACATTGAGTTACCATAGGACCCAGGAATTTCACTTGTCGGTATATACCTAAGAGAAATAAAACATAGATCCACTTAAAATTGTACACAAATATTCATAGCAGCATGATTCAAAATGACTAGAAAGTGGAAACAACCCACGTGTCCACCAACTGATGAATGGATAAACAAAATGTAGAATATCCATACAATAGACTAACTAACAGTAAAAAGGAATGAAGTATGTATAGCTACTACAACATGGTTGAGCCTTAAAAACATTACGGTGTTGCTCAGGGAATTGAGTGCTGGCCTGCGAACCAATGGGTCTCCAGTTCGATTCCCAGTCAAGGCACATGTCTGGGTTGCGGGCCAGGTCCCCAGTGGAGGACCCATGACAGGCAACCATACACTGATGTTTCTCTCCCTCTCTTTCTCCATCCCTTCCCCTCTCTCTAAAAATAAATAAATAAAATATTTTTTTAAAATATGCTAAGTGAAAGAAGCCAGTCACAAAAGATCACATATTGTATGATTCCATTTGTATAAAATGATAAGAACAGCAAAATCCAAACAAAGTAGATTAGTGATCGCCGGGGGCTGAAGGGAGGTAGAATTGGGAATGACTGCTAATGGGTACAGGATTTCTTTCTGGGATAATGAACACGTTCTAAAATTGGATAGCGGTGGTGGTTGCAAAACCCTGTGAATATAATAAAAACGATTGAAATGTGTACTTTAAGTGGTTCCATTGTATAGTATATCAATTATATGTCAATAAAGCTATTTTTTAAGCATTAGACACTGCAAGCAGAATAAATTGTCTTTACCAAAAATATCTCTCTTTTCCTCATTATTCAGTATTTCCCTGCATGGTATGATTTCAGACTCAGGAGAGGACTCTGTGTTCCTGAAATATCACTTGCCCTCACCCTATACCTGCCCTATACCTGCTTCACTAAGCCTGTGAAATTATACCTTATTAACTTCACACCTTTGGCTCAAGGCTTTGCTTCTAACAAATATTCAAAATAGCTCAGAGAAAGATTTCTCATTGAGCTTTATCAGTCATTCGCTGTTTCTTACGAATGGGTTTGTCAGATCTTTTGCTGACAGAGGGATTTGGTTGACAGCAAACAGAATGAGGATAAAGTGCCACAGAATGGAGAAAGAAGGCGCAGAGAAAAGAAGGTTGGGGACACGTGCATTTTCATCTCCGGATTTTAACAGCATTGATCCTAGTGCCTACCTGTCATTACTAATGCTCTGACCTGTGTCCTCTTTTTGTTCGTTTTTTCATCCATTGATCCATAAAACCTTTGCATCCTGCAGGGCCTAATTCAAAGTCCATTTATACCAAAAAAAAACAGGATTTCTTACAAATGCTACTCATATTTCCATTTCTTCTGCTTTTGGTCTATAGCTGTATTTTCATTTGAAATCACACTGAAATTCTTTTATTTTGCTTCCTATATACCAGTTCTTCTGTTAGTATAAAAAATAGTTCTTTACTATCTCTATATCATAATGGTGAATAGGCTTTCTTTGGAGGATCAACTGCAGCTGGTAGTCAGGAGCTCTCTGAAAAGTACTCCAAACTTTGTCCACCCTCAGCAAGAGGTGTGCTGTGATCAATTAGCTATGTCTGCAAGTGAAAATATGCACATCGTTCCTGACAGCTGTGCCTGCTTATGGAGCCTTTTGTTATCCCTGTACCTTATAATCAGATATGATTTTTACCTACAAAACAGAGAAACTTCATTATTTCATACCAGGTGAACTGGCTTACTAGTGATATCATTTACTAATAATCCAAACACTCTGCACTCTAAAACACTATGTGATATTACAATATTTCATCTTTCCACATTATCTATATGACCTAGATCTTCTGACCTCCCTGAATAAGAAAAATAATTTTAAATACATAACTTTAACATATTGTATAGCAGACACTATTGGTTGCCTACCCAACATCCATCTCCTCACCCTCCCTTCCTCTTTCAAAAAACAGTTACAATGTCATTCTATTATCTACCCTTTTTCTGTGGGTCTGCAGGATTCATCAGAGGGTGATATCACTACCAACCAAAGAGTTGAAGCCTGTTTGGATGAAGCCAGTCATGGCAGTCCTGTTCCCCTGTCTGGAAATGGTTTATTTTTATTTTATTTCTATTTATTGATTGATTGTAGAGAAAGAGAGAAAGGAAGGGAGAGGAGAGGAGAGGAGAGGAGAGGAGAGGAGAGGAGAGGAGAGGAGAGGAGAGGAGATGGGAGGAGAGAGGAGACACTAATTTGTTGTACCACTTTATTTATTCATTCATTGGCTGTCTCTTGCAGTTGCCTAGACCAGGGATTGAATCCATAACCTTGGCTTATCAGAACACCTTTCTAACCAACTGACCTACCCTGCTAGGGCTACAGTTGGTTTAAACTAGGAATGTGGTAAAATTCTGACAAGAGAGGGCTAGTGGTGGAGATGACTACGAAAGTTTTCTACCCTTTTAAGACTCACAGAAATAGATATTCTTTCTCTGGATATTGCTGCATCTGGATATTATGCCCATAATTGCTAATGCCATCATGCTGTGAGTTTGAAAACAAGGTTACTCACAGAGGAGGGCAGAGAAAATGCCAGAGAGGCAGAGCTAGAGTTATGACAACCAGCATCTGAAGCTGGCCTGTTGGACTTCTTGTTAAGCGAGGTAATAATCCTGGTATTTTTTTAAAACCACATGAATACAGTTTACTGATACTTTGCCCTAATTGATATATATACTCACTTCAAACTATAGCTATACCTATATATTTGACAGCACAGACATAAACATTCATCACTAATCAAAATGTCCTCATTCTATGTGTGCACATATGTGTGTGATTTCAAATGTTCTAACACTTCTAAAGTGTAGCTATTTTATAGGAATTACAATCTTCAGTGAAAACAAAGTAACTGAGACCCAGACGTGCCAAAGATTACACAACTGGTTAGAGGCCTTCACCATTCCTCTGGGCCATCTGGCCTGGATTTAATTGCGGCATTGCTGAAGAACACAATTAACTGACCTGACATCAACCTGAGGTCTGGTGGTGCACTTGAAACAGCCTTCACCTCATGGAGCTTTCAATTTTTAAGGAAGAAACATGTAGACAATTACTGGTAGAGATTATCGCACAATAAAAATTGTAATGAGTCCTATGAAGGAAACAGTCTTGGGTATTTAAGAGAATATGAACATGTTTAGAAAAAACTAATCTGGACCAGGATGTCAGAGTGGCCTTCCCCATGGAGCTGAACTTCAAATTAAGATCTGAGGATAGGAAGGAATTAGTTCAGCGAGGGAGGGGTTGGGTAGAATGCATTTCAAGGAAGAACAGTATGTATATGCAAGGCCCCAAGGGAGGAAGGAGCTTGGGTTTCTCCAGAAACAAAAAGAAGGCCAATCTGCAGGAAGCTGACATTGGTGGGGATAGGAACATACCACGTGACAAGGTTACGAGGGCCAGGAGTGTTAAGAAGAACCTGAAGCCATTGGAGTTGTAATTAAGTAAGTGACAAGACTGGATTTACACCTGTAAAGTATTGGAGGCCAGATTAAAGAGACACAAAAGTGAAAGGTGTAGATGTGATTATTGAAGAGTAAGCAAGAAACAATGGTGGCTTGGACAAACTAATTAATTTGTCTTTCTCTTTCCTAAGTGCTTCTGCCATTCAAATCTTCCTGCATTCCAAAGCAGTGGTATCTCCTATCCTGGAAAAAGCACAATCCACAAGCCTTTGGCATTGGGATTCCGTTGCCTTTCAATCCAAGATAGTGGACAACATTCACAAAGAAGACTTTCCCTGGTGCCTGAAGTGTTAGTTATGAAACTGGATGTCTCAGAATTATGGGTCTCTCTATGCCCGTGCCCTGCACATGTTCTTACAAATTTATTGGCCATGACATTGTGGTATACAATTGTGGGCTGAGAGGAGCTGGGTCAGGAAGCACTGCCAAGGTTGCTGCTGTCATTGCACATCCCCCAGAGGGGCCAGAGAAGACCAGGATGTGGGCCTTACCACCCAACGCCCCGCAGGTAGACCTGGAAGCACCTGGCCTGCTTTGGTGTGGACCTGCAGACTTCAAAGGCTGAGGTTCAGCACCATTCTTGGCTAAGCCTCCTGACGCCGGCCCATGGTCCCAGCAAGCGCAACTGTGCAGGCCCTGGTGCACGTGCATCGGGACTGTGGTTTAAGAAGGAAGAACATGTGGGAGGAGGAAGATGTGGTACCTAAGAGCCAGGGCTGCACGGGTGGGGGGGGGCGCAGGGGGGAGCGGGGGGGGGGGGCGGGGGAGATGTCTTCTTTGGAAGTCAGGTTGTCATCCAAAACTTACTCATTCTGGTGATTTCACCCTGGAGGGTAAAGCACCAGACTGGTGTAAGACACAAGAATGGAAGTTTTAAAATTTGGGAAAGCCATATAATTGGTTTTAACATGTTTAGCAATAATTAGAAATTACATGAAAGCACGTAGAGTGCAGCATTCCATTCTGGGACCTTGGCATGTGACAATGCACAGATACAAGTGGTAAAAATCAGCAGCCAGAAGGAAAGAATACGCACTTTATATATAAACAATTGAAATTAATCCTGTAGGATTAAATTGGCCCCAAGGTGTTGTACCTATAATGAAGAAAACAAGAATTCGAACACGACTGAAGCCTGAAATTGAGAGGGAAATAAAACAGCAATGTTGCTGTAGTGCTTATCTGTCTCCTCTGATCTCTCTTCAAAAGTCTGTTGGACTTAAATGATTTAGTCATTTTGTCAGTGATGATGGTAGCAATAACAGGACTAACAGAAGAGAAAACACATCTCCTGAATTATATGATTCAACATGTTCTTGCCTAGAGCCAACTTCTGGAAGAGTAGAAGCAGTGCTAAATGAAAGTACCTACAGCGTAAAGCATGATCTTAGAACCATTCCAGGAGATTCAAGTTAAACACAGTTACATTGCCAAGGAAAGAAAGAATACAATTACAGTTTGATAATTCTATTACCAACACATCTTTAAAATGTCATAAAGTGTATCTCAATAAATTTTAGTCGATCTTATATCTTCAACCTGGAGGCTCTTCTGAAAGTGTGGTTCTAAACTGTGGACATGTATACCCAGTAGGAACACTCTTCTGGCTATTTTTTTGGATGAGATTTTATTAAGATATAGCTAGAAGAACCATGAAATGATCCTGTAGATATCCCTTGAAAGGCCACTGGCCTGAGTGTGAATGGTACAATGTCTGAAAACCACTGGAGTATTTCTACGGATGGTGCCAGCAGTTTATCAAAGGCTGAGAATTCACCTACAAAGAATAGAGTTTGGAATATTGCACAGAATGAATGAGTTAACAATTCTAGAAGAACAATATATTATTTTACTTTATCAAACTGGCCTTGATCCTCTGGAAAATATGGTATTTGAAATTATCATTACTACTATTGATATGAGACAATGCTTCTAATTTCTCTGTGAAAATTCCCTTTGAAAAAACCAACAGCAGATGTGTTGCCTGTGAAGGGAGCATCAAAGGAAAGTGTGTGCAAAAAGAAAACAAATTTTTCAATGTGTCCTTTGGATCTAAAATACAACTTTCCACTAGTCCTATTTAAAAAAAATTGGACTAAAAAAAAATAGGACTGATAGTGTATAAAGCACATCCAACTAAGGGAGGCTGTTACTAATGGGGACCTGTACTGACTCATCTTTTAATTTTTAAAAAAGCCAGAATTTTTTAATGATATCATCACAGATTTTTATTTCAAATAAGTTCATTTTTCACTGAGCTTTTAGCAAGACTCTAGCTTTCTATCAAATTGTGTATATTTGCTTTCTGGTATCAAACTGTCTGGATTTTGAATTCTAACATGGCCACTTACTGTGTGACATTTGAAAACTTTTTCTGCCTCTACCTGTGCTTCCTCATTTTAAGAATAGGAATAATAACGTATCTCTAAAAGGGCTGGCGTGATAATTAAGATAATCAAGGTGTAGGAGAAGTTCTTGGTACATGTGAAGTGTTCAACGCTAGCCTATTATGTTACTATCATTACAGTGTCTTCAGCCTTTTAAAAAGATGAATTTTTTTTAGGTTAGGTAGTGATTTGTTGAGCAACTATAAAAGTATTGTTTTATTCATTTCCTTTAATAAATACTCTAAGTGTCAAAAATATTATGTTACCATCACTATCATCATGTTTATTATTTTATGTGAGGATATGCTTCTAGCTAATCTTGAACAACCATCAAGATGTGGTAAAATTATTGAAAAGGAGAATTAGAACTTTGCCTCACTTTTCTCTACAAAAGTGATTTTTACTCAAAAAAACAGTACTAATAACCCTAATTCTAACCATAATATTTAAGACACAATTTAATATAAATAACTGGAAATATATCAATTTAGTTTTGCTCACAATCAACTCTTACCAACAAAGTAAAGGTCAATTAATTCTTGTCTACAATATCAAAATTATGAACAGTTTTATTTTATTGGGAAGATGTTTCTATAAGGTGATACAGAGTATGATAAGTCAATCATGGAAAGCCATGCCTAAATCTTGCCTAGTTCTCCAGAGGGACATTTATATAAGAAATCAAATGTACAATTTACCAAGAAGGATATGGCCTATTATCAAAGGAATGTATTATGTATATACATGTCTGCAATTTTTTCTTTAAAAAAGGATGGACTGTATTTAGGTTAAATCTGACATTAGTAAATAAAGAAGTTGACAAGAATGGAACACACCACATGAACTCTTTGAACAACTGAAAACATAAACTCTTCACAAATATTTTAAACTCTTAACTATAGAATATGATAAGGTACAAAGAAAACACTTCAGTACAAAATCCAACACAGATGATCATCTTCCCTTGTAAAGCTGGGAAATATATGTCATGAATCCACCAATCCTCAGCCTCACTTTCCAAAATTCTACCTCAAGCAATTATATTTCAAAATATATTTTAATGGTCAGTTGGATGGAGCTTTCCACACAGTTTTACTTTACCAGATATTTTTAGACAGTTTTAGAATTTAAATTTGATGAAATTGCAAGTGGATGCTTCTGATTTTTGTTTCCTAGGTCAGGCACTAAATAGCTTATTTTTGTTGTGGTGGTTTTGTTTTGTATCATTTCTTTGCTACCTAGAAGTCTTTGACAGAGCAAATATTAAAAGTTTTCCACATTTTCTAGGATACCAGTGTATCAAACCATTTATTTTTATCCTCACCAGAAGATATTTTTTCATTGCTTCTAGAGAGAGAGGAAGGGAGAGAAAGAAACATCAACGTGAGAGAGAAGTCCCTGGAAAGGGGATCAAACCTGCAACCTTTCCTGTGATAATAACAGGATGATGCTCCAACCAATGGAGCCACACCAGTCAGGGCAGACCCTTTTAACTTACCAAACTGTTCACAGGAAACAGAAGAAATTTATCTTTAAGCTACCATCAAGAATTGTGATAATAGCAGGTAACCAATACATCGTAGAGCCCCATTTGTTCATCTTTGTCTTCTCTACCCCTTAATGTCATTAATCTAAACATGGGTAATATTGGTTCTGGGTTTTTCTTTTTCCAAAGATGAAAACAAGAGATCTTTCAATATTTTGTCTAAAGCATCCATTTTCAGATAATATAAGCAGAGAAAGCTTAACATTAAATGATCTATATTTCTGGTTCTCAGGGAAGAAATGTGGCTATAGCTAAAGTCTCCAGTAGTGTTCCTGCATCTTCCTGTGCGGGGAGGCCTATAGAGATAGAACCCTCTGCAGTCATCCCAGGAAATGCCTCCTTTAGCTTGACATTCATCTTGGTCATCAGTGACCAGTGATGGTGAACTCAGGGAATTATGTAAAATAAATAACAATTATCAAAAAGAGAATGAACACATGCCCAGAATAGAAAGTCACCTTAATTATAGTGGTGTTTAAAAAAATTCCTCAGCAGCACAACCCAATCCTAGTCTTAACCAAGCTTTTCACCTGTCAGTGAGAACAAAACATCTAAAACACTGACTATTGAGAAGTGTTCTAACGTCTTTTTCAGTTGTATAATATAAAAACTTAAGTAAAACCACTATATCAGTGTCCTTTCTTTCATGACCCTAACTGGCCACATTTCATAAAATAGGACAGATAAGGGACCTCAGAAGGTACAACCAGGTAGCTTAAAATCCATCAAATTCATTGCTCCAGGTGCAGAACTTTGTCTGAAATCTTAAAAGCTAAATTCATCTAGTTCAAGATAGAAGCTTACAGGCTTCCAGGGACAATTCTAATGCACTAGATGATGTTAGGGAGAGAAACAAATTAGGAAGTTTATCAAGAACTCTCATCATGAAGACTAGAAAAAAAAAGATACAATAAGAATAAAGATAAAAGGATTTTAAAATAGAAGAGAATAACTAAAATCCCAATTAGGATTAAATATTAGGAATTAAAAATAAGAGATGAGATTTGAGATGAAAAGTCTCTATGCCAATAGAATAAAAAAAGGAATGCAAAAAAAGACAATACATTTTTTAATGTGAGTTTAAAAATTAAAAACATAAAAATATGTAGGATTAAGGTTTAGAAACAGAATTACTGACTTAAAAAGAAAATAATAGTAAAACTATAAGATATAAGGGAATGGGAAATATATTTTTGAAACAATGAGAATTAGAAAAAACATAAGCAAAAAAATAAAAACAGCTAATTGAAATATCAGAAATAAAATACTTGAAATACTAATAATAACCAACTTTTCAATTTAGTACTGTTCCTCTTGATCTGTTATGGACTTTGGGGTGAATTAAAGTTTCTGTTTCTTCCTGCAGCTACTGTAATTTCCTGCTTATGAATGTTGACCTTCAGTAAACCATTTGGATTTTAACCTTGATTATCTTATTTAAAAATGGAGATCATAATACTACTTCTTCACATGGCTTTTTTAAAGCTCAAATGAATTAACTCCTATAAAGAGTTTAGAACACTGGGCAGCCTGGAATCAAGGAGAGGGGAAATAGATTCTTTCTTACAATGGGGAGTGACAAAGTCACACTGCAAAAGAGCAGGTGGGATGGAATATATACCCATCTTTGAAATGCAATCTGCCACACAGAAATGCTTAAGAAAAATTTTAGCAGTGGTTACCAGAGAGAGTGGATGAACACAAGGTACCAGACAGGATAAGAGGAAGAGGAGGGAGGAAATATATAACATTTTATACATTTAAAACAATTTGTGTGAGTCAATTAAACTGTGTCAATGATGCCTTATTTTTTTTGAGGAGTAAAAGCAAATATTGATTAAATGGGAAAATTGTTCCTTGGGTCCATTGGTTGCATTATTCATGCTTCCTAATCTCCATACCAAGAAAAATACCTCACTGCATCTTCAGGCTTATGTTTCCCAACACTACAGATGAAATTCCTCCAAGACATCCTTGTATGGTTAGCCCACTCTTTGGAACCACACCACAATTCAAATATTAATATCAGTATGTGTGCATCCTTATGTATTTGGGCTACTTCTTGTGTGTTGTAAACTGAGGTGAGAACTTAAAAGTTTTTAATAATCTTTTTTATATATGTCATATATATTCTTTATAAATAATATTTAATATATTATTTTTAGATACTGTTAAAGTATCTGTATACTTAAATCAAATATATTAAAAAACAAACACATTGCCACTGTGTGCTATTAATATCTGGAAAGATTGATACTTATTTGCTCTTCACTTGGGCAAATTTTTTAAAAGATCCCCTCTTTGAACATTTATGATTTAATTATGCAGAACTCAGGGAAACACTAGCCTTCCTCTGCCCCCAAAACAAATGAAACAAAACCTCAACTATAAAACCACAACCACTCTCACATTTTCTTTCAGGGTAACAGAATAAGTAGCTGAGTCATGCTATTACTCCCTAGATAGTGCTAGCCTCCATCCTCCTAAAGCTATTTATTTAATCCTACTCAGTTCAAAAACCAAGGCTCCTGGGGGGAGAGTAGGCAGCACCTGTGAGTACGTTGTGGGCCACCTTGGTCTCTTCAAGCCTGTCTTCCAGTGACCTGTGCTGATCCCAGTGCACAGTTACATCACATGTATTGTTTTTTTCAAGCCTCCCTCAAGGATCTGTTTATTGATTTTAGAGAGAGAGGAAGGGAGAAACAGCAAGAGAGAGAAAGAAACCTTAATCAGTTGCCTCCTGTGTGAACCACAACTGGGGATCAAACCCACAAACTAGGTATGTGCCCTGACCGGGGACTGAATCCACAACATCTTGGTGTATGGAATGATGTTTCGACCAATTGAGCCACCTGGCCAGGATTATATCACACATGTTGTTTTGGTAGCTGGATTTCTGGTCCACTTCTTTTTTCTGGTTATAAATCCTCTCAATAGATTTCCTAAGTAAGCTATGGAGAAAAATAAGCAGGTAGAAAAATCAGGCTGAAATAAGCAACTAGTGCATAATAGAGTATGTCATTCAAGATCCAGCTCCAGCAAAATCAGTTTGCAGTAAAAGCCCACTTTGGCTCTTTTGATATTATTTGAAGATAACACATGTGCATTCCTGACTCAAGGGACATTATGTTATCCTTATTTCAGAGTATAATGAATTTGGTATATCAAATATTAATATAAGCCTTCCACTTAAAGTAGCCTCCAAAATTATATACCATGTCAATTAGCATAGTGAGGAAGAGTTTTTTTTGGTTTGTTTTTCTC
This sequence comes from Trachops cirrhosus, assembly GCA_028533065.1. NCBI lineage: Eukaryota > Metazoa > Chordata > Mammalia > Chiroptera > Phyllostomidae > Trachops > Trachops cirrhosus. The sequence continues at coordinate 115,591,246 of CM052541.1, read as the reverse complement.
TTTTTAAAACTCATTAAGGGTGCTGTCTCAAAGATGAGAAGGAAGGTCATTAGTATATGTAAAATGTGACCAGTCAGCAAGGAAAATGATCTCTATACATGGCCTAAGATAGCTGATGCTTTCTTTTGTGGTCATACCTACCATAGCTGAGCTGCCATCTTTTTGATAGTATCTAATTTTTTAAATACTTTTTTGTTTAAAAGTAATTCCATGTTCAATAACTGGGCCAATTCGAACTTTGCAGTGTAGAATAACTTTCCAATCTTTTCTGATAGGTGCATTCTGCCATGACAAACATGGCCCCTGGTGCTGTCTTACAGCAACCCACAACGTACCCACCTCCCAAATGAGTCTAGGTGCTGAATGGCTTTTTAGATACATACTGACACAAGATCATGAGGTCCTGATAAGCTCATACGGAATTTCTTCCGTTTTCCTTCTTTCTTCTTTCTTTTAGACTGATAAGAACAGATACATTTGATCTTAGCCAAAAGGCCAAAAAGCGATCTTCCTTCTTTTTTGAAAAAATAAGACGTTCAAAGATAAAACAAAAAATTTCCATCAAAAGTATTCTAGAAAAAGAACCATTTGTCGGGTCTACATATTATTCCTGTCTACTATCCTCCCTACCTTGAGAATAGACTCTAACAAATACAGGAGGAAAAAATAAATAGGTTAACCTGGAGAAAGCCCATGCCTTGTCTGTTGTAATACATGTAGTCTGATCACCTACAGTGATTGATTTCTAAAAGAATCCATATCCATGACTCCTACAGACATCCTGCCATCCTGCAGCCATCCACAAGGTAGCTTGTACTTCTAAGGTCATTCACAGTGCTTGAATCCCTGTGATTCTCACAGGAAATCCAGAAGTTCTGTAAACTCACATTTCCTGTGGAGTAGGTGTTTTCAGCTCTTTTTTTTCTCAAAAAAAAATAAGAAAAGAAAAAAGCTGCAAAACTGGAAGTGTTAAATAAGAATGATTTAACAATATCATGTATTTTTACATATCTCCGATATACTAGCTTCCACTCTTAAATTAAAGTCAAGGTAAACTATTTCCCCTACAACAGGGGTGTCCAATTCATTTTCACCAGAGACCACATCAGCCTCACGGTTGCCTTCAAAGGGCTGAAATAATTTTAGGGCTGTATAAATGTAACTACTCCTTAACTGTTAAGGAGTTGAAATTACATTTGGCCCTTTGAAAGCAACCGCGAGACCAATGTGGCCCCCGGTGAAAATGAGTTGGACACCCCTGCCCTACAATAATTAATCAATTTCTTCCTCCTCCTCTCTCTTTTTGAAAAAATATGTGGTAGCAAAAACTGAACACACTGGCCCTTAACCAAGTCAAAACAGAGAAAATTCAAAGGGACCCCTGGTTATTTTTGACTGTTTGTTTAGTATAAAACACAAACCATTCTATGACTTCCCCACTCTCATCTAGAGCAGTCTTTCTTCTCTCCCACACCAGATTCTTTCTCCTCTGCCCCAAGAAACACAGTAATGTATGATTTCCTAATACTGTCCTAAAATCAGTGAAAGTAGTAAGCATCAAGCTTGTAGCACAACAGCTGCCTGATACACCTTCCTCCTCAAATGAAACAGGAAAAGTAATCCAGAAATGGAGAAAAGTCAAAAATTCACTCACAATAAAAATTATGGTAATTTTTCCCCATCTATCTTGATCTAACCTTTTCGGTAACCACAACTCATAACTACCATTGTTACTAACACCACCACTACTAGATATTATTTGGCATGGAAAAACTAAAATTTTGTCCAATGCAATAAACTAAGTTTAACTTAATAATCTAAGCTCTCTTTTCATGTAACACACTTTCATTTATATGACTCCAATAAATCTTTAATGTTCCAGTCATCCCTCTCTTTCTCTTCAAGATGGCATCAGATTAACGATGGAGGGGTGCTACATAAAACCTTCTAATCCCATCCCCAGCCTCTGATGGGAAATGAGGTTTGAAGGTAGTCTCTGCAGAGCAACTGGTCTGGTCTTTTTGTGCTACTCAGGTCATTATTTGATCACATGCATTTTTATTTTTTGGTGGGAGGTATGATTCACTGACTCTCATTACTGAAGTACTTGAACTGACCCATTTGCAGCCAGTCACGTAGTATCAGAAAACTGCCACCTCTAGACACCATGTCTTGCCACCCCTCTCTATACCTCCACAGCTCTCCTCAGAGCACAGAGATGTTTCCAGATGCCTTTAATACCCAGTCTCTTCAAACCTAGTATGTTGAACATAGCTAACATGACCAAAACACAACTTTTTGTAAAGATTTTATTTATTTACTTTTTAGAGAGAGAAGAAGGGAGGGAGAAAGAGAAGAGATACATCAATCAGTTGCCTCTCTCATGCCCCCAACTGGGGACCTGACCCACAACCCAGGCATGTGCCCTGACTGGGAATCAAACTGGCAACCTTTCGGTTTGGAGGTTGGTGCTCAATCCACTGAGCCACACCAGCCAGGGCAAAAACTAAACTTTTTAAATCCCCCTTTCTTCAATGTTTTTTAGATTAAAAATCTCTGCCCTGACTTAAGAGTCACACTTACAAGCAATCCTTCAGTAACTGCAACTCACAAAACATTATAATTTGGCAAATTAAGCTAGGATATGTGATAAAAACTCAAACCATTACTTTAGCATTTCTCCTTCCTCTCACTGGGGCCTGAGCTAGCCACCTGCAATGAGGAAAGGAGGGGCAGGGTCCTCCTCTACCTATGCTTAGTCCTACTCCTTCTCTTCCACCAGTTTAGTAAGCAAGATTTAGAACTTCTTCAAGGCTGGGTGGAGAGAGAGAAAGAATTAAGGGAAAGGGCACAGACAATGCAGCTACCATGGTTGTCTGGTGAGAGGCCTCCTACAGAGGGGTTTAATACCGACTTTTCCTCAAAGGGAATCTCATGAGCTCCTTGGAGATTGCCTTCACTGAGAACCTCCATTTCTGCCCCTTTGACATGTGGACCACTGCCGTTCTGAAGCTCCTGACTTTCACAGAGGCTCCTTCAACTTAGGCTTTTACTATTAAAAGATACTTCATCCTCCCAACCCTGAGCAAGTTCTTCTTTCCACATGGATCACCATGGGAAACACTCATGCACCCCTTGTCCCAATAAGCTCTAGAAGTATTAGCCAGCTCTCACACTGCCACCTCTACCCTGCTGTCACAGACAGGCATGGTTCTCTGTGGTACACAAGCAATGGGGATCACTTTCAAACTCTCTGAGTGTCCCACTGAAGCCTCCTCCCAAAGGGAGCTTGAAGAAAAGGAAATAGAAGTCCCCCCTCCACCACACACACACACACACACACACACACACATTTTCTTCTCAACAACCTCCCTATGTCTACTTTCTCTACCTTTTTATAGTTTTAATATAAACCAGGGACCCCTAGATGAGAGAGCCATCAAATATAAAATTTGGTATTTTCCATTTCTTTTGTAAATTCAGTATCTGGTAATCTAGCACCTCGCTTTGGAATTTCACATATAGTAATTTTACCTGTGTGAGTCTCAAAACTTGAGTGTTAACCTCCTGTTACATACCTGTTCTTCTCCTTGACCTACACCATCCCACTGGTGTTATGCTAAGCTGTGGCACTGAGCTGAAGAAGGCTGCTTTTCTCCCAAGTTCCTGCAGTCTTTCTAATAAGTCCAATATTCCTGGGCTGCTCCCAGAAATGATGTGGTTGAACCAAAATAAAGTCCCTCCACATCAAAGTTTAATGGCAGAAAGGGAATTAGACATGCTGTTGACTGACTTTCCCACCTCCCTCTCTCTTTCTGAGCACGATCCACCAAGACTGGAAAGGGTGGACTTTCCCCTAGTTTTCTTTCTGAAGGGCTGCTACACTCTTCTCATATACTCTCGTTGAGTCTGCCAAGCTTTGTCATCTGGGAACAATGTCATACTGTTTCCTCCAGGAATACTGTAATAAGCAATAGACCCACTGAAGCAAATGTCCTCTTACATGTATTGATTCTAATTCTGAAATTCTGCCCTTTTGAAAATGTAAAGTTTTTTCCCCTTTCTCCTGGCTTTAGTAAGAAATCTGATCTCTATACTTCAATCCATATCTGGCTTATTAACATAATCACGTGATGAGAGGTTTAAAGTATCAATTCCTGACCTCCCAAACCCCACCTACGATCATTGGATAAGAATTGCTGAGGGTGGGGCTGGAGCTCTTATGATTCTGATGGTTAGCCCTGTGTGGCAACCAATATTTTCACCATTAGAATTGAAAAGTCCCAGCCCTGGCTGGTGTGGCTCAGTTGGTTGGAGAGCTGTCCCACAACTTAAGTGTTGCTGGTTTGGTTCCCAGTCAGGGCACATGCCTCAATTGTGAGTTCGAACCCCACGTCCAGGCAGGTACAGAAGGCAACTGATCAATACTTCTCTCTTGCATCAATGTCTCTCTCTCCCTTCCTCTCTCTCTAAGAAAAATTAAAAAATGCGCTCAGGTGAGGATAAAAAAAATTTAAAAGTCTCTATAGAAACTATAAACTACTTTACAAATAGAGAAATATTAGATATAGACATTAAGAATCCTCTGTAAGACTTTGCATTTTAATTTACCCCATATTTCCAGAATATGAAGATTCATGAACATTCCTAAAGTTTTGCTACTGGTAAATAATCAATATAAACCTATTAATTAAGCCTTAATTTTTGGAAAGTCAGACATGCTTCTGTTGTACGGTAGGTCACTCAGTATTTTTATAACAATAATTTGAATTGATTTGGGTAGAAATTTTCCATTGCCTTTCCTTCATCTGTAGAAAGGTCATAGAAAGCATTAATAGATTTTGACACAAATGTTTTAAAATGCTAAAGGAACAAAGGCTGAATAGCACTTTGTCAAACAATAAAAAAGATGTGATTCTCACACTACAAGAGAATTCAAAATCTGCTTGATGTCCAAGGGATTTATAACATGTGAAAGGAATACATCCAACCTTTTTAATGCCTAAGCCTCATAACATAAGTCAGAAAGAAGATAATGTTATTATCAAGAAGCTTTTTGAGAATGAGAAAGAGTCTTCATTGTACCTATTCCCAAATACACTTGCTGATTTTACACAATGATATGAAAAGAGACTTTCAGGATATAAACTTAATAGACTTCTATATCAAGAAGTTGGAACTCCTGATGCTAGCCTCTTTTGTACAAATAAACTTGAATAGTTTGAATACATCTTAAAAATTCTTAAATCATAATCTGAAGATAGTTTTAACGTCAATTGTTCCTACAAGTAACATCAGGGGGCCTTTGGTGTTTCTATAACATATAGCCCCGCTGCTTCTACTATGGCTAGTGCTCCAAAAATTAGAAGGTGAGTATAAAATATTTAGAGGAAAAAATAGAGAAAACAGGCAGTTGTGCATTTATTCCTGATTAGGGGAAGCCATTGCTATCTTTCCCAGAGTTTTATGTGTTGTATCCTAAGCTTTGAGAAAGTGCTTACAAAGAAATTAATTTTAAATCTATAGTTATGTAGAAAGATAATCTCTAAATTTATGTAAGAAACAAGTCATTTTTGCAATCTAAAATCAAGGGGAAGTAATCAAAAGTTTTGTTTTAGACGTTCTCTCTCTCCAAAATAACATCCTCAATCTTTTTTATGCCAGTTTTTCTTGAACCAATCTTCTAAGGTCAATTACATTAGTAAATGTTTCAGCTCTTCAACATCTCAGAGCATTTGTAGCTATATCTTCATTAGAACTCTCTTGCAGCTCACAAACTCAGTTTCAGGGTATTTTACTTTATCTGGACACATTAGACTTAACACTATACCTTAGTAAATGCATACTTGAGTTAGCCTGTACTTTAAACAGCTTAATTGGAATGTAATTGCTAGACTTTTCTTCCCTAAAAAGATGCTCTTAGCAGAATTCATACAGAGTAGCAAAGTTAAATGGGATGATTCTGAATAGTTGTCTGGAGTCATAGCCACTGTACTGAAGACCTAGAGGGATTTCTTGACTATGACACCAGTCTTTGTTTCATAACCATGACCATCAAATAAAATAAGACTCACCTTAAATGGACAGTTTTTATTAAGCTATCAGCTCTATTACATTATTAAAAACAGTGGTCTCCAAGATGGTGTCCCCACTACCAGGAGGTACACATGGCAATCCAAACGAGTTGAAAAGAAAATATTAACATTTCTATTTGCTTTATTTGTAAAAAAGAAAATTAAGCTCTATCAACTTTCTAGCACTTGATTTTCAGACAAACACTCACCCTCCCAACCATCTACGTATCAGGTGGTAACCAGCACAAATGAGGTGAGGGATCTCAAAGAACAAGAATCGGACTTCCAGCCAAGATGGAGGCATAGGTAGACGCACTGCACCTCTTTGCACAACCAAGATAGGGACAACAACAATATAGAAACAAAATAACAACCAGAACTGACAGAAAATTGAAGTGTATGGAAGTCGGACACCCAAGGATTTTAAAATAGACCCGTTCATCCAGACCAGTAGGAGGGGCAGAGTCGGGCTGGGAGAGGGACTCAGAGCAGAGAGCTGAGCAACTGGGGCGGCGCACAAGTCCGCATCAGGCAGACCCGGGGCACACAAGCAGCGGTGGCTGGTGGGCCCCGGCCAGGGGGTGGCGACCATCAGACCCAGC
>CM052541.1:115528094-115584070 GCA_028533065.1 Trachops cirrhosus | reverse complement strand
GAGCTTTAAATCCACCCACCTCTGAGATGCTACAAACCACATTTCTGCTTTGCCAGCTGACACCTGCTGAAGCCCACCTCTAGGGGGCGCTTCAGGGAGACTGTAAAACAGGAGGAGGAAGAAAGGTTTTGCTTTTTCCTTTCAATTTGAGGGTTCCCTGGGCACCGCCCAGCAATGCTTTTCCACCCATATAGGGAATCGTTCCACATGGCAGTGGGCAATGTAGCCCAGCCCCCACTCAAAAAAGTCAGTGAGGACCAAGGTCCGGCACACAGGACCCATGCCCATGGATAGGTTCTCCCATGGGGAATCAGGCCTGCATTGTACCTAGGCTGCTATGAGACTTGTTTTTGCTAAAACTCCCTCACCTTGAATTGAGGCAGCAAATGCTTACTGCATATCTCTAAAGTAACTTCCTAAAATTTATGCTAAAGCTCCCAGGTATGGAGTGTAACCAATTCAACCACTTTTCCCCTTGATCTGTAACATCCTTCTCTTTGAAGTAATTAACAACATTCTTTCCTCTGTTATCTGTAAAAGGTAATCACCTACAGTGAAACTGCGCATAGTAAATGAGGACCATCCTTGATGTAATGATGTAATGTACCCAGAAAATCAATAAAAGCCTGTCCAGGCAAGGGTCAGGGCCTTCTCTCTCACTTAGAGAGTGGCCATGCCATCCCTTTTTCTCCTCAGGACTTCTCTAGTTCGTGTGAATTTGTTCCTCGCAGCCACAACACATGGCCCTGCCAGCCAGGGTCTGCATCACACCCAGCAGGGGCAGTTTGTATCCGAAGGCACAGTTGAGTCCAGCATGAAGAACCAGCTTCGTGGCGACCCCCCTTAGAGACCCTGCACCAAGTGACCAACATTCCTGCTAAGAGTTCTGGGTCCCAGGGCCACATCAGGAGAGGCTCCTCTGCGATATTTATTTCAGGACTGCAGGGGCCTGTCCCCATATTTCTAAATTTTCATTATAATACCAGTCCTTTGCCTTTGTTGCTCCAGCTCTAGAAATAACAGCAGCTTCCTGCAATTGCTACCTCTGTGACAACTTAGAATTCTTTTTTGCCTTCTCTGTTACCCTGTTAATAATTTACACTTAGTTAATAGTTCCTTATATTAAATTCTCTCTGGTAAAATAGCTGGTGTGATTTCTGTTTCCTAAATAGATAACTGTGGCCACATTCCCAGAAATATGCATAATATTACATTCATACACTCCATAAAAATTTTGTGTTCATTGATACTAAAATTCATCTGCAGCCACTTATGAAATCTGTGAACCCAAGATTAAGAATGTAGGGGTCTGATTCAGGACATGTTCAGTAATGGTTCTTAGAAACCAATTTCAAAGTGCCTGTGTTCTAGGCTATTGCTCACTAAATCGTTCAAGCAGTTTTATAAGTAAATGCATTTACCTGTGTTGTGTGCTGTTTCCTGAAAAGTGGCCTTGGCATTTCAAGTGAGACATCACATTAGAAGACTACATATTCACCAGTGAAAAATGCTTAATAAATCATGTTCCTGAAGGGGAATTTCATGGTTTTGAGGAGCTTCTTTTTGATCACAGTTTATTCTCTGAATAACTTTAGAGAACTGATTTTTTAAAAGTCTATTCTTATAATGTTTTATAACCTTTATTTTGGCAGGTCCCGATGAATCAAGTTCTCTTCGTTTAAGTAGACTCAAGGTAAAGGCTGATATTAAGATCTAGAAAATCATAGGGCTGGTGTCATGTGAGAAGTGTCATCTTTTTTCTCTAATAGAGATCACTCTAAGATGAAATGTAGATTCTCCAAGAGGAGGGCAAAATGATATTCTCAGGCACAGAAAGAACTTGTAGAGCTTTTATGTATATTTATACTTTATCTCATGCTTTCTAAATTTTTATTTTTGTGCATGTTTTATAATATACATAACTTATTAGTTTGGTCAGACATGTAAATATTTTATACGTAAAAATCATGAATATGTTCTCAAAGTTTTTAATAATAAGGGTCTACTTTTTTAATATTTGGATACCAACCTCTCTAATAATAAACAACTACTGTTTGGAGCAAGCATCTACAAAATTCAGCTGCACGCCCACCCAGACCCATGGTCTGTTTTGTACAGCCCTCCAAGCTAAGAATGAAAGAAGTAGGAGTAAGGGGAGAATATGTGATAGAGACTGTATGTGGCCCACAATACTAACATCTATATTAACTGTCAGAAAATCTTTACCTCCTTTTACTCTGGAGTAAGCCAACTTAAAACACCTCCAAAAGTCTTTGAAAGGAAGAGGGATATTCTCTTTCTCACTTGATTAATGAAATTAGTACAAATGAGAAGAGAGGAGGAGGGAAAGATCATAAGTTAATATTTATGGTCCAACTATAGATGTTACAGACTTAAAAAAATAATCATTTAAACAGGGATGAAAAGTTAAGAGCAAATAGAGCAGCAGTGAAGACACCGATAACTTCTGTGAGGGTGATAGAGGCTCTGGAAGGGGGGCCAGTACATTGGCCCAAAGGATCTCACAATTAAGCTTCATTCTGTGAGAAAGAAGTAAGTAAGCGAAAAAGTAAGTTGACAATAGGAGTTTTGTATCAATATCCATGACTATAAAATTTCATAATGACTATGTTCAAAAAGTGATTCTGAATCATTAAAATTAGGGCAAATTATTTTCAGTACCCCCTATTAAGGAGTGGGAAATACATGCATATCAGAGAAAATGGCTGAAATAAATATTCCTAAACTTAATAGGTTAATTCACATCCAAGAAACTTGGCTATGCAGGATGACTTGATACCCAGTTGACCAATTCTTGATAACATAAAGATGGAAACAGAAGCTTAAAACCAAAATGCTGAGAACCAATTTATTGAAGATGCCCCTTAGTACCTGTTAATGAAGAAGACAAAATTAAAATATAGGGTAATTTGGCTACCTATGTTAGGGGCAATAAGGCTTAATAGTAGGCCTAATTAGCTGTAATAAGTTACTTCTATTCCATTTTCAAGTTCACCAAACATGCTATTCATAGAATCTAAAATCTGGAAACTGGGAATATATCTGTCCTTTGACCACAAAATCAAATAGAATTAACCTTTTCAAATTTAAATATAAATGCCTAATAGAAAGCATGTACCAACTGGAATCTGTGACTGCCAGGCTGGAAAGTTTTATTGCTCACTAAAGCACCATATTAGAATGTGAACAGCTTGAACACAGGGGTTATGTCTGTAGCAGACACTGCCAGTCAAATACTGCTATCCATTCTACCTACTTCCTTTCTAACAAAACTTCAATTTTGTTCGAGGCAACTGTGTAGTAAACTGAAATTACCCAATCTCGCACCTGTGAGTGGCCATGTAACCAAGGACCTGCCAATTAGTATATGGACCAAGTCCCTAGGGAGAGCATGCCCTCCACAATAACAAGGCAGAGCTGGCAGGCCAAAGGCTTTCAGTTCTTCCACCCTCTTTCTTTCTGGAATGCAGACTTGGGCCTAGAGGAACAGCAGCTGCTCACCACCACAACAGGAACCACATGCTAAGCACGTAGTATTTATCATGTTACCATACCATGATAAATATTATTCCTTATTTATAAGTGAGAAGGCAAAGCTGGAAGCATCAGAGAGGAGCTGAACCAGTTCTAGGGTATCTATCTCTGGCCTTTTTTTTTCCTATGTGAGAGAAGAAAACTCCTTAATTTTTTAAGCTATTGCTGATCAAGTGATCAAGTGTTCTGACATACTCGACCTAAGGCAGTCCTGCCTTTTACAATGTGTTGTTATTGTGCTAAGTGCAGTATTAAATGTTTTAAATATATGACCTAATTTCATTTTTTAAATAGCTTAGAAGGAGAAAAATATTATTCCTTATTTATAAAGATGTTAAAAATTCCATCAAGAAGACCCAACTAGTAAAGTAGTAGAACTCAAATTCAAATCCAGATCTGAAGGCCTCTCTTGCTCTTTCTCCCATGCTAAACCCAGGGCACTGCATGTAGATAATTGTGCAGTAAGTGTTATTTGGAGGAGTTTGTATTGTGGACAGCCATAGAGACTAGAGAAGTGTCACTCTCCTGGTCAAAGAGCATATTTACTTATTCATCTAAAACAATGAAGTCTCCCTGCTTTCCTCAGAGATTTGGATGTATTCCAAGGTAATAAAAATAATGTCTTCACTGGGGCAAAGATGGGCCAGGTTTGCCACCATTCCATTAAAAGCTTAGGGGTTCCCTACGCTCGGGTTTCCTCAGCTGTAGCACATACCCCTGTGTGCGCAGTTTTCTCCTGGGCCCACATCTGCACCACCCACGAGACTTGGGGGCAAGGGAAACTGATGCAAACATTAAACTCATGCATAAACTGTCTAAATACATTTCAGCTTATTGTCTTTTTCCTGGAGAAATCTATGGAAATGTGGCAAGTCAACCTAGCAACTACAGTAGTCATTACTGCTCAGAGGCTGGTTCACCACTTTCCAACGAACAGGAGATATTTAAGTGGTCCAACTGAGAAATCTCTTTTTGACCCAACAGGATGACGCTGAAAGGGTCAAGAACCTACCATTCAAGTACCTCATACAATATTAACATATAATTCTTCCAAAGCAGTAGTTCTTAGCCCTTTGGAATTTATCACAATTCTGAATTCTAGAATTTTGGCAATACACTTGAAGGGATTAAATACCAAAATCATCATCGTCATCAAAGTCATTAACAATAACACAAGTCACTGTTAAAACATAATATCTCACAGTTTCAATAAAGCTTCCCTAGCATGACCTCATTCATTCTCTGGAAGTCTTTCTACAGGATCTGTTGGAATAGAGCTGCCTCCTACCCTGAGCTTATTTTCTTATATCCCCATAGTGTAAAAGATTTCACATGTCTCAAAAAGCATATACTCTTTCTTTGAAGCCAGTTTTTTATTGACTAAACTGCATCATGCATCCCATTCACTCTACATTACATATCACAGAGCTGAGTGACAGTATTGAGTTGTAGCAAAGATAAAATGTTATACTTTGATAAAAAAAATGTTGTCTCATATAATTTAGTGAAGGGTTATGCCTAGCACACCAGATAAGGACCGCTGTTCTGGAGTCTCTGGACAGCACATCAATATTTGCTAAATACTCACTGTGTGCAAAGATTGATATTCCAGGCACAGTGGAGGATGATGACAGATATTTTTAAATGGGCCCTGCCATCAAAGGCAAAATATGCTTTGCAAAACAGGACATATGTGAAATATCCAAAGAATTCATCTATAAACAATATTATTACAAGAACCAATTAATGCAATGAGTGTAAATCTCAGTCCACACACAATCCAGGTGCAGAGAAAACATTGAATTTCTTTATTATCTTCAAATAAACTAAATGCAGCTCCAAACACCCAGCCTACTAAGTTTTCTCTCCTTCCAGAATGCACAGAGGTTGTGTGTGTTATAGCTCCAAGGATAAAAGGGATCCTCTTGCGCCCTGGCTGGTGTAGCTTAGTGGATTAAGTGCAGGCCTGTGAACCAAGAGATCATGGTTCGATTCCCAGTCAGGCCACATGCCTGGGTTGCAGGCCAGTTCCCAGCAGGGAATGCACAGGAAGCAACCATACATTGATATTTCTCTCCCTCTCTCCTTCCCTTCTCCTCTGAAGATAAATAAATAAAATCTTTAAAATTATAAAAAAAAAAAAGGGATCCTCTTGCCCCATGGTCCTGGCTCATCCATCGTCACTAGTCGCTGCTGAGACCTGGCTAAGATCAGTCCTTCACTGGGACACAGGAGTCTTTGGCAAGTCTGGGAGGCCCTGTGCCCAAGCTGAGCCATGTGGTCTTCTCCTCGAGGAAACTCTCCACCCTCTCAGAGTTTGTTTCCATGGAGGAGTGCCAGGGAACACACCCGCTGTGATCTGCCAACTTCTCTCCCTTCCTCATCAAGGAGAAGATCCTTTCTTCCTCTTGTCTCCCCTCTTTTTCTCCCTCCTTCTCTCTACTTATTTTTTTAATATTTAGCATCATCTCAATTACATTTTCTACAATTATTAAACTTACAACAAAAACTAACAATTAGATTGTGCTCATTATGTGCCAGGCACTATTCAGGACTTTATTATATTCACTCATCTAATTCTTATGCAACTTTCTGAGAGAGCATTATTATTATCCCCACTTCACAACTGAAGAAACTAGGGCATGGTGGTGACTTTGTGCAAGGTCCTTTCACTGGTAAAATTGCTAATTTTGACCTTTAGTACTGATAAGGGTGTCACTGACCTCAACAAGCTTCTGTTTTTCAATATACCACTGTTCGCACAGTGCCGTGGAATCCCCCTCACAAAATGTGAACCACAGGGGAAAAAACAGCACATAAATATGGTTTAGTTTTTCCCCTTGTATTTTTTAACAATAATTTATAGTCATCCATATCTTAAACACCATTCTAAAAACCTTAAAGTGTTGGAGTTTTCTTATAATTTTTAACTTTGGATGGGTTTAGATTTGAATAACACCAAGTGGAAAAGGTTTAACTCAATTGTTCAAAAACAAGGAGCATTCAACTTTCTGAATTTATTACTCAATTTTGTCTGGATTCTGGACACCTGCATAGTTATCCTGTGGTAATGAATGCTAGCAGTTTTAATTTGTGATTTTATAGGAAGCAAGGTCAAGAATGTTTAGATCACAAATCCTCAACCCTGTCCCAAAGGTTTTTAGATTCACCACCCACAGGAAATTTCAAATAACATTCAAGTAAAAATCAATCTCTTGGACTCCCAAAAAGTACTCCTTTGAGGGATCCTGACTTCCTGGGATAGAGGAAAGCTAGAAGTAATGATCCTCATTCTCTCTCTCTCTCTCTCCCCCCACACATACCCCATTTGAAAAGCTAAGGCCAAATCACTATACTCTTAATACTTTATTTCCATAAAGTGAGATTTCTGGAAAATCTGGGGTTTGTCCACATCTAAATGAATACTATGAAAAAATCAAATTTCTTTTCTTTTTACAATTCATCCAACATGATCAAATGTGAAATGGTATAATATAAATCGTGTCACATTTTTCGTATGCCTGATAGTAACTATGAATAAGCAGCCTTCCTTTTTTTAAAGGAAAAGTACAAAGTCTGATGGGTATTTCAAGAAGAAAAATCAACTACAATTTATTCACTCTATCATAGCCTGTCAAGTAACAGCTGAGCCCTGGCACCACCACCAGTGAACAAATGTGCCAAAGACAGTAAGATGCATTAGGGAGATAAAGCACAGCTCCCTTCATGCCAAAGCACCTACTTGAACAGATGAAGAGAGGCGTGCTTGAAGAAGGTGGGTGCTGAGAAGGCAGCAGTGACAACGCGACACTGGGCAATAATTGAGAATGTCGGTTGTATTCCAGACCTCAGAGACAGGGCAGTGGCAGTGTGTCTTTTGACATTGCCACTTGGAACCGAGTCATCTTTCTCATTAGGCTCTTTAAATTACACCTGGTCACACTGACAAATCTGCAACACAGAGACAAATTTCAGGATTTCCCAAAGAACGGTGTTGTAAAAGGCTAAACAAAGACAACATTAACACAATGCAAAACCTACCTAACCTACCACGGACATATTATCAGGTTGTCACAAATTATGGTAGCTCAATCTGAAAACCTAAGTGCAAATTACAGAATGGTTTGGCAGCTTCCACCTTTTATTATTGCTGAGAGAATGATTCATGTGCCAGAGCTAACTATCCCCACAACTAAGCTCGGAATGTCATCTTTTAAACTCAAATCAAGAGTTTGGTGGCTGGCCTCTCAGTTCCCAGATGTAGAGCAGCCAGAATATGTTTTAATCCATACCTAACCTAAGCATCAGAAATGATACTCAGTGAAGAGTGCTGTGAATTTCTTAAACCGTGGAAGGTTACTTATCACAAAGGCCCTGACTCCATCTCTACCTCCTAGAGAGCAAAGCTATTCTAGATAAGAGAGCAAAGAAGAGGGGAAAAAATGAGACCTGAGATAAAATAAGGTTAAAGTGATTGCTGTGCTGCATCCTCTGACCGTGAAAAGCAAGGAAATGCTAAGTATTGGGTTGGCCAAAAACTCTGTACAGTTTTCTCTGTAAAGTAAAAGACACATTTTTCACTTTTACCAATGACTTTCTTGATTTGGATATTTTGAGTATGTGAGCTATCTCCCAAATGGCATAATGTTGATTGTTCTTAATTAAAGTCTCAACTTGATTACTACCAACTTCAACTGGTCTGCCTGACCGTGGAGCATTGTCCAGTGAGAAATCTCCAGCATATTTCAGAAACCACTTTGGACACATTCGATCAGTCATAGCCCCTTCTCCATACACTGCACAAATCCTTTCTTGTGTTTCAGCTGTGTTTTTACCTTTCTTCAAATAATAAAGCATAATATGCTGAAAATGTTGCACATTTTCTCCCATCTTGATAGTAAAATGGCTACACAAAAATTCACCAATTTTGATTAGTTTTTTTAAATGCACACTGATATGACAGCTATCACAATACAATCTAACAAATTTTTTTCAAATGAAGTTAAAGACAACTAAGTGCTACTAGAGCCATCTTACGGAAAAAACCCAAACGAACTTTTTGGTCAATCCAATAATGAACAATTAGCAATGCTGTTCTCATAATTAGAAGTGTACTACATTAAGGAAAAATTTAACCATAAAATTTCCAACCTGACTGAGATGATTATCACCCCTAGAAGTAAGGACCACTGGGCACAACCTGCACTAGGAAGACCTGTAAACACATTCCAGATCCTGTTAAGGCTTCTGTGATTTTATATTTCCCTTAGGACAGCAGTTCTCGAACTGTGGTGTACAGGAGTGGGCAGTGCAATCTACCCCCTAGGAGTCCTTAAGAGTCTTTCAGAAGGCACATCAGGTCAAAATATTTTCGTAATAATAAGAAGTAACCACTTGCCTTTTTCTTGGGGTTTTTATAGCACTTACAGTACAAAAGGAACATGAGTTGATGAGCCAATCTACAGGCACCTCTGCTGAATTAGTCGTTGCATTCTCTGTACCTGGCGCGCGCGTGTGTGTGTGTAGGGGTGTTGTTTCACTCAAGCGTGTCCTTGATGAATCAGTAAAATTAACTTTATTAACTCTCAATCCTTAAGTTCACTTCTTTTAAAACAAATCATGTGACAAAATATGCATAAAGCTTCTTCTGTTCTATACCAAAGTACAATGGTTGTCTCAAGGGAAAGCACTTACTTGATTGAGTTGGAGGTGAACTAGCTGGCCAGACATTTCAGTCAATAGAGAATAATAAGCCTTCCACTCATCCAACTAATATTTCTTGAGTTCAGTGTTCTTCTTAATCTAAATTAGACGCAATCATTGTCAGCTCTCTTTCAAAGTTGAATGATGAACTGGTGAGTTTTCAATAATTATTTTTTATAATAACAGTTTTATTAACATATAATTCACATACTATACAATTCACAAATTTAAAATATAGAACTCAGTGGTGTTTAGTATATTCATAGGATTGTGCAACCACCACCATATCAATTTTAGAACATTTTTATCACCTCAAAAAGAAACCCCACAATCATTAGCAGTCATTCCACATTTCTTTCTAACTTCTCCAAGTCTGGGCAACCACTACTTTACCTTTTCTCTGTATAAATTAGTCTATGCTGGACATTTCACATAAATCATATAATATATTATCATTCCTGACTGGCTTCTTAGCACATTTTTGAGGTTCATCTATGTTGTAGAATGTATCAGTACTTTATACATTTTTATTACCAAATAATATTCCATTGCATTAAAATAAATACATTTTATTTATTTCATCAGTTAATGAAGATTTTGAGTTGTTTCCACTTTTTGGCTGCTATTGTAAAAATATCCTGCTATGAATTTTATGTACGAGGTTTTGTGAGGGTTTTTTTTTTTTTTTTTTCATTTCTCTTGGGTATACATATACATAGGAGAACAGTTGCTGGGTTATATGGTAACTCTATGCTTAACCTTTTGGGGAACTACCAGACTGTTTTCCAAAGCAACAATGCAATCATTCATAAAAACTTTCAGTGCTAATTTATTCACTCATTTAGGAAATACTTATTCAAAACTTACTATGTCCAATCCATGTGCTAGATATTAGTGATACAATGGCAAATAAAAGAGGCTCCACCATAATGGAGATTATAATTTATCAGGGAAGAGAGACAAAATAATAACATTTGGGTTAAGTATAATAACAGGCAAAGCACAGAATACATAGGACCAGGAAATAGAAGGACCTAACCTGTTTAGATGCCTGGTAAGATCTCCCTGAGGAAGAAATGTTTTCATGGAAACTCAAGTAGAGCGATAATTGGAACTAACTTGGCAAAGAAGGAGGAAAGTGCTTAGGATCTCATGCAAAATCCTAGAGGAGGGGGCTGTTCTGCTTGAATGACCATGAGAAATCCAATGTAACCATACACTGTACAGTGTGCAAGGTAAAAGAGGGTCAAAATTGAGTCTTGCGAAGTAGACAGGGACCACTGAAAGGTTTTTAATAGAGCAACAACAAAATGTTTGTGTTCCTTAAAGAACACATGTGCCTCTCTACCTGGAGAATGTATTGGAGGGAAACAAAACTAGAAGCTTGAAACAAGCCTAGAGGTTATAGACGAAAATAATTGAAAAGTTAGGTGACCCAAACTACGGTAGTGGTAGTGGTCCTGGGGGAGTGAGATGGAATCAAGAAACATCCCGAGTGTAGAATCAATAGGACTTGGTGATTGATTGCATACAAAGGGCAAGAGAAAGGGAGAACTCAAAATAGATTTTCTATTCAGGTCCTGGATGGATGGTAATGCCATTCACTAAGACAGAGCTATAGGGAGTATGCCATCTCATAGTCCACAGGTCAATGAGCAAAAAGGCATTTCCTGTGTTCCCACTATATGCAAGGCACTGGGATAGAGCTGTGACTATAAAACTAAATAAAATATCATTCTGCTGTAGGCAGAATAATACTCCCAAATGTGTCCACATCCTAACTCCTTAAGCCTTCAAATATGTTTCCTTTCATGGTGTTCAGAGAAGAGTTAACATAGCAGTTCTAAACCACTAGTCTTGAAAAGACCCACTGGCTAGATTAGCCCCTTGACTAGCATCTGGGATTTTAGATTTTATAGGGTTCCCACCGTTGACTGATAAGAGTGGCTCATGGTGCCTAAAATGTTTGTGCAAACAATATGATTTGTGGGAAACACCTGCTTTCCTCCTGGGAGTCTGAAGTTTTGGTACAAGGCAGGCAATGGATGCCCCCATGACCAGCCCTAAGAAAAACCCTGGACACTGAGTCTCTAATGAGCTTCTCTGGTTAGCAACATTTTATGTGTGTTGTCACAACTCATGGCTAGCAGAATTAAGGACATATTGTTTTACTCCACTGGGAAAAGACCCTTGAAAGCCTGCACCTGTTTTCCCCTAGACTTTGCCCCATGTGCCTTTTCCCTTGGTTGACTTTGCTCTGTATTCTTTTTGCCTTAACAAATCATAGCTGTATGACTATATGCTGAGGTCTGTCACCCTAGCAAAGCATCAAACTTGAGGGTGATCTTGGGGACCTTCAACACACATAGCAAAAGGGATTTTGCATATGTGATTAAAAGCCTTAATATAAGGAGGTTGGTTGTCTTGGATTATCCGAGTGGGCTCAATGTAACCAAAGCAGAAGTCAGACTGATGTGATTGCTGCTCTTGAAGATGGAGGAATGGGTCAAAAGCCAAAGAATACGGGCAGCCTCTAGAAGCTTTAGAAAAAGTAACAAAATAGATTTTTCCATAAAGTCTCCAAAAGGAAACCAGTCAACACCTGTGAAACTCATTTTGGATGTCTGACCTCCAACACTGTCAGATAGTAAATTTATGCTGTTTCAAGCTAATAAATTTGTGGTAACTTGTTACAGCAGCACTACGAAACTAATATAGATGCCCTAAAGGACCATGAATTTTTATGGATGAGACAAATACATAAACCCATAATAATTTCCAATTTCACTTACAAGCTTTAACTATCATGCACTATCTAGTTTACCATAACTACTCTCTTTCCCAGGATAATGACAATATCTATAAAAGATGAGAAATTAGAGCCTTCCCACACTACCCAGAGAAGGGTCCATATGGTGTTGTTCTGGGTTCCCATCATAACTTAAAGGGAAAGTTTCACAATATCTGGAGCCATTGATGTCCTATAAATTAAGGAGTACAATGTCCTTAAGTAATTGGCAGCAGGAACCCACTTAGGTGGCACCCACCTTGACTTCCATATGCAGAAGGAGAAGTGATGGCATCTACATCATAAATCTGAAAAGAACCTGGGAAAAGCTTCTGCTGCCAGCTTATGTCATTTGCCATTAAAAACCTGGCTGATGTCAGGGCCATGTCATCCAGGAATACTGGCCAGAGAGCTGTGCTGCAGTGTGCTGCTGCCTCTGCAGCCACTCCTATTGTTGGCCGCTTCCCCCTGGAAACCTTCACTAACCAGATCCAGGCAGCTTTCCAGGAACTTTTCCATGACTTCCTGTGGTGACTGACCCCAGGGCTGACCACCTGCCTTTCACAGAGGTGTCTTAGGTTAACCTGCCTACCATCGTTCTATGTAACCAAGACTCTCCTCTGTGTCATGTGAACATTGCCATCCTACGCAACACAAGGGAGCTCACCCAGTGGGTCTGAGGTGGTGGATGCTGGCCTGGGAAGTTCTAAACATCTTGGGCACCATCTCCTGTGAGCGCCCATGTGAGGTCCTGCCTGATCTCTAGTTCTTCAGAGATCCTATAGAGAGTGCAAAGGAAGAGCAGGCTGCTGCTGTAAAGGTTGTGACCAAGGAGGAATTTCAGGGGTAATGGACTGCTCTAGTTCCCAGATTTACTGCTCCTCAACTCAAGGTCACAGACTGATCTGAAGGTGAAGGTGGCCTCTGTGCCTGCAGAGCAGCTCCCCATGAAGACTGGTCCACAGCCCCCACTGCTCAGCCACTGAATGGGCAGGAACAATCAGAGTGGTCTTCAGCTGGTCTTCTAGAGACTCTTAAACAAAAAGCGGAAATAAGGTTGGTAGAAAATAGTTTCTGAAAAATAACAGAAGTAAAGAAAGAAAAAAGAAAGTAAAAATTAAAGAAACAGTTTGTTATAGATTGACAAAAGGAGGATAAACTGGCTCACTGGACATTCCAACACTTATCTTGTATTGCACTTAACATGGTGTAATACAAAAATGTAAGTGACAAACTGGTATATCAAATCATGAGTCAGAAAACAAAATATGTAGGTGTTAGTGTCTGCGTTAAATATTTGGGGGGCGGGCACTGCAAACAATACCCTAGCTGGCAATGTATCAGGTTAGAAAACTCTAGTAGGTTTTCCTGATATGAAGTAAAAAGTAACATGATTGTAATTACTGTGAGACAGAGTTAATTGATGAAATGGTCAATAATACATACAAAACAAGGTTTCCACTACCGAGAAAACAGGTGTCTGGTTGATGGAAAGGCAAAGTTAGACAATACAACCGCCTTTAATTTCACAGTCTGTGATTCTTCATAAAAATTTTAAAGATCAATTATGTCCCATCAGTGTTAGATACAAGCCAAACTAAGTGATTTATGTACAAATATCCTCACACATGGAGCAATTATTGATGGAGTAACTTATCTTTATTAAATATGAACTCAAGAGATATTGGCAAGTAATTCCCACTTACGACTCTCTCTACACTTTTTAACACACCTCCACTTTCTCTTTTAAGAATACACATTTTAAATAACTGGAGGACAAGAGATATAGCTTTTATTTTAGAACTAGATTAAACGCAGTAGTTTAATACAGTGATTCAGATGTGTTCATAAACTTTACATGATATTATGTTTAATCCACCTTTTCAAAATGAGAGCTTTCAGTGGTACTGCACAGCAATGAAAATTCTACTCCCTGAGAGTTGGCTTCATTTATTCATTATACAAACATTCATACAGTATTTACTACTACAATGGAGACATAGTGCTAGGCATAGGTGAGTAAAGAACAGCTTCTGACCTCAAGGAGCTCATAGGCTAAAGGTGGAAACTGACCCAGGAACAGATAGTTGCAAGCATGAGATGAAAAAAAATCCAGTGATAGAAATATGCAATGGACAGGCACCTGACACAGCCGGAGGGTAACATGAAAACATCCTGGAGTCAGGAGCACTTGCTACTAGCCTTAAAGACGGGCGGCAGGAGGTATGCAGACTGCAGCAGATGGGACTAAGTCACTACAGACAAAAAGGGAGTAAAACCCCCAAGTGTGTCCAGACAGCCACAACAGCTGAATCTGCTGGGGGTGTGGATCATTTCTCTGATCACTATAGACCTTGGTTTGATTTGCCTCATGAATTATGCAATTATTAGTGAGTAAGAGCTGACGTGTCATAAGATAGTAGACATTCAGTTAGGGAAAAATATAGTTAAAACTCATTTTTGTTTTAATAGTACCATATTGATAGATCCCTCTATACTACCCAATTCACTAAAAACTGTTAATGTTTGGAGTCAATTTAATACTCTCCCCAATTCTTATTGCCATTTTTTACTGTATCCTGAGTGATTTTATATTTAAATGTTTAGGCAAGGAGAATCCTAAGTCTTCTTTTGCTATCTTCTTAGATTGAACACCACAAAAGAAAAATCCCTTGAAAATAATATTAAGTCTGAGAAGAATCCAGGAAAATACCCCCATGCAGCCTAACACACCATCAGCATTACTAAATCCTTATTGTTCCACAACTGTCATGTCATCCTGAGCTGTAAATGAGCTGAAGTATATCTACAAAACCCACCCTGTGGAGACAATCAGATTAGTAGGAATGTACTCCTGGAGCAGCCTGCAGCAACAATAAACTTACCCACACATTACCCTAGAGTACCTAGCACTTAAAGAAAACCCCATAATAACTGGACTAAATAATGCTACCTTGAAAAATGGTGACAATAGGTTATATAACCAGCTTATGAATAAATATGTAAATAGAATAGGTAGAATTAACTAAATGCCTTTTCAATTACATTCCCAATAACCTATAAGAAAATCTTATCACCATTCAATATATTCTTCATTAAAGTGTGAGGTATAACACGTAGAACAATGTAGGCATAGAATCTGAAGTAATTATACTTTGCAAAAATCTCAAAATGCTTTTAGTTCCTTTAACACAGCTGCTGAAAGATGTAAGGCAACTGGACTATCTTAATTTTTCAGGTGTAACTGCTCTATCAGAATATATTTTTAAAAAGAAGAGCCTGAAAATATGAAAAAATAAATTATCTTTTTGTACCAAGATGTAATTCCCAGCTAAATGTAAACTCAGCAAATCAAAGTTTACATTTCACAATAGCATTTACATCAATCACATCCATCACCTGTTTAGAAGTCCAGTCTTTTCTAAGGCTAAAATGAGTTGTTAAGGATCACATAGTGACAGAGACTTAGATATAAAAGTGTGATAAATTTCATTTTGCTTATTCATCAGCCACAGGGGGAAAAAAGGGAGAAGAACTGACCACATACTCTGGGCCAGACTGAACAAGTTCCTGGAAACACAAAAACTAAGTTAGAAATAGAAACAAAAAATTGGGAAATGTGGAGACAGCTCCCTGGGAAACATGGAGACAGGTTCTCAGATGA
This sequence comes from Trachops cirrhosus, assembly GCA_028533065.1. Taxonomy (NCBI): domain Eukaryota; kingdom Metazoa; phylum Chordata; class Mammalia; order Chiroptera; family Phyllostomidae; genus Trachops; species Trachops cirrhosus. Next base: position 115,568,360 of record CM052541.1, on the reverse strand, counting down.
AGGAACTTCACAGAAGAAGAATCTGAGCCTTGAATGTTGAAGTTCACCAAGCAAAGTTAGAGACGAAGGAAATCCCAGTTTCAGGATGGACAGAGGCACCAATATATGGCAAGCCATGGGTTTGTGCAGGGAATTCTGTCTGCTCTGATGCTGCTAGGACATGAGTGCATGTGTGAAAATGCTGGGAGACAGCAGGGTAGTCAGGACTTCCATACAGGGTTACGGCCTACGTGAAAGTAAGCAGGAGAACAAGATGCAAAGGTATGGGTAGTATGCGTCGAAAGGTAATTCTGAAGTCATGTGATGAGCTGGAAACATGGACACCATTTAGAGGCTATCCATATCCCAGTGAGAGCCAGTGGGGAACTTAACTAAGACAGAGAAAATGGAGAGAAGGAAATGGACCTGAAAGTGGCAGAGTCAGAATAAACAGAAATCAACAACAGAACAGATACAGAGAGGAAGACAAACTTACTGATATGATAGCATGGGATAATGCTATTTCACAAAGAAAGGGAACACAAAGAGTAGATTTCTAGGGAAAGAAAATGAGTTCAGCATTTTTCTACACTGGGCACTCAGTACCCACAGGACATCCAAGCAGAGATGGTCAGTGTATGGTTTGGGGTTGGGATGGCAGAAGCAAGGAACTGATGTCATTGTCAATTTTCTGAGAAGCTAAAGGCTTCGAGGCCAGGGTCTTTGCCTTTTACCACTTGTCCCCACTGCCCTACTTACTGCCTGGAATAAAGTAGACACTCGATAAACATTTATTTAATTATATTTGTGAAGGAATAAGCATAAAAGGAAAAGATAAGGCATTATGAATAGAACCCTATAGTCAGGGCACATGCCTGGGTTGTTTGGGCCAGGTCGCCAGTATAGGGGGCTGTGGGAGGCAACTGCACATGGATGTTTCTCTCCCTCTCCTCCTCCCTCCCTTCCCCTCTCTCTAAAAATAAATAAATGAAATATTTTTTAAAAAGATAGAACCCTGTAAACATATTTGGGGCACAACTGTATACAAAGGACAGGCAGAAGTAGAGATCCCAAAAATGGGAACACGAAAATGTCAGAGAAAAAGAGAGAGAGCCAGGAAAGAAATATATCTTAGATGTCAAGTGAGAACAATAATGTGCAGGGAACAAAATTGGAGAAATATGGTATAGTTTGCTGATAGCAAATTACAAAGAAGAAAACTGACACCAAAATGCAAATTAATTCATTTCTAAAATATAATTAATGTGGGCAGATATCTACTATAAACTAGCTTTAGTTACTGCAAAATATTAATCTGGTAATTAATTAACATTTACATTTACAAATTTCTCAAAAATATTTATATTTAGCACTATAATCATGCAAAGATAGATTGACTTAATTCCATTAGCTAATAAGATAACCTGTACCTAGAGAAACACATAATGTGCTGTAGTTCCCACAAAAAATTGAAAGTGCATTGTTCAACAGTTTATTACACATCTTTCATTTCACCATTTTTCTTTTTTTAATTTATTTTTTAAAGATGTTATTTATCTATTTGTTTGTTTGTTTGTTTGTTTGTTTGTTTGTTTTAGAGAGGGGAAGGGAGGGAGAAAGAAAGGAAGAAAAACATTAATGTGTGGTTGCCTCTCACACACCCCCTACTGGGGACCTGGCCCACAACCCAGGCATGTGCCCTAGATCGGTAATTCAATGGGTGACCCTTTGTTTTGAATGCAGGCTGGCACTCTGTCCACTCAGCCACACCAGCCAGGGCCATTATGCCATTTTTCAATCAGAGCCTTTTGTTCTGAGCTCTTTATAAAAGCCTATCAGAGATGCACTCCTACCTTCCCCCCATTCCTTCTTAACAGAAGTACCCTCTAAACTGAGAGTTTCCCAGCACCTCATCCTCTAGGGATGCAGCTAGGATACTTTCTTCTCACGTTTATTTCTCATCCTCAAAAGGCTATTGCGTTTGTTGCAAATACTTCTCCAAAATGTGTTTTCTTTGGCCAGAAACTTAATCAGTTAAGTATCCAGAGAGGAAAAAGACACAGGCATTGGCAAGGAATTTTGCCTCCAAGAATCATAAAAACAATAGTTTGAAAAATCTGTAATCATCTAGTCCTAAACACCCCAAGCCTTACTGCTTCTGAGAATCACCTGGGCTCTTTCCAATTTCCCCTACCGCACTTGGGTCTGACCCTGAGGAGCCCCAAAGAGCATGATCATGGCTATGGCACCTGGCCTGGGGTCACTGGCCTCCTGAGGGCTGAAGGGATCAACATAGTGAGCTATATCTTAAGCCCTATACATCCAAAGGTCAACTCAGCAGGTCTACGGTCACTCAAACACTAAGATTACGGAAGAGAGGACTGGATCTGGCCTGGTTACTAGGTGATAACCTATGAGCATTTGGAATACCCTGCCTGATATAAAGGTTTTTGTATGCCTGCAGCCCTGGACCATGCTGCAGGCATGATCTCAGGGGGCTAGGCACTAAATAACTAAGGTCAGTTACTCAGGTAGTGACCCCCAATAAAAACCCTGGGCACTGAGGCTTGGGTGAGCCTACCTGATTGGCAATATTCTGCACATGTTGCCACATATCATTACTGGGAAAATTAAACTCATCCCTGTCAAGCAATTGCACTGAGAGGGAACACCTGGACATTTGCACCTCATTACCCCTGGACTTTGCCTTATGCAGCTTTTTTCATTTGCAGATGTTGATCTGTACCCTTTCACAATAGACCACAAGCATGAGTGTGACAGCTTTCCTGAATCCCGTGAGCCTCAAGGCAGTCTTGGTGCCCCCAACAAAAGACCATTCGTGGCCCAAGATGACACCCTTTGGGAAGCTCTGATCTACAAAATGCAGTTCTTCAAAGCTCATTGAATGAGAATCTCCATCCAGAAATCTTTATATTTTACATACTCCCTGGGTTAATGTAACACAGCCAGTGAGCCACTAGTTTTAGAACAGGCTTTTACAAGATTTTGATCTAGCCAACCAGCCATGTGCTGCTTAAAAGAATCACAAAAAAAAAATCCCTGACATTTGATTTGTAAATTTCTAGAGATAGGAAATTCACAGTCTCCCAAGAAAGCCCTCTTTAATATCTAAGTAGTTCACATTGTTGGAAAATTTTTCCTTATGTCTATGTAAAACATCTCCACATGACTTCTCATCTTTGTTCTTAGTTAGTGCAATGAGGCCATTCAGAGTGAATCTCATCTGCCTTCCATATAAGTCCAAACGCTGCAGTTTCCTTGTTTCCCCTAAGTCTTCTCTTATCATCCAGAGTCTCTTAAATCAGGCTGAAGGAAAAGGAGCTCTCCAGCAATCATCTGTGTAAAGATCTTCAGGACAATAACTTTAAATTATGAGTATGTAACAAATTTATTGGTCAGGGAAAGAGGTCACAGGCTTTTTAATGTTCACATGAAGATATGGAAGATTTGTTGTTGTTGTTGTTGTTGTTTAGAAAGAAAAGAAAGGAGAGAGAGAGAAAGAGAAACATTGATCACTTAATCTCCCTTATGCACACCGACCAGGGATTGAACCCGCAACCTTTCGGTACACAGGATAACACTTCAACCAAATGAGTGACCCAGCCAGGACAAGAGCTGACAATTTTTAAGCACTAAAATCTTTATTCTAAAGCTTTATTCTTATAGTAATAATACTGTATCAAACACATAAAAACTAGTTTAACAATAAAAACTATATGTGCATTCAATATATATACATGCTGATGTCACAAAATGTACAGATTTAAAGAAACATCAGTGATGGTATTTGTTCATTTGATTGGTTGCACAGAAATCAACTTAGAGAATCTATTAAAAATAGAATAAACTCTGGGGAATAATATCAGGCAAGTGGATAGGGATGATATATGTTCCCAAGGGAGGAGAAATTACTTTTCTGATTGGCGATCTTTGGAAAAAGCCGTAAGTCAGCAAGGTGAGGCACCTTATGGTTCCCCTTCATAGTTGCCTGCCTGCAGACAGTGCATTCTACCTGTTCTCTGCCCTGCTGTAAGGCCCTGTCTCTGTGCAGCGTGGCTTGTGGCTGAGCAGCTCTTTTAGTGATGGGCAGCTAATTCTGCCTACGTTCACAGTAAAGTATTAAAATGAATGCAGCCTCCCATTGCTCCAGTCCTTCAATGGAGCTTCTATTGTTACAGTGGAATGAGCAGCCGGAGGGGAAAACAAGGCGGGGCCTTCGTCATTGCAATGTAACAAAGAACTTAATACTGGAGGCTAAAAGCAAAAGCTCACACATTGACCCAATAATCCTGAGCCTAGTTTGATAAGGCTGCTAGGCTTTCCAAACAACAAGTGAAACTATGATAGTATAGGAGGGGGGTGCCCTTGAAAGTGTGTGCACATCAGCTCCACCAGCTGGGAAAAAGAAAACCCTGAGACTGTGTATTCATCCCAAGGCCTGGAAGGGGGAGAAAGGAGGGGTCTACAGTGTCCAAAGAAAGGCCCCATAAACAATTTTGGTTAACTGCCTGCCTCTTGTCACATATGCAAAATGAACAAATAAAGTCTGGAGCAAGACAAGGATTCAGGCTAACAGACCCCCACACATACCTACATTTGGTTCATCGTGTTTCCCCGGGGGAGGCTGGTACCACCTTTACCCACCAATCAGAATGTACCTCACCCCCACTCCACCAACTTTATAAGTCCTCAAAACAAAAGACTCACTCTCTTGGCCTCTTGGCTTTCTTGGCTCTTTTTGCCACACAGATGCTTGGGTGCTGGTCACCCGGCCTCTGGCCACCCTACTTCTAGCCAACCTTGCTTTCACTTTCCTATTAGAATTTAGCATTAATAAACCTTGCTTGCATGCTAATAAGCTCTGTCCTATAATTCTTTACTGCATCAGGGAGAAGAACTAAGTCCCTGGGAGTCTCTCCTATAACACTACAGTAATAATACTGACAGTCTCTCCAAGTGTCTGACTCCTATGTATTTCCTGTCAATATGTTCAACCTTGGGATGGCAAAAAAGAAAAGAAAAGTTACTTATTGGGCCCCTAAAATTCATCTTCTTTTTCCATCTAGGCTTCACCTGGGTCACAATCTTCTGTGTTTACACAATTGTGAGTGAAATATACAAGGAATATAAATTGATCCTCTAAAATTATAGCTCCAATCCCACCTTCTCCTTGACATTGTCCTGACCCCTGTAGACTAGATAGAAGTAACCTTTACTCTGTTACTCATGTGGGAACTTTAACTCATTGCAAAAGTTTATTTCTATTTCACATTCATATATTATTGGTTCACAACCCTGGCCAAGAGCTTTCCAGGTGTAATCTGAAATGGGTCCCCATAATAGGAGTACAGGAAGAAACCGAAAAAAGAGGCAGACTATTCCAGATTTGTAGGTGGCAGGTTCAAAAACAAGGGGTTTTACCAGCTTTGTCTTGGGCAAGATGAGTAGCTTTCCACACCTGCCCACCACATCTTAAAATTCTATCTAGAGATCTTAACTGGGTTCAGTCACATACCCAGTTCAGAAGTCTCAATACCATATTTCTATGTTAAGGACACAACCTTGGAGCACCTTCTGGGTACATGGAATGCTAACAGAACGCACATTCCAAGGCACAGGAGACAGACTGGGGAGGCTTCAACTGCCAGGGTCCAGCTCGTGGGTCAAATCGACAGTCATGTTTTGATGACCTTCCCTAACGTTTATGTATTTCTCACATGTATTATGGGACTGTAAGTTTTTTTTGAGGAAAGGATCTAATGTTATATTTCTCCTTTCTGCCCCTTGGATGTTTCCTTAAGTGCCATACACAGAAGAGGCAATCAATAATTGTGGATGGCCCAGTAGTCCTTCCAAGCAGCTCGGACATCCACAGTTGAAATGGTTTATGGGGCACATTAATTTCACAGGCTACGAATAACTAACTTCTCCTCTTTTCCAATTTGATCCATAGCTGGATACAAAGCTTACTGCTATGAATTCCTGCCTCTCCACAGGGCTCCCCTGCTACTTTAAGTTAGGTGCCAGTGTGCCCTTGAAGCATTTCTTCCATCCATTTCACATACAATTACATTCTTTCAATTCACCACACACCAAGGGCCCTGGCATCCTGGTGTCATCCATTCTCATTGCATTATTAGCCAAGCATCATGGAATTGTGATAAACTTGGCATGAATGCCTATGGAAGGTCTCTGTTTCCAAACCTCTTTACTAAAGACAATTTGATGTGAAATAAAGCAAGCAGGTGTGGCAATGGACTCTTTCCTAAAGCCAAAAGAATATTGGCTGCAAAGAGGTCCAAATGCCACACCCATACCATAAACAGAGCAAATTTTGCTTTGTTGACCTGTGAATTCTTCAAAGGCCTAGCTCTCTTCTCTGCTATAAAATCTGTTAGAAAATTGCATCTGAGAGCCAACTATAAAAACCAAATATTTCTGTGTAGTGTGGAGCATAGGAGAAAAGTGTTAAATAATCTGAATTTGTTTTATTCCCCCTACTATGTTCCTACTATTTTGTTTTGTTTTGTTTTGTTCAGGGAGTACAGTTGGGCATAGAAACTTCTGGCTGAACTGCAAAGGCATCAGGATGCAGAATATAATTTAAGACATCCACTAAAGCTGACAAGCAAAGACGCTAATGGAGACTTGGGGTTAAAATAAACTGGTGGAGTCAGAAACATCCGGATCTGGATGCAAAGTAAACATTCAAGGTCAGGATGTAGGTTGAGGGTGATATCGGACATAGGCTCACAGGAGCACAGTTCATTGGCCACCAAGAACTCAGGATAAGCAGAGGCCAGTATCAAAGAGGACCAACTTTCTTCTTGGGGCTCAGAGCCCAGAAGGGAAAAGCAAATTAGCAGGGATATCCAGCTCACCTTGACCATGTAGGCTAGTAAAAGCCAGTTTGAAATACCAAAACCAACAATTACATAGCAATGCTTCTCAAATGGTTCATGTCAGTAGGAATTTTGTTGAAATCCAGATTCTCGTGCTGTAGCTCTGGAACCAGGCCTAGGAATCTGCATTTCTAATAAACTCATGCCTCTGGTCTGCAGTCCACATTTTAAGTAGCACGTATATGCTAGATACAGCTTTATGTTCTTTGCATATGTTTGCTCATTTCATCCTCATTATAACTACTCTGCTGGCGTAACCACCAAGCAGCACCGCTCTTCCAAGGCTGTGCCATGGGTACTGCTCCTCCACATCTCTGAGTAGAACTAGTGCTAAGCTGAGTCTGGATGTCCTGGCAAAGTTAAATCACTGTAATCATCATCTGGTATTCAACTGAACTCAACAGGAAGAGGAGGTAACTCTAATAATATTCACATGGTTTAATAAAATCATAAAATCTGCAGTTTGCTGGCTACAGGCTCGTTACACAAAATGGTATGTTTGCATATACATTCTCCCATCACTTATTTATTGTATCATTTCTACCTGAACTCATCCCTGAGAACTGAAAATAGACAACAGATTAGCACAACGAACCATACAAATGGATTTGCTCTCATTTTTTCTCCCTGCAAGAGACTCTGGCCCAACTTCCTCCTCAAGATTTTATATCTTACCAGCCTTTGTGTTTGTACAATTTTGCTTGTCTTTGTGAGGCAGAGAAATAATGGCATCTCCCGTGGATTAAAATAACTGTAAAATCCTGGTTTTAAAGGGCCTCTGGACCCACTGCCTGGCTTCTCCAGGCAACTAAAGATTCGAATTTTATTGAATTACAGTCTAATGTGGTCGGAGGCTGTGGACGTGGCGGCGAGGGAGGAACGCCAGGCCATCCGCCTCACAGTGCAGCGCAGCGGTTGATCCTTTACACAGGTTCCCAGCAGCTCTCCAGCGTTTAGTGGCAGCTACCACAACCAGCCAGGCAAGGGCTCCTTCTCAGCAACAGCAACCCTTATGGGGAGGCTTAGCTGACTTTTTGCATTTCCAAATGCACCCAGAGAGGTTCCTCTCAGTCAAACACATGCGTGGAAGCAGAGGTCAGAGTAGGGTAGTAAGAACAGGGAAATGGTGCTATGTGCCTCCCTGCAGAGGGAGAGTAAGAAATGAATATTTCCTTATAAACAAGTAGGAAAAAAATTGCTCCCATCCCCCTTTTGTGAAAATACTTCCACTCTTTAATACTTATTGAATTGTTTCTGATAAATTTATATCTTGGGCAAAAGCAAAAACATGGAACAGACAAGAAGCTTAAATGCGGAAAACGGCATGTGTCGTCAATGTTAATAACAGGCAAACACATAGGGACTTGCCTTTTTGTGTGTGATGCTATCAATTGCATAAAAAGGAAGTAACTTTCCTATAACAACATTTTTTTGAAGATCTACTTAGGTTTTTGAAGTAAATTAAACTATTATGTGTATATTAAGTCAGACTAGGAAGTATATTATTATAATACTTAGAGAACATCCAACTCACTTCTGTACCAAGTGTTAAGATAAAGTACTTTTTACTTATTATAATTGATTCTTTCAGGATAAGTGGATGTAAATACATATACATGTTTGGATAATACAAATATTTTCCATTTTGCTGAGTTTGAAATGCAATAAAAATTTAACATGGTTTTCTTCTTAGATTTTCTTTTAATTCATTCATCAGTGTAGCAGAATAGCAAATATTTAACTCACAAATCATTTCAGATGTGCAGAAATAATATAACTTCTTGATCTGTCTATAATTAATCAGTATCCCTCTCAAATTGATTAGCAAGAAAAAAATAACCTACATGTCTAGTCTGTTTATTTGAGGTCTGATCCTATTAAATAGTACCTTTAAGTATCACTCAGTTTCTCTTGGGTAAAAGTGCTTCTGAGAGGCTCCCCCACTGAATCTCTCCATGAGTTTGCCTCTAGGTGCTTGGTGCGGAAGAGGAACACAGGGCTCTGGAGCTAGTTGTGATCCTTGGATCCACACTGAATCTCATGCTGGTTTCTCCTTGAATTAGTGTGAAAGACAGTATCCCTTATCTGACTGAAAATTGTTGACACCTTCATCATTTAAAGCAGACTCTATGACATGTGTCAGTTGTAGTTTATTGTCACTAGGTCAGGGCCTCGTAGTGTTCCATCAGTGATTCAGCCTCACTTCAGTTGGCAAAAGGTGGTGTAACCCCTCTGAGGTCTAAGCTGGACTGTCCAGTCATTGTGCTAAGTGAAATAAGACAGTCACAGGAAGACAAAGTCTCCATGATTCCACCTATAAATGTGTGAGATGATAAAAAATATGTATTGGTCTCTTCCCCTAGTTCCTGACACAGAGCACCTGAATCCTTTATAATTTCCTAAATAAAAAGATTAGGAATATCTTTTGGTCTCATATCTGGTCCTTGACTCCCATTCCTGACACAGGGCTCCTGAAACCTTTGTAATTTCCAGGGTGATAGAGAAGAGTGTCTTTGATTCTAATAAAGGAGCTCTGAGTGGGCTCCTTGAGGCTCCCAAATAAGGACTGGTTGCCAGACAGGACAAGCCATGAATGGAAGCTTAAAATGTTCAGCCTTGCCTCACATTCTCTTGAGAAGGAGGAAGGACTGAAAATGGAGTTAATGATTCATCATAAATGTGTAATGAAATTACATAAAATTACCAAAAGTATGGGATTTGGTGAGCTTCCAGGAGGATGATGTTCTAAACTCCATGGGGACAGAAGCTCCTACTGCATTCAGGACCCTCCCACAATTCACCCTATGTATTTCTTCATGTGGCTATTCATCTTGATCTTTTGCCCTATCTTTCGATAAACTGGTAAATGTAAGTAAATGTTTCCTTGAATACAGGAAGCCCCTCTAGCAAATTAACTGATTCCAAAGGGGGTTATGGGAATCTTTGATTTGTAGACAAGTCAGACGGAAGTTTTGGACAACCTGAGGACCTACTATTTGCACTTAACCTGTGGGATTTGCTGCTCTGTCTAGGTAGAGTGTCAGAACTGAGTTAAATTGTACGACATCCAGCTGGTGTCACAGAGGATCACTCAGTGGGAGAAACCCACACATGTTTTAGAAACCAGAAGTGTCAGAAGCAAAGTGTTCTATGTGAGGAGTAACAGAGAGACACAGGTGGAAAATAGAATTTTTCTAATACATTATCTAAAATATCAAAATCGTAGAAGCAGAGATTATAATAGTGGCTGCCCCGGAATGGGGGAAATGAAAATACAATGAGCGTAAAGTTTCAGTTATGCAGGATGAATGAGTTCTAGAGACCTGCTGTATAAAATAGTGTCTACAGTACAGTTGACAATACAGAATTGTGTCCTTCAAAATTTGGTAAGAGGGTAGATCTCATGTTAAGTGTTCTTACCACACACACACCCACACACTCACCCCCACACACAAAGGGCACAAGAAACCTTTGGAGGTGATGGTTATGCCTATTGCCTTGAGTGTGGTGATGATCTCATGGATATATATATATCCAAATTTACCAAATTGTATATATTAAATATATAGCATTTATAACTCAATAAAGGTTTAATAATTAAAATATATAAACTGGATCTCCCATTTGGCCTTGGCTCAGGCGGGCCACGCTGTAGCCCTCCTGTCCTGGCACATTTCTAAGCTAGACTCAGCTGCTTCTACATCCAACTATGCCATCCTAAAGCCAAGAGTAAGTTAGAAACTTTATAAATCAAAATCTCTGAAGTCCAAACAGAAAAACCCAGGGGTGAAATTAGGGCGCATGCCTGATGAGTTCCCACATTTCTCTTAACTTTCTCTTTTACAAATTCCCCTAAGTTTCACTTTGAAAAAAATTTCCTCAAGCCTTCCCTTAGTACCATCAAGCAATAAGACTGCTGGTGTTTCTATCATTGATAAAAAATGTTAAAATGTAACAGACTTCTATGTAAATGGGTCTTTCATATCTGATTATTAGATATTTTACAAGTGATAAATTAATTTTGAAAAAATAGTTTCTCCCTGGATCTCAAAACTTACTTGAAAATCCCATTTTGCCTGTTAAAAGTTAACTATACTACTATACTATGTATAGTATACTGTGTATATAGGTAACTTGGCCTTGGGCTAACCTGGGAGAAGGCCTAGTCCTCAGAAAAGCAAAAGAAAATAAGACATTAATAAAATGCAAAAAATCCCATTAATGACTCAAGACAAACTTAGACTGCATGTAAAAGTCATTGACCTATACTCTACATCTTTACTGCTTTACATGGTTTTTATTAGCGTCTTAAATTTGAAACACATTTATTACTGGCCACTTGGTGAGTAATCATATAGCTAAAGGAAGATCACAAGAAAGGAAAGATTTTTCAGAGAAATAAAATGTAGTCTGTCTTCAGGGACTTACCTATTATACAGGATGGGGAAAAAGTAGTTTACATCTGTATGTGAAACAGAATTTATTCTGGTTATTAGTTATTAATTATTGTACTATTTTTCATATGAACAAATGTAAACCTACATTTGCCCTACCTTGTATGTAATAAAAATAATACAAACAGGGTTCTTTCAACCCTATCCAAAATGCCATGAGAACGAAGGCTGTGGAGGACTATCCTCCTTCCCCTAGTCCTCTGCTATATACTGAATTTTTGTGCCCTCCCCCCAATTCATAATATTAGAAGGTAGGATCTTTGGAAGGTTGTTAGATCATAAAAGCAGAACCCTCAGGAATGGGATTAATGCCTTTATAAACGGAACTCTAGAGAACTCACTCCCACTCCTGCCCTATGAGGACACAGTGAAAAAACAGTGGCCTATGAATCTGGAAGCAGATTCTCACCAGACACTAAATCTGTCCGTACCCTAATCTTGGACTTCTCAGGCTTCAAACTCTGAAAAATAAATGTCTGTTGTTGATAAGCCAGCCAGTCTATAGTACTCTGTCCCAACAGTCTGAATAGACTAAGCCTCCTCAGGTTGAGTCTCTGACAAAAGCTATGAGGATGAAAGCTCCTCTGCTTCCCATCCAACCAGAGTGGATTGAGGCAGCGCTCACCTGCTTTCTTATAGTTATGAACAATGTTCCTCAGGTCTGTGAAACAGCAGCACCAAGACCATGAAAGCAATGAAATTCTCAATGTACCTTGTAGAATGACTCTTTTCTGGACCTTTGTCATTGCAGTAGTTTTTCAAACAAAAACCACAGTAGAAAAAAATATGTGACTTAAATAATCCAACATCCTAGCCATAAAACTGAATCATTAGGAACTTCTGTTTTGCCTGGAAGAGCCATCACATTAAGCTGTTGAAGAGTGTAATAGAGACAGCTGGAGTCCATTATATCCTTTTCTCTTCTTCTGGGTGCCCAAGTAAACTACGTTTTCAACTCTCTTACAGTTCGGCTAAGACCATTTCTTGTGACGTATTTCTGGCCCACAGAACCTAAACTAATCTTAGCTGCACAGAATCTAAACTAGCAGGTGACTCTATAAAAGATAGAGTCATCTCTGTGTTCTGTGTCCCTGCAAAAGTCAAAATTTTTCCAGTTTAACTTGGGACTAAGAGAGCATGTGACTCTCAGTCTCTGGTTGTCAGTGTGGAGTCATAGCTGAACAAGGCTGTGAAAGTGGGTGGCTCCCAACAGGAACACTTCACAGCACATTTCAGAAAAGCTGTTCACCTGGAGGGCCACGTGGGAGAGGTGGATGGCTGCTCCCACACAAGATCAGATGTGATAGGCAAGCACAGGAACCTTTGCAACTATGCACGTGGATTTCCCTAGGCAGAAAAACACCTGTGCTCCTTCAGCAAGGCTGGAATTTCCAATATTGTTAGTCACATCATCTGATGTATACTTTAAAACTGAAATCTGGATCCTAAGATTAGAGGAGAAACCATCTGCAAGAGCCAGAGATGTCTTGACTCAGAGAACATGGAAAAGTGGAACATAAAATGATCTCAAGACCTTCATTACCTTGTTCCTGTGTAGCAGCTGCAGCCAGAAAAAGCACAAGATCATCTTCAATGGAGTCAAGTAACTCTGCTGACAGCGGGGCCCCAGTAAGAGGTTAGCCCTGAGAGTGAGTTCTCAGTAGGGCCAGTGTGTCCTGAAGAGGAGAGAATAAACTCCCTTCCATAATTGAGTGCTAGGGAAGTCAGGCGAGTGAAGCAAAACAGTCAGGAGGATAAACACACTTCAGATTTTAAGTTGTCTCTTCATGGGTGGTTTGGAAAAAAAAAAAAAATCCAGGAAAGATGGCAACACAAATCTGAAGTTGTGCAATCCAAAAAAGAAGGAAGAGATTCCAGATGCTCCACAGCCCATACTCCTGAAGACTGTTTAATTATTTACAAACTCTCTCCAGGCCCGGTTTTAGCAGGCATGGTATAGGCTATGTACACATAGTTATCTTTGAATTGCAGCACAAATGTTAATCTGTGCATATTGATTTTTAACTAGAATCGTACTTGCAAAAGGACATATGAACATTTATTCTATGTACAACTGTCCATGTAGGAAATCTCTTGAAAACATTTTTAACAACATGTGCAGATAAAAGTAATATCTTGCCTAAGCAAGATTTTGTGATAGTGATTCTCAGAAGAAACTATTATCTTTTAATCTTACTATGAAACTGGTCAGAAAATTATGACAATGCAAAAGACAGACAAAAAAATCAGCACTTTTTATCAAAGTTTATTCTCACTGTCACCCTCCCCCCTTAGAGGCATTACCTCCCTGTTATATTGGGAGAGAAGAGGAGGGTTTTCTGAGCCTGTCCTGTACTGCCTGCTCCACAGTCTCCATCACCCTGACACTTAACAGCACCAGAATGGACTGCCTGATGTCTCTTATGCCCCTGATATGGAACCTGTCCTTTTGTTATATCTCTGGAGAGCTGATATGGAGCAAGTCACATTTCCCTTTACTCTCACTTTATTCTTAACACCACCACACAGCTGTACAGGAGTATTCAACCTTACTCAAGGACTGGAGAAATGAAAGAGAATTATGCATGGGAGAAAACTGAACTGTGTAGTAAGCATGGCTTTTCTCAGAGTCAAAAAAAAAAAAAAAACACCAAGATGCATAAACCTTCCCAGGATTCCCTGAACAGTCACAACTCACTCATAACCTGTCTCTGCAGTCTGAGGTCTGCACTCCTCTACTTCTTTCGCTTGCACTCCCAACTCCACATGTGGCTGGGCACCCACCTCAAGGTAAATCCCACTGTATGTCCACAGATGCTGCTTTGAAACCAGATTCATCTCTTTCTCCCAACTACTGCATTTCTCCAAATCTGATTAATTTAGCCTAGAAGTAAATCTTGAAGAGCCTCAGCTGTGTATGGTATTTGACTTGAGGAATAAAGTATAACCTTGATACTCCAAAGTCTTCCAGAACAGAGAGGTCACTTTCAAGTCTGGCACCCTTCCCATTTCTCCACTGGGTGACTTTCAACCGTACTCTTTTATTTTCCCAACAATTGAAACACTTGCTCACCTACACACACAAATACATATTCAATCACAAACATATTTAAGATAAGCATTAAATATTTAAGTATGTGCTAAATAGTACTAAGTCATTTTTCCCTTCCTTTAAAAATTTTTTTTCCTTTGATACTAAACTATGTCTGCTGAGACCTGCTGAAAATATAAAGTATCCACAGCTCAGTCATCCTTCTCTTAATAGCTGCTCCCTTAACAGCACAATGACTGGCCCTGGGTCAACTTCCAAGCCTGACAGCAGTACACTAGTGGGGCCTGAGTCACCTTCCCTGGCCTTCCAATTAAAGACCCATGAAGCCAGAAAAAGACTCAAAGTTGTAACAATTTCAGTAAAGAATATCAATACAGGCATTCCCAATTTGGAAAAACAATTTATGTCTAAATACAAAGCAGATGAATGGATCTGAGAAATACTTAGCACCTGAGTCATTTCGAAAGCACTTCAGTATGTAGAGATAAGAAGTGGGAAAAGGCTTGCAGCCACCCCTAATGGATACATTTGAAATTTCGATTATATCCCAGACACCTGAGAGTCACTTTCCTGGCCACCCCATTCTATGAAGAAGCTCTTTACCCACAGGAGCTCTTATATCAATGACTCTTTGTATCCATTCAGGGGACCGCAGCTCCCAGTAGTGGAATACAGGGCAGCAGTGCAGCCTGTCCTCACCGTGACCCCAAGAGTACAGCTCCAGTGCTCCAGAGCCTGCTTCACTGCACTGGTTGACAACTGTGATGAAGGCAGTAGAGTTTAGCAGTGAAGACTATGAACACTAGAATCAGACAGACGTGAGTTCTAGTTCTGACTCTCCTACTTACTAGCTGTATGACCTTGGGAAAATAATTTAAATAGTCTGAAGTCCCTATTTTTTATTTTCAAAATTAGAGTAATGTTTCATCTGATTGTTTTGAAGGTAAAAAAGTTAAGAACTTGTCACAGTGTCTGGCACATGGCAAGCACTTAATAAATAGTATTCATGAGCATTACCTCATTTTGCCTCATTAAAGAAGAATACATGGAAGGTAAACTTCCTATGTCCCTGCATGTCTAAAAATGTATTTTCTCTTCATGTTGAGTGGTAATTTGGCTAGATATAGAAGTCTAGGTAGAAATTCATTTTCTGTCAGGTTATTTTAACATGAGGCTCTACTGCTTTCCAGAATCTACTATTTCCCTTGAGAAGTCTGACGTGCATTTAACTTAATATTCAGTAGTCCTCTTCTTCCATTTGAAGAATCATGCCATTCTTTGGCTGTGAGAAATTACATGCTTTTACTCCTTTTAAAACTTTCTTTGTTGAATATTTCTGTTGTTGAATCTTTCTGTTCTCTCTTTCTGGAAGACTTATTATCATATGTGAAAATTTCTGAAATTATTCTCTATGTCCCTAAACTTTATCTCATACTTTCCACTTATTTTTTTATAAAAATATTTTATCTTATCTTTACCTTCTTATCTTCTTATTAGAAGAATATTTTATCTTCTTATTTTATCTTATAATTTATGAACTTCATCAGTTCTTCTATTGAAATCTTACATTAATAAGCATAACAATATTTACTAAGAATGTTTTATTACCTCTAAGCATTCTTTCTCATTGCATGCTATTCTTATTCATGGATGCAATGTTTCCTTAAATTATCAAATTATGCCAAACACTTTATATGGATTATCTCATTATTTCCTGGAATCATTCTCTGTGGAATGAGGAATAATTACTACTACTTTACACATAAGAAAAAAAGCTTAGCAAAATTACATTAATTTTTAAGATCATAAGAGAAATTAATCTTTAATTAGGATAGAATTAGGATGCTCCCTCAAGTAGTCTGACTTTAAAATTAGGAATTTTAGTGACCACATTATAATACCCTCATTTTCTTCTATTGGATTATAGTAGGTTGAATAATCAACTCCCAAAATTTCAATATCCTAATCCCTGGACTCTTATTTTTCAATTTTTAAAGATTTTATTAATTTTATTCTTAAAGAGAGGAAAAGGGAAAGGGAAAGAGAGAAACATCAATGTGTGGTTGCCTCTTGTTCACCCCCTACTAGGACCTGATTGACAACCCAGGCTTGTGCCATGTCTGGGAATTGACCAGCGACCCTTTCGTTCACAGGCCCGCACCCAACCCACTGAGCCATACAAGCCAGGGCCCTAATCCCTGGACTCTTTGAATATGTTACCTTACCTGGCAAAAGGGACTTTGTAGATGTGATTAAATTAAGGATCTTAAACAGATTATCCTGGATTATCTAAATGAAACCAATATAATCATAATCTTTAAAACATAAGACAGGAAGAGTCTAAGCAAAAGCAGAAATCACAGGGACGTAACTGCTGCCTTTGTAGAGGAAGGGGCCATAAGTCAAGGAATGCAGGCAACCTGGAGAGACAACAAAACTTATTCTCCTCTAGAGTCTCCAGAAAGAATGCAGCTCTATGAACCCATTTTGGACTTCTGACCTCCAAAACTCGAAGACGATAAGTTGGTATTGTCTTAAAACACCAACTTTGTGGTCATTTACATCAGCAATAGATAACTAAAATGTAGATCTTGCATATTTATCCCTTTGTCTTCTAAGCATTTTAGCTATTTTTAAAAACATGCTTTCATCAATTACATTTCTAAATTCCACTTTTTTCTATTATAATTTATTTGTGATAGGTAAGAGATGGAGAGGGACAAAGTATGGCCTTTGGTTACTATTGGTTGGTTACTATATGGTTACTATTTATTGAAATAATACTTTGATTAGTTCAAATATATATATATGAATGATTCTATATAAAACCTAAGTTTAAAGGAAATTCAACATTGACATTAATTTACTTCACAAGTTTCATTGTGACAGGTTATTTTCCTACATAATTCTTGAAGTTAGGATAAACCAATAAAAAATATTTGGATACAAAAAAACTAAGCATCCTTGTCTATACTGCATTAAGATCTCAATTTATATTATATAAATCTAAGTGTTTTTAGATACAATGATCTTTTCCTCCTCTTTTTTGGGGGGGGAGAGGGGTAGGAGAAGTTGTAGAATCCAACCTAGAGCACTGCCTGGACCACTCTTCCCAGGGAAAGCCCAGTCTCTCGGGATCTCAGGAGTTCTGTGAGGCTGGGCAGGGCAGTCCTGGAGTAAGAAACAGCCGGGTGCTGGTTGGCAGAGGCCCTTGTCCCAGACTCATGGGTGAAGTGACCCACTGAAACCACCTATCAAGCAATGATCATTTGTATCTCATAACACTTAGGTCTCTTCTCACCTGGCTCAACTGAAGACATAAATTTCCTGATTTTTTTCAGCAGTTCTAAAGTGTTACAGCTAGGCAAACCCAACCAATTGTTCTTCCTTTTAAGATCCACCAAGCCCTGTATAACCTATCTCTGGAACTTTGCTAGCTCCTCTCCATTCCCATTTCCTTCATTGTGACATTCCCATCACCCCCAAACATTACCGCAAGCTCCAGTCTGATCTCCCTAACCCCAGTCAATCTTCCTGCCAAATGCAGCCTAAGTGGGTTTTCTAGAAAACAAATTATCTTAATACCTTAATGCTTAAAACTCTCAGTGGTTCCTCTTTGCCAAGATTTGGATAATAAAATCCATTAGCCTGGTCTTACAAGGATTTTTTTAGTGTAGATACTACCCAATTTTCCAAACTCATCTCCTGCCCCCATCCAACCACAAACCACTTAACTCTTCTTATAACCAGATTCTTAGTTTCCTGGATATTATGAATTTTTCACACTTGCATGTCCTAGAAGTCTCTTATTGCTCAATTCCATTTGGCTGATTTCTGTTTATCATTCAAACTCTTTTACTTTATGTGAAACCTTGTTAAATCTTCCCTCTCTCTTCCCCTGACCGAGCCTCTCTTTCCCCAACTTGAAAATATTACACATTATTATTTCTGAATTTAGTGCCTTACTCCACACACTCCCCTACAATACCTTGGAATGGAAGCATTTCTCGTTCAGAGACCAGGTCTTTTTGAGGTGGCAGCATGTGCAGTAAGAGGTAGCCCCACAAATATCTGCTGTTGAACGTTGTTAACTCTTATTGGTGTATAACAGGAAGTAGGGAATGGAGAAAACTCAAAGTTACCATTAAAATAAAACAGCCAACGTTTCCCCTCCCAAGCTCATTTTGCACAAGGCAGTGCTGAGGAAACATACATTTTTGGAGTTAGAGCCACCACCACTGCTGCTGCCATTTTGAGTCTGTGAAGAAAGAAGCTTCTGGGCCCTAAGAGAATGGAGATCACACAGGAGACCATGGCATTTCACACCCGAGATTCCCCCTGTGTCCTCACCAACGCTGCTCCCCTGTAGGCATGTGGTGAAGGCAGAACAGGGAGAGACATCAGAAGGGAAGCAATATATCAGAGCAACTTAAAACAAGTTCAGCTTCAGCCACAGAGGAACCTTGGAGTGGGGACCAGCAATGCCAGAGTGAGGCAGGCATTACCTAGTAAGAAACTAGGAAAATTCCCTGCCAAGTAGAATAAAGAAACTGAAACAAATGGCTGAACAAATGGTCCGAATGGCTGAGCAATTAACAGCCAGCTGATAAATCACAAGACTCTATCCTTCCTAACCATAGATATCTAAGAACAGGTGGTTTAAATCACCTTAGTCAGGAAGATGGTTTAAAAAAAAAATTAGAGCCAGATTATTCCACAGTAAAGGTGAAACTAACCAGAAAATGACCCTAGACCCCATTATATGCTCATTTTAATACATCGGCATACTAAATGACACATCCAGAAATCTAATGAACATTCTGTTGAAATAACTCCCCTGGGACATCCCCAAAAATTCCTAGCTATAGCAGAACTCTCAGGACAAAGGAAGCCAGCATGTGCTCTTCTTTGAGCACGCCTGCTTCCCCTTTCCACAGGTGTACGCTTTGCTGTTTCTATCCTAAACTCTAAGGGTCCGAGGGAGACTTACAGTCTGGGGAGCAATGGGCAGCTTACCCCCTGATCTTGTCTCCAGGGGCCCTTCCTCTGCCTCACTGTCCCAAGTTTTAATAAACTAACTTTCACTTTCACCTGGACGAAATTTCAATTTCGTCTTGAAATTTTTCCTGCAGGAGTCAAGAACCTAGAGGTCACCTGACACTCAAAGGGCCCCAGACAGTGCTGGGAGAGGGCCAACCCCAGATGAGAAAGTGGCCCAGTAATGACAGCCTATACAGGTGGAGATTACTGGAAGACCTGACCTTCAATAGCAAATTGTATATCAATATACTGACCATTCTAGCTGAGAACCTACCCTTAGACAAGGAGACAGTCTCTCTCATCAAGGCCCAAACCACCAAGGTTTTATATACCCCGCGAACTCCTATTTATCTCATACTCCTTGATTTTAGGGTCAGCCTCCACCCACATCTCCCTTCTATCCAAAGGGGACAGTGTTCCCCCCTCCTAACCTCCCCCTGAAACTCTGGAAAGGTCTTTGGCCCAGGCTTCCCATGTGGATAGAGCTCTTTGGGGATGGGAAGGCTTAAAGGCAATTTGTGGTGTGGGGAAGTAAGAGTTAAAGCCATTTTAACCCCCTGGGAAGGTGGGGCGAGAGCATTCTCCCCAAACACCCCCCTTACTCCTTTAGGTAACTGTTCGCTGTGGGTTGGAAGGAGGTGAAGGGAGGACAGGGAGGGAGCTGTCAGTGGGTTGCAACAGAGCATCAACTGTTAGTGGAGCAGCCACCTGATGGGAGCCAGCTGAGAGCCTGAGAGCACCTGACATAAAAGAGGAGGGAGGAAAATCACTGCACTGCCATCCAGGCACCTGGGGTGGCTAGATGTAACTTTGTTTTCCTATTGGATAATCTGATTTGCCCACAAAATACAGGAAATTGGGGTTAAGTGTGAGGTTTGGGTGAGGGGAGATCTGATCCAACCTGTAGGTGGAGAACTGGCCCACTGGATAACAAGTACTTGTAGTTTTCTTTAAAGTTCAGGTCCTCTTCTGTTTCCTTTTCTCTTTTCCCCGCTCCCTTCCCTGAGAGTGAATATGAGCTTTTTCCACCTTTTAACGGCTACAGGCTACAGTTCTGTGCCGCCCCAGCGCTCCCTGTCGTCTTCCTCATGTGTGGGTCCATGTGGCAGCGAAGTCACTGAAGTGGAGTTCCTGTTAAACGTGCCTTTACTAGGTTCCCTGTACTACATTCCAGTTTGTATAGGTGTTTTATTTTTCTGTTGTTAATGATTGAAGTCATCAGAATGAGTCTCCTTTTAGCAAAGTGAACTCTTTTTGAAAGGCCACTTTAACAACAATCACCGACATACTGTTTTTTTTCTGTAAATGCATTTTCCTTATGATTTTTTCTTTATATCCTATTTTATTTATTTAAGTATAGTTGGTATACAATATTACCAATATATTGTTTATAGGTGGTTTCTGTCTAGTGTAAAACTGAGTGGTCTAACTTAATAAATGGTTTTGAAATATGTGACTGGTGTTATGAAATTGTGAATAAAATGTATAAAAGTTTTAAAAAATATCTCCTCTGAAATATCTGAGGGTAGATTATGTTGATTTGGTTAGCCACTCTCTTCTCCAATGGGGTTCAATATTAAAACAGTGGCCTGTTAGAGCTGTGAGAAGGGGAAGGGAGAATCAAGGGGGAGGAATGAGTTTTGGGGCCAAGCAAACACAGAGGAGCTGGAGATGAAGCATTCTGGGAGAGGATCTGAGTCTACCCACACCCCACAGTATCATCAGCTCCTGAAACCAATTACTCCTCTCCTCTCTACCCCAACCCTCTCCAACAATAATCAGCCACCGTTTTGTCTCCTAAAACTGTCCAAACCTACGGAGGACTTTTACCAGTTTATTTGAGCCAAATTGATTACAATTGCAAGGAAGAAAGATCTCAAATGCACCAGGGAATGACAGTTTCAAGTTTCTTTTATGCATTTGGAATTGAGAGAACGTAAGAAGATTACACAAAAGTGGGAGAAAGAAAGGCTGAAACTGGGTTACAGGATAGTTAACAAGATTATGCTACCCGAGGGGTGTGGAAAAGAAGATTACCGCTGGCGTTTCAAAGGAGTGTTAACCTAGATGCACAAAAACAGTGAGCAGGACTGGCTTAAAAACTTTAGTAAAGAGGTTCGAGGCCTGGGGTGTGACTACCCACCATGACTTCTCCAGTTAGGAATTTTGGATCAGATCACACTGTGAGGTTACTTTCAGTTAGATTTATTACCATGTCCTCTTTTCAACCAGACGAATTTCTGAACTTCCCTGGGGAAGCAAGGCTCTCCTTGATTCTCACTGAACTATACTTCAGTTAATCCCAAACTTTGCCAGAGTTATCCATCTATGGAAATGGTGATTTCATCGTCTTCTGAGCCAGTTACTTCAAAAATAAAAAACCTGTCTCAATAACAAGAAGGAGACCCAACAGAAGAAATAAAAGGCATCAACTGAGGGAAGAGCAGGATTTACACTTTGCTCTTTTTTGAGTTGTAACTCATTAAATGTGAGAGATTGAGATGGACCAACCTCAATATTCAGGCAGCTATAACATGAGAGAGATTGCAAAAGTTTTAATACAAAAGCTATTGCACTAGGTCCTCTCTTTGCCATGCTGAATTGACACATACGCACACACACTCTCTCATAGCCCCTCAGTCTGCTCAGGCTACCATAAGGAAATACTGTACTCTGGGTGGCTTAAACAGGAGGCCATGATCTCAGTGTGTGCTCACATGACCTCTTCTTTTTGCCCACTGTGTGTGGGTGAAGGGGGAGAGGAAGAGAGCACTCTCTGGTGTCTCTTCCTAACAGGGCACTAATATCATCATGAAGGACTTACCCTATTGTCCTCATCTAATTCTAATTACCTCCTAAAGGCACCCTCTCTAAATACCAGTGCATTAAGGGTTAGAGTTTTAACATATGAATTTTGGAGACATTCAGTCCATAATAGCCCATAGTTCACAAAATAAATAGCATCAAATACCGTGCGTGACTTGAGCTCTGAAAATCATGTATTATTCACTGCAAAGTACCTTCACTAGTTGTATTACTTCCCCAATTTATGGTTATATAAGTACATAAAAGATTGAGGCATTACCCATAGTTCTTTTTTTGTATCATTTATTGTCTTCCATCCATTTACAACTGTTTCTGTGCCCGCCACACTGACACTAACAAACACTAATGTTTTCTTCAAATTAAGCCACTCCATTTTGATTTCTAGTCGGCAGCACCGTCTATCTACTGCTGTTCGTTCACAATTGCCCACATGTAGTTCAAGTGATGCTTCAGTGACTATTTCCACCCTGAAAAAGAGAAGCCAAATATTTGCAAAAATTCTTCATGCAAGTGTATAAAAAGTCCACCTGAGGTAGAACCCTTTGTCTTCCTGAGTATTAAACATATGCATATCACTTGTGGCCATTTAAACACAAAGTGTCAAAACATTCTTTTTTAAAAGATTTATTTATTTATACATTTATAGACAGAGGGGAAGGAAGGGAGAAAGAGAGGGAGAGAAACATCAGTGTGTGGTTGCCTCTTGCACACCTCTACTGGGGACCTGGCCTGCAACCCAGGCCTGTGCCCTGACTGGGAATTGAACTGGAGACCCTTTGGTTTGCAGGCCAGCGCTCAATCCACTGAACCACTCCAGCCAGGGCAAAACATTCTTATATGGAACAAAATTGATTGTTACAGAGATTCTTCAGGGATCATAGTTTTATTAACATTTTTTTATGGAAATTTCAAATTCCCTGAAGTAGAAAAGTAATTTCTGTTTGGTTTATTTTCAGAAAGGAAAAAATAAATAAATAAAACTTAACTCTCATAACCAGCTTTGAAGAAACAAGATGGAAGGCAAATTGGTGAAAACAGATATGAACAAAAGTGCTGCCACACACACACACAAAATAAAATAAAGAAGTGTAGCCATTTGAACTAAGCAGAGAACAAATCCTACGGTACTGCAACATAGAAAGAAAAATCCATCACTGACGAAAGGGACTGTCTGAGGACACTGGTCTCCTTTGAATGTCTGGAGCAGCAGTTTGGAATAACAATGAATGCCATTGCAATGACTACAACTTGTGCTTTATAACTGGCATGCTTTAATAAGTTCTTATACTGATATATCTCTTTGTTAGAAATATCCCATTTCTCCCCAAGCCATTTTTCATGTTCTTCTCCCTGAATACACCTTTCTTTTCCTAGCAAAACACTATATCCATATTAATGGTATAAAATGGATCTCAGTAAACAAATTGTGTGATGTAGCCGTAAAAGCTCTGTCCCTGTCAACTGAACTGCAGTTAACCTTGGAGGGAAGGTCAGGTTTTAGAGTCCTAAGGATGTTCATTGGAGCTGAAAAATGCCGACTGCAGAGGTAACAGCACACTGAGGGAGACAGAAGGAATGACAGCTGTTTGTTCTGCCCACAAGGATGCTGGGTAATTCATGGTTCAAACAGTAAAGCCAGCCTCCCAAGACAGTCATGAGCCATGGAATGTCTTTCCCTTGACAACAAACTCTTCCTTTTGCAAAATAAAAGTACCCCATCCTTATTTCCAAAAGCTTTGTAACTAGATGTCAGTCTGACTGGTTGTCTAACAATTCTACAGTGTGTATACAGCCAGTCCTCTGTATCCATGGGTTTCCCATCCTCAGATTCACAGGTCAAAAATATTGGGAAAAAAATTTACATTGTTCCTGGTGAGTACACTGTAGTTAGACCTACAGTAGTTGTCTCTATACTGAACATGTACAGACTTTTTCTTGTCATGATTCCCTAAACAATACAGAATAACAACTATTTATATAGCATTTACATATTAGGATCATAAGTAGTATAGAAATGTTTTAAAGTATAGAGCAGAATATGTTTAGGTTACATGCAATTACTATGCCATTTTATATAAGGGACTTGAGCATACATGGATTTTGGTACCTGTGGGCAACCTGGAACCAACCTCCCATGATGCAGAGGGATGACTGTGTAGCCAAATGTGTGTTTTCAGGGGAGTCCATTGGGAGCTTTTCATGTTTGTTCTATTGGAGATACCATTATTCAAATAACTTCAGGGTAAAATGAGGCAAGGCATTCCAAGAAGAGGGGAGAGTGGTGAGACACACTTAGTGTTTAAAGAGCATCAAGGCTGGCATAAGCAGAGTGAGGCAGGGGAGGTTGACAGGAGAGGCAGGCAGAGTGGTGGGGGCAGCAGTGCACCCTGTTGGGCCTGAGAGATCATGAAATAGAGTTTAGAATTTATTTTCAGTTTGATGGGAAGCCATTACAAATATTTAACCAAGAAAGTGATGTGACACCTTTAGAACTCTTTCTGGATGCTATGTGAAGAACAGACCACAGAAGGGCAAGAGGAGAAGCAGAGAGACCTTTGCTAGGGTGCAGGTGAGGTCATGGTAGCTTCAAGTAGTGGGGCAGCAAAAGAGGTGATGGGAAGTGATTGGGTTTGTGATTTGGATGTGAATGAAAGAAAAAGAACAGTAGAGGTGAAAAAATAAAGTGTGTAAAATAGTAAGTTCTTTATTACTCTTTCAAACACTGAAGACACAATATTAGGAGATTGATTCTTGTGGTTCTTTACAATTATTTATCTCTACCCTTCTTAAATAAGTATTTAAAATTATTAAATTAAGAAAAGTAGTACCGTTTTAAGTTTAAAAATAGTATACTTTAGTTCCAATTCTTCTATAACTCAGAGTATTCATTTGTTCATTTATTCCACAATTATTTACCGACAACTTAACCATATATCTAGTGTCATGCTAAGTACTAGAAATTGAAAGATGGATAAGACATAGTACAGTTTAGTGACAGTATCAAAACCACAAAATTGTTCCACAGCTCACAAGTAAAAACTCACATAAACTCTTGATTCCCATTTCACGGAGGTACCTGCCACCCAGGTCAAACTGTATTTCCCAACACACATGTTTTCCATGTGATAAATCTATGTGTGTTGTGGTAAGGGCAAAAATCATGTGAACGGTTGGTGTGATGTAGTCTCAGAATCATAGAAGAAAGGAGCAATTAGGGGTGCTCACAGAAGGTGCAGTTAGCTCTACTCCAGCAGTCAGGAGAAGAATGTGTTTGAAGAGTCTATTATTTGTCTCACAAGACTTCAGTGTTCTCCTCTTTCAGACTGAGATAATAATATCTACCCGAACTCCTCGTGGAATTTTTATGTGGTACATGTCATCTTTTCTGTATCCATGTGATCATCCTATAATATTCCAGTTATGAAACTTATATAATTTATCTCCTCTCATAAATTTCAATAATAATTCCTTTTATTATTATGTTGTGACTTGACTCACTAAAAGAAAGTTTCAGCCTCATGTATTTCCACATTAGCTATCTTTACCCACTTATATTTTAATTTTGTATTTGAGTTCTAATATTATTTATCTTTTGTGCCACAGGATTTCAAGTTTCTCAAGGCAGGAATTTGATTAATTAAAATACAGCTATGGTGTCTGCATCTAGAAGGCTTAACATATATTAAATAATAATTATTTCAATATCAAAACAAATTAAAGGAAAGCCCAAATTATTAACATTGTACCTTAGGATATATTCTGTATGTAAATAGAAACACTGCACTTATATATCTCCTTATGTACATCTTTAAAATATTACTTTTTCTTCTCCAAAAATAGTATGCTTGGAAAATTAGTTTTTGGAGGCCTCTATTTCTGGTTGAGATGAGGTAAATTACCTGAAATTAAAACAGTAACAACAATAACAACAAACCCCAAACAAATAAATGAAGCAAGGTTTCAAGAGCCTGGACATGAGGAATAAAAGACAGGAAACAAATGAAATAAGCCTTAAATTGCCTCAGCTTGGAAGACTTTGCAGGCCTCAGAACAGAGAGGGAAGCCCAGGCTGAGCCTAATGAACTTTCTAAGTTGAGGAGACACAGTTGAGAGTCTTGGGAGACCAAAGGGGCTAGTGTTCATAAGACAGAATATCAGATAGGAGAGAGCTACATGGAAAGAGAAATGCGGAAACCAGCAGAAGTCTCCCTTGAGTATTCAGCTGAACACTGATTGGTCTCTGCATATGAGGAGATTAACCCAAAGCCAGAGAAAAAACTGTTTGAAATAATTGGAAGGAACAGTGCCAGATGTTCACACAGGATTGGGAATAGTTCCTATTCACAACAGCCAGCATTGGCTGTAATGGTTAGGAGTTCTTGCCTCAGTGGTAGGGAATAATTAGTCCTACACTGGGCATTACTCCAGATCCACCTAACAATCATAAAAATAAGACCTGAAATGACCAAACCAATTTTAAGTAAATGAACAGCTTTCTAGAGCAAATCTTGAGAAGATGTATAAAAATATAAAAATATCCAACACTTAATAAGATAAAATTCACAATAACTGGCAACCAGTCCAAGATTATCAGTCATGCAAAGAAGCAGAAAAGTATAACCTGTAATAAGGAGAATCAATCGACTCAGAATTGACACAGATATTAGAATTATCAGACAAGGACATTGAAACAGTTACTACAACTATGTTCCAAAAGTTAAATGGAGACATTGAAGATATAAAATAGATCCAAATCAAACTTCCAGAATGAAAAGTACAATGCTGGAGTTGAAAAGACACAATGAATGAGATTACAAGAAGATTTACATTGCAAAAGAAAAAAATTAATGAACTTGAAGATATGGCAATCGAAATTTTACAAAATAAAACCACAGAGAGAAAAAAGATTTTTTTAAAAGAAAAAGTGAATCAGTTACCTTGGGACAACTTAAAGTTTTTGTGTAGTTGGAGTCCCCAAAGAAACAGTGAGGAAAAAATAGAAAATATGTTTGAAGAAATAATTGCTGAATTTTTTTCAAACTTGACAAAAACTAAATCCACAGATTCAGAACTTCAACAAACCCCAAGCATAAGAAACATGAAAAAAAAACTTTAGTAAGGTACATCATAATCATATTACTCCAAACCATGATAAAAATAAAATCTTAAAAGGAGCTAAAAGAAAAACACAGTATTTATAGGGAAACAAAAATAAGCATATGGCTCTTAACAACATAACAGATGTCTCTTCTTAGAAAGATACAAGAAAATAAAACTACAAACCTCAAACTAGGAGAAATTATTTGCCACGCCAATGTCTGATAAAGGACATATACAATATAAAAACTCAATAATAAGAAAACAATCTACTTTTAAAAGGCAAAAGATTTTAACAAATACTTCACCAAAGAAGATACATGAATGGCCAGTAAGTACATGCAAGGTACTCCACATCATTAGTCACAGGGAATTGCAAATCAAAACTACAAAGGACACCACCACCCACTGGAATGTCTAAAGTTAAAAAGACTGACCACACCAAAAGTTGGCAAGCATTTAGAGGAACTAGAACTCTCTATTACCACACTACTAGTAGTAACACAAAATGGTATTTTATATTGGAAACAGTTTGGCACTTTATTAAAAAAATATGTATACACATATCATATGCTAAGCCATTTTACTCCTACTTGTTTCTGAAGACAAGAGAAGACATATGTTCACACAAAGACTTGTATGCAAGTGTTCATAGTGATTCAATCTGCAATTGCCAAGAACTGGAAACAACCCAAATTTCCATCAACAGGTGAATGGGAAAACAAACTGTGGTACATCCATATAGTGGGAAAATCTCAGCAATAAAAAAAATCTGATAAATGCAACAACATAAATGATTTTCAAACTAATTATGCTGAGTGAAAGAAGACAAAAAGTTTAGATACTGTATGAGTCCATTTATGTAAACTTTGGAAAATACCGACTTATCTGTAGTGACAGAACAACGGTTGTCTGGGAACTGGGATCGGGTGGAAGAGAAGGTAGGACTTCAAAGGGGCATATGGAAACCTTTGGAGGCAATAGAAATGTTCAGTTCCTGGACTGTGTTGATCTTTCACTAATGTGTACAAATGTCATGACTTACCAAAATATATACTAAAAATATATATGCCCATGATACTTCCCAAAAAGTGTTAATATTTTAATATAAAAATAAATAAAAGAAAATGAGCATTTTTACAATAGATTTGCTTTTTAGAGCACTTTTAGGTTTACAACACTGTTGAGCAGAACGCGCAGAGATTTCTCATACACCTCCTGCTCTCACACATGCCTCCCTCATTATCAACATCCCGCACCAGAGCGGCATATTTGCTACAGTAGATGAACCTACAGTGACACGTCGTTATCACCCAGAGACCGTTGCTTTCCATTATGGTTCACTTGATGTTGTACATTTTATGGGTTTGGACAAATGTGTAATGACATGCATCCATCATTACTGTATCATACAGAATGATTTTGCTGCCCTAAAAATCCTCCAAGCTCCATCTAGAAAATAAAATTTTTATTTAGCTTCTTTTAATATTTTAATTTTTATGTGATAACGAGTATAAAATAACATTTCTATCTTTCTGATTAACTCAACTACCTTTTGGAAAATGAGCAAATGGTTGAAGAATATATATCTTGGTACACTTGGAAAATTCATCTTTAAATGACATATATGTTTAAGGGCATCTTATGTAAAACTTTATATGCAAGAGTTTAAGAGTTCATTGTTTGTTTGTTTTGAGAATTTTGTCATTGTTTGGTTGACTTCCTGCATGCTTTAGGCTTTTTCGATTCAGTGTTGAAATAATTCTTGACGCGAACAGATTTCATACTGCGACTCCCTAGTGGACACAATAATGAAGGTTGTTTATTTGACATGTTTATTTTTTTCAAACTTTACCACTACACTGACCCCCAAGTATTAAATCTCAGTATGAAGATGTTTCCAACTTACATTTATACAACATAGCCATCCATAACACATCAGGGATTTTACATTATAGTGTCAAGGCGATCTTCTTTTAGCCACTGTGGTTTTTCATAATCACTGTGCCCTAACATTATGACTGCTGCTTATAAAAACAGTATGTTTAAAGGTATTTCTTATCACAGTGTGACCAACATGAATATTAGTGCACATTTCCCTGTGTCATCATAAAGCAAAATTCTTTATTACCTAACTTTTCCCCGCTTAGCCAAAAGTAGACACATGATGTGTTTTATAGCTCATTAAATTTTCCAAATATAGCATTTGCTGACATGAGAATTTTACAAAAAAATTTTCTGTGATCTTTTTATTGTGTTTTGATCAATAAATTACTAAACTGCTTTAAATACTGGATTTTATCATGCTACTTATATGTGTGAAACAACGATTCTTCATACTCCCCCCACCTAACGAGAAAGAAAGGAGTGAAGGTATTGTCTAACAAATATCATACAACTATCTTATAAGCAAAAACCACATTAAAATTCAGAAGATCTCAAGCTAACACTTAGAAACAAAAGGTCACATGTAATAATGCATTTGATTTCTCATTAGAAATAAAACAACACAAGTTTTCAGGAGACCTAAAAACTGTTTCGATGTTTTTCCTCAGTGTTCTTGTAGTGCTACCATTTTTCAAAGTTTGGTACAAGTCACAAAAGGTCACTAATCCATGAATTCCTTTTTTTGGTGGGAGGAGACTATAATTGCTGGCATGATTAGTAGCAGTAGTAAGAAGATCCAGTACTGAAAAGATCATCTTATTGACATATTTTATTCCTTGTAGGAGGGTTATGTAATTTATGCATTTAGATTTTATCCAACAAGCCTAAGAATGATTTACAACAGGAAACTCCTATTTTATATTCCAGTAACACCATGATGGCCAAATACATAGCTTTACCACAAATAAACATTTCTAAATGGGGAATCTAAAGAATTTCTAGGCTAAGATTAACTAAGAAATAGCATAATAGATTGATAGCATTCTTATTTAGGCCCAGTTATCTATATAATTCCTAATATTTTTACCTGGTATGGTAAGATGTACTGTTTGAGGTTGGTATTCCTGGTGGTACAAACTGAGGACCCATAAATGGGCTGAAAGTGAGAGAACATTAAATGGCTAAGGTGAGAGGAAAATTACATAAATTTTATTGCATAAGAAATCTAGAAGTCAAAAGTAGCTATCAAAATGTACCTATAAACTTGCCTGCTCGTCAGGTTAACCAACAGAGGGGTGGGTCACCATTGGGAAAGGATGCTGACAACTATTGGGAAAGAAGAGGCTTTCTCTGGAAACTGGAAACTTCTATGTTCTTAGGCAGTTAAAGGCTATAGCAGGAAATAGCTAGAAAATGGGCATCTTCATAAGAAGAAAACTTATGGACGATAATTAAGGAAATAGGTTTAATCCCTGATTTTATCAGCCAATGTTCATATACATTATTAATGGACTTCAGAGTATATGAGCAAAGACATGACTGAGGCAGCCAGGAGCCACAATGTACCTAGAGCCAAGGAGACCAGATAATAAGTAATGTCTCGTACCAGAACCTGAGTGGCAGAAAGAATTTTGGATCTGTCAAGAAAGCTCAGATGAAAACACTTCATACCTGTTCAGCCATCATAAACAGTTAAAGACTTTGGCAGTATGTGCATCATTTATAATAGAAAACATGAATTACAACTAAAATGACATACCATAGGTTTATCAGCTTGGAAGAAATGTTGGTACATTGCTTATAGAAACAGAAATTTTTACAGCTTCTAAGGAAAGCAATTTGGTGACGTGTGTCAAAATTACAAATACCCTTTATTTCCTACAAATGGACTCACAAATGCACAAAATGACCTACTCATTTAATAAGTATACTGAGTTAGTGCCAACCACATGCCAGGGCTACCATTTTGGGCACTGGAGATTGAGCAGCCAACAGGAGTCTCATGAAGCTTAGACTGGTTGGGGGGATGGGCTATAAATAAATAAATACATGATATGTCAAGGGTTGACATGAAAGAAAAGAAAGTAGGGTAAGAGGGGCCAGAAGTAATGAGGGAAGGATGCTGCGTTATATAAGGTAAGGAGGTGACATTTAAATAAGACCTGAATAAGATGAGGAAGCAAACTATGCAGACACCTATGGAAAGTGTGATCTAAATACACACCATCGCAGCATCATTCATGGAAAATTGAAAACACAATGGGGCCTGGTTAACTAAGTTTAGTCAGATAGATAGTTAGAAATATATAGCATAAATAAATCTGTTATAAATATTTGTAAACATAGAGAAGAAAACGATAAATCGGTTATGCAGGAGTCCTGGTTGCTGACATTACTGACTTTTTAATAATATTTTTTATTTTTCAGTTGCAGTTGACATTCAATATTTATTATATTACTTTCAGATGTACAGCATAGTGGTTAGACATTTATATAACTTACAAAGTGATCCCCAACAGTGCTGACTTATTTTTAACTGAATCTCTCTTGGTACCTTTCAAATTTTGTACCACATGCACGCACTCTCAGTTTAGGTTAAATAAATGCCTAAATTTGACTGAAGTAAAACTCTCTGTCCTGTCTAAAATATTTCTGGGAGTTCTGGAAATTCTAAATGATAATATTCTGCAATCTAAAATACCTGGAGAAATTTATATGCAAATACACATTACATGTGTTACACCAAGAATATAGCTGGACTTGCTGATAAACACATGTAACATAAAGAATATTTCTGGAATTTTTTAACTACGGAAAAAATTATACCTTTGGAAGGAGCAATTCAAATGATATCATCATCTATATCACTGAATTATGGGGCTGGATCTCACAGATCCAAAATATCTTGTCAAATTTTTAAGAAACACTGAACTTAAAATTGTCATGAACACTAATGCTAAAAAATTCAATACATTCAATTTCCCTGTCTTTTCCTTGACATTTTTGTAGGAATATGAATTTATTAGGAAACCATAACTTTGCTGTTGAGAGATAAGCAACAGGACATAAGATAGCTTTACCAATAGAACAAATTTCCAATATTTAACTGATAAAGCTGGCTCATGTTCCCTTCCTCTGCACCACGTCCTGACGGCTGCAGTCCATGTCCCCAGCTGATATCATCAACCACTCAGGTGTGAGGATGGCAGCAGCCCATCCTGGGAGAAGTGCCAGCAGGCTCATTAAGTGGACAATGGTTGTGGCTACACACCGATGGACTTGGATGCTGCGCTCCCCCAGGCCCTTCTCCTGTATTGGGCTGCATTCTTCTCCCACTACCAATAACCAGCCTGAAAAGATTCTTCATTGAAGAGCCATGGCAGGCAGGATTTCTGGGATGTTATTCGTTTTACTAAATGATTTTCAAGTCTGAGGTAAAGACTTTAAATTGTGCAGAGAGAGGGTTGATACTGGGATGGTGGGGTTTTCCCAAAGTCTGTTATGTGCCAAGCTATTCCTTTGCGGAGCTCGAGTCTTATAATAAGTTTGGACTTAGCAGAAAAATGTTCGGAAGCAAGTTCAGAATTTTCTGCCTTTACCATTTTTTATGTTTTTGTTATATGCATGTCCATCTTTTCTGTTGTTTTAACAAACAAAACATTCCTCCTGCGTCTTCAAATCAATGTCATGAAACACACGGTAGCTACCCTTCGTGCACATTCCCTTGTAATTGACAGGAGTAGCATGGTCTTCCTCCCGTGACCCCAAGCCTAACTAAAGTGAACCACCAAAGTTAGTCTGAGAGATTTTTAAAACAACGTCCTTTCCATCTGTTTTTCAGAGCTCAAAGTAGAGTTGCATGATACTGTTTTTTTATTGTCTGGTAACCATAGAGTAGAGCCAAGCGCGGGTATGTTGTAGCACAGATCTAATCTCAAATCATTTTCAGGTGTCAGAGAAATCCAGGAATATAAATGGCATGTATGGCTGTCAACTTGTACATGTAATAAACATTATTTCATAATAACATTAGCTAAAACTGCTGCTCTAGTTTTCTTTTATTATATTACTACATAAATATACAGCAATATAAGATTTGTATTCGCAGAGAGGAGTGGGGAGGAGACAGAAAAACTAAATGATGGCAGGGGTTGCCTAGAAGCAAATAGCTAAAGATCCTCGGAAAGCTTTTCTCTGCAACCTTGACAGTTTCAGTGATGAAATCAACCTTATGTTGAGTGTTTTCACCCTCAAAATTTCTTCCCAGCCTGTACTGCACAGCCAGCAGATAGGAACATGGGCAAGGACAAGGACAAAGAAAGACAAGGGCACCCGGTCCTGCTCATTGCCCCTGGAAATGACAGCATAAAGAACACATCCAGATGCACTGCAAAAGCATCACTGTTCCTACTGAGTCCACACACTGTTTCAGGGTTGGGGAGCTTGTGCTGTTCTGGGCCTTTTCGTTTCCTGCGCAGATGTGGGTGCACATGGTGAATAACAATAATTCCTGTTCTGTGAACCTGAAGTTGTAGCTTTTTCTCAGAATGCATTCTACACAAATTTGTTTCCAAGGCAAGAACATGAAGTAGAATCTTACTGATGGAGATTTCTTCTTGGGTGCCAACTTGGAGCTCCTAAAAAGTGATGGAGGAAACTTATCAATAAAAGATCAGAATAAGCTTGTTAGGTAAAATTGGAATATGTTTGTGGTAAGATCTAAACATGCCCTCTATTTATAGCAAAGAATATGTAGTGGTGATACAGGAAAGGGCAATTAAGGGAGGAAAAGATGGGAAACTCTCAAAGACGAAGAACCGTGGCTACTGGGTAACTGAAGGTGGCTTCTACCATGAATGTGGCTGCTACGGATTAAAACACCAGACACAGTTGCTCTGACCGGGAATTAACTGTTAAGTGTGCGAGGAATGCAATGAAAAATAAGTTTTCAAACATAACACAGTAAATTCTGACCATATACCCAAATAGCCTGCTTTTACCAAGCAGAAATAAGAAGAGGTCATGTGCAGAGAAGAAGAGGAAAGCTTCCTATGTCAGAACCCAGTTTACATAATGCTCATCCTCAGTTTAAAATCAGTTTATTTTGTTGTTGCCTCCATCAGGCTATGATGAAGAGAAAGATCCCTTTGCCCACAAACTTTGGACATCTAGTTTAAGTGAGAAATACAACTTTGTTGTTTTAAGTCACTAAGAATCATTTATTGCTGCTGTTGTTACTGTGAAGTCATCATAGCTTATCCCTATTAAATGATCTTGTAGAACCTGAAAAAAATAAATAGAAAATAAAATCAAATTACTTTTTTCTGTGAAAATTACTCTTCAGTGGGGTTTTAACACTCTGTATTCAACTTAAACAGTGATATCTTGGGGATATAAGGTATGGAGCCAGAAGAATTTACCTTATTAAAGTATATCATTATATGAAAAGTGTCAGTCTGCTCTCCTTAGTTTTGTAACACTGCTTTGTGCCAGATAAACACAAAAAATATTTTAAGAGTAATCAAAACAGTAAATGTCAAGTACATTACCTTGTACTTCTCAAAGGACAACTTTTACCTTCAAAATAAGATTTACCTGCTCTTATGATCTCACCCACAGCAATCGCCACTTTAAGATTTTTCCGAACAGAGTAAAGAAAAAAAACATTTGTAGAGCAAGATGAGCCCTGTTGTTCCCCCAACACATTCTCTGGGCTTCTCACTTTCCCATCCATGAGAAGTTTTCATTGATTTGTCATTGAGTGCTCCCTGGAGTCCCATGAAAGCACAGAAACCGCAACCATATGTTTCAGCCGTGCCCTTGGTCAGGGAGCTGCTGACACCTTCATTGTCCAGCCTTCAAGATTCTTTAGTACATTTTATGTCTTGGAGACAGAAGTTATTTTAAAGTGATTGACTGAAGCAGAGCTTCTGGAATTAGAACAGGTGTGATTTGCGTACACATCTGTTTGGTCATAAACTACTGGCAAGTAAATGGAATATCCAGATCCGCAGCTGCTTTCCAAAACCTCCACACTGAGGTTAATACCCTTCTAAGGCAATAAGAGGAGGGAAAAAATATTCTCTCATTACGGACAACAAAAATTATCTATGTTTTACTTATAATTTATCCTGTATTTATGATTTTTATTAAAATTAACATCTATATTCATTGATTCCAATTTATTCCTTTCTTTTAAAATGTCATTTCTGTTAGGCATGGGTACATGGAACAGACTGACAGCTGTCAGAGCAGGGAGGAGAGGGGGGAATTGGATGAAAGAAGGTGAAGGGATTGGCCAAAGACCCTATATGCATGACTCATAGACACAGACAACAGTGTGGTGATGGCCAGAGGGACGAGGGGTGGGGTGCTGGGTGAGACGTGCAAAGGAGGGGGCAATGGGGACACCTGTAATGGTGTCAACAATAAAAATTAAGTAAAAAGTAAAATAACAATAAATAAATAAATAAATCACAGTCTTCCAAAACAATTAAATAAAATAAAATGCCATTCTGTTTTCTTATGATACACATAAGGCAGAGACAAAATATTTAACAAAATAAACTACTGAACCATACATAATGGTGTGGTTTCATCATTCCCTTAGAATGAACCTCTGAGGAATAAATATAATTATTTCTCCGTAAGAGGGAAGAGCATCCCCAGGGAGTGCAGACCTGCACACACTTGGAAGCAATTAGGTCATTCCAGATATTTGTTTTTCTTTTTTCTTCTTTTGTAAACATTTATTTTAACAAATAATGACCAATTTTGAGATGGAGGTTTCTACGAATACTCTATTAATGTATTCAGACAGCCAGATCTTTGCATTTTAGTAATATTATAACACATGCTCAGAGAAAATGCATTTTAGCTCTGCTTCTGTAATTCCCCATATGCATTTATACACAAGTATTTTCTCAGGCCAGGAAACAAACTACCGAAGAAAAAATCATCCTGCCTTCCACCCTGCTTCTCTCTCCACAAGGCCGGTATTTCCATTGAGGTAGGTGCTTATGGCAAGATTTCATATTCATTAGGAATGAATGCCTTCATTTGTTTGTTACCTCCAAGGGAACTCAGACATATAAGCCATTTGATTTAAGTAGCTTAAGGCAAAAACAAATTCCTAGCTAGCCCTAGATTCCTCACTTCCTATTCTTTCTCTAGATTCACTGTAAATGTTTGTTCCCCAACTGTCAGCTGACTGGCTGGCAATCATCAAGACCCTAACTGGAATTACTGGGTGTTTCACATTGTAATTCCTTAGCAGTTTTGAAAGGTATGTAAAAGACTGAGCAGAGTGCCAAATGTAAATTAATCCTAGTAGACAGTGTGGGCCAGTCCCAAACAGAACTATTGCAAGATAAGGCCTTACCAGCTCTCTTCCAAGGGCAACATAATGCTATTGTCCAAGAGAAAGAGAGGAGGTTTTCAAAGGCTCATAGATATTAAAGCAGGGGAATGCAGACAGGAGGGAAGCTGATCTCCTTGAATGCCCCCCTCAGGCCTCGAATAGTGTAAGAATCAAGAATCCTCTGGAAATCCAGATCCGTAACTAAGAATCTCTCCTTCAGCAATTCCCAGAGGTCCTATCAGAATACTGATCAGAATACTGACCAGGACTGCATTTAGATTCCCCATCCAAACTGTCACAAGGACACAACACTGGGGAGTTCTATACGTCAAGTTACATACCAAACCAGGTGACAGCCACCTCCCTCTGTTCCCCAGCCAACAGGGAAGAGGCAACCTTCCCTTTAGGCCTGCTTCCACGTACCCTCTTAGGTAATCATTTGGGGAGGGCCATTATTATTTTTTATTTTATTTTTTAATCCTCACTCAAGGACATGCTTATTGATTTTAGAGAGAGGGGAAAAGAGGAAGAGAGGGAGGGAAACATTGATGTGAGAGAGAAACATCAATTAGTTGCTTCTCAAATGCGGCCTGACCAGTGAACAAACCCAAAACCTCAGCACGTACCATGGGATGATGTTCCAACCAACTGAAACTGGCCAGGGTGTAATCATTTGTTTTTGACTTCAACCTACTGGGCCTTGACTGTTTACAACTGCAGTTACAGTGTGTGAGCCAACCTCAGTCAGCCTCCATGTTATTCTTCATTGGATTCAAGACTACGTAAACTCAAGCTCAGATTGTAGGACATTATACTTGATGCATAGCTGACCTTCAAAAAGTCAAGCCCCTTCCTAGGCCACTCCCTATTGTTCACAACTTTGATATGGTCAAATTTATCCACAAAAGCACATACCATGTGCTCCTCTACCAATCTTTCTGCTTCCACTATTTCCCCCGTTGACCTCCTGACTGATTAATCCATCTGTCACAAGTACAGAGATTCTTTGGTCTCTCCATGTGAATCTGGAACATTCTTCAAGATCATAAATACCCATTATATTTAATCAGAAGGTTTTTTTAAAAAATAGCATGTATTGATAATATTGAGAATAAACACTTGTGGTTACTTAGGCATTCCATTTAATGCCATATTGAGTATTTTCCTCTCCAGGGCAGAATAGGTGATGCTGTGGGTGTTCACAAAACAATGTCTGGCATTGGACTTACCTAAAAATATGAAACAGCTTGAACACATAAAACACAATACAGACATTAAGGAAGTTTTATTTCAGGATGAACTCTTAAAGTTCAGCACTCTGACTTTGTTGCTTTTGTTAGCTTATTTCCTTGCCCGAATCAATCCTGTTCTTACCTTTTTAAACTCTTCAATACCACTTTAATGATAATGACTCAAAGTTCTATCTCCAGCCCTGAATTTCCATGTTTGTGTTCTACTATTATGCTAAATACAACATGCCACCATTAGCTTCTTCAGAAATACTAAATGGAGAGCTCAGGGTTCTCTGTTTTCAGTTTCTTTTTCCTTATTCTTTCAGTTATATCAATACATTTTTAATTCCCATAAAATATTTTTCACCAAGTTATCCCACTGCCTAACATCCTCTAAAGATTTCTGTTTCCTCTAGGTTAAAATATGTGATATTTCTAGCTAACATATTCTATAACTTATCTCCACATTACCTATTTCTGACTTCTCCCCAGGTCCTACCCTATATTCTAGTCTACTTATTATTTCACTATTTTGACATGTTAAGCTCAGTCTCCATTCTAAGTTTTTGGTTCATAATTCCTTTCACATAGAATACATTTTCCTTCCTTTCTAGCCAATTTCTCACCATCTTTTAAAAAGCAATTCATTTAACATAAACAGAGTCTTTCTGGCCATTACTGGCTTTATTAACTTTCCCCTGTCTAGACCACTCATCTTGGCCATTTCTACATTATCATCCATTCTTAGATACACACTTATGTGTATGATTTATATTTCAAATTATATTGGTTCTTACAAGAGAACAGGTAGTATTCCTTACATTTTCCCTTTAGCACTGAGCATAGTAAGTGCTTTATAAATACAAAGAATGAACAAATGAGCCAATGTGCAGTTTGATTTTACGTGGAGTAAAGAACTGCGAGGAGGTCAGAAACGTTTACGCTGAGTCAGGTCTTCATGATTCCTGTTAAATCCTAAATTTCCTCCCTAAATGTCCATGTTTACTGCAAATCCTTAACTGCATTGTAAAATCCAATCAAATGTTAAATTACTTTACAAGTAAAAAAATGTGAGAATGAAAGTATCACTAAAGCACCAGTTTCAATCCAACATACTTGGGAAAAAATTAACTTTGGCTTATATATACCAGGGCACTAATTCCTGATATTATATACAAGAAAATATGTAGATATTAAACAATTACATGTGACCAAAATAAAAACCCTGGAAGTACTGCAGGTAATAAACAATGTTTGTTAAATGTATTTTCACATCAAAAAGTTAAGTCTAATATATGTGGACAGTAATTTCTAGTCAGGTCATCATGGTATGTAAATATGAAAATGGAAAGTAAAGTAGTATCTATAAAATATTAACTATTTTAAACTCTTCAGTCATTTGAGAAACATCTAATGGCAAAATTGCACTTAATTTAAATAAGTGTGTTCTCATTTAATCTCAACAAATCTATGAATCATTGAAGGTGCCATTTTTCCCTTTTACACCTGAGGAAAGTGAAACCAGACATGCTAAGTAACTTACCCAAAATCACACAGCAAGCTGGGGGCAAAACAGTTTATGGATCCAGCAGTCCAACTGCACTTGGGGAACAATTCTGTGTCACAGTTTCCTTTGTCCAGGTGGGTGGTACTAATAATTATGTGTCACATCTTGATCCATGATGATTTTCAGTTGAAGATGAACCCTTGCTAATACAGAGGAACAGAAGATTCTGTGCATTTTCAAAGTATTAAATCAACTAGAATCTGTTTTAACACTCACTTTTTGTTCATTTCAGCATCATTACCACCTTATTCAAGAGATCTAATGGACTTCCAACTGCTTTACCAGTCAAAAGAACTGGGTTAGGAAATATAAAGTACCCCTACTGATATTTTAATCCTTGCTGAAATGTGAGGGGGAAATAGCAGATTAAAAAGAAGAAAAACAAAATCTTCAAAAGGTCTATTTTTGCTGATAAAGTGCCTGTATAATACAATGAGCTTCTTCAAGCCCAAGACCTGGAAAGAAAATTTCAAGTATCTAAAGAACCATATTCCATGGTCAGTTGCTGTAAAAAGGTCACAGAAATAGAACCTGACAAACCTTAGAGTATGACCTGAAGGGAATTGACTTATTTGTGGGATTATGTCTTCATCTTGCAAGAGACAGATGGTTTCTACTTATGTCATTTATTCCTTAATGTACTTGGGTATTTATTTTTACATTTGTCTTTATTTATAAATAATATAAAATAATTGCATGATCTATAAATATTCCCATATACTTAAATGATGATTTAATGACTTTATGGTGAATTTTTATATGTCTTTTATTCCTCCATCATTTTAATTTTGAAAAATTGCAAAGATAAAAGAAATTGAGATAAAAGGTCAGTGAACACCAGACATTCTT
>CM052541.1:115492674-115527594 GCA_028533065.1 Trachops cirrhosus | reverse complement strand
GAAAGTAAGTTATAGATATTATGACAACTCACTACTAATTACATGCCACATACCTCTTAAGAACAAGAACATTCTCTTACATAAACACATCATTATCACACCCAAGAAATTTAACATTGGAATAATATTGTTTACTATACAGTCCATATTAGAATTTACAAATATGTTCTTTCCAGCTGTGTTTTTTTAATCTAAGATCCATCCTAGGGTTGCACATTCCACTTAGTTGCCACCTCTCTTTAGTCCTCTTTAACTTGGACCATACCCTCCTTTTGTATGTTTGCTTTTTATGACATTGACATTTTTTGAAGAGTCCAAGTCATAAGAAATTTTCTATAATCTGGACTTGTTTGATTGTTTTCTTGTCTTTTTTTTAAATATTCAGTATGCTATAATCTATTAATGTCAATATTTTTTATGTTTATATTATCTCAAATCTAGTCAGTCAAACAGTGTGCCTGTACTCTTTATACATGCCCCATCACTCTTTCAGCACTGCCTTGCTTTCTGATCCAGGATGTTTCAGGCTTATCTTATGCTCTTTGATGGCAAGTTTTGGGAATCATGTAATACTCCAGAGTCCTGGTTATAAGGATGCTCGAAGAACTTATTGAAGACCTCAACAACATAAAAAAGATGCAGTCAGAAAGAAAGGATACACTCACTGAAATAAAGAACAGTTTACAGGGAAACAACAGAGTGGATGAAGCTGAGAGTGAAATCAACGATTTGGATCATAAGGAAGCAAAAACAACCAATCAGAACAACAAGATAAAAAATCCAGAAAGATAAGGATAATGTAAGGAGCCTCTGGGACAACTTCAGGCATTCCAACATTCATATCATAGGGTGCAGGTGAGAAGAAAGAGAAATAAGTTGGAAATCTATTTGAAAAAAAGTAAGGAACAAATACTTCCCTAATTCAGTGAAGGAAATAGACATGTGAGTTGAGGAAGCACAGAGAATTCCAAACAAGATGGATGCAAAGAAGCCCACTCCAAGACACATCATAAATAAAATGCCAAAGGTGAAAGATAAGTAGCACCCAGAGGGGATGGGGGAAAGGGATAATGGTGGAAAGAATGGTGTTCCAAACAACACATATGAATGACCCATGGACATGGACAATGGTACAGGGATTGACTGTGGGAGCACGGGGTGCGCTGGGTAAAGGAGGGCAAAGAGAGAAAAATTGGGGGAATGCATGAAAAGGCTAGGGGATTAAGAAGTGCAAATAGGTAGGTACAGAACAGCCATGGGGATGTAAAGTACAGTAAAGGAAATGGAGTTGTCAAAGACCTTACACGCATGACCCACGGACATGAACACTGGTGGGAGGGTTGCCTGAGGGAGTGGGGGTGCTGAGTTGAGGGGAAAGGGAAAAAATTGTGACAACTGTAATAGCATAATCAATAAAATATAATTTTTTAAAAAAGTAATTCCAGGACATATGGGTTTTTCTGTGTGTGGATAAATGACCAGAAGAGTGCTGTGGCATATGGTAGTACTATTTTTAATTTTTTGAGAAACTTCCATACTATCTTTCCATAGCAGTTGCACCATTTTCCAGTCCTACTAATAATGTACAAGGGTTCCAATTTTCCATATCCTCACCAACACTTGTTGTCACTTTGATAATAGTTATCCTGTTAGATGTGAAGTATCAATGTCATAATCTTTTAATGAGAGAAGCATTAGAATATGTTTTAACATACAACTCAATAATTCTCTTCACACTGCTCTTATTTTTTAGGATGTTTGGTGCATATTTACTTTTCCACATGAGTATCTTCTCATTTTATTTTTAAATATTTTCAAATTTGTACAAAAGTTGCTGAAATAATCTAAGATCCATCCCTACATATACTTCATCCACAACAAAAATTAGGTTTGCCTCACGTTAGCAGCTCCAAACCTTTAATATACTTTAGTGGCTCTGAGCTGTAAGAGTTCCGAATGACAGCTTATTCAGATTCTGATCAAGTTATTGATCAATACTCAGAATCCTCAGGGATTTGATTTGATTCTCAGGTGAATCTAAAAAATAATTAAAAATCGAGACTGGCATATAAATATTAAGGACAATTAATTTTTAATAATTCAAAGAGTCCATTTTAACAAAAAAGTTATATCCATTTTTCACATTGTCTTTTAAAACTGGTCCATGTGCTCCTGTATTTTTAATATATCATCATGTACCTCCTAATTTGAATTTTTATTAATCACATCAAAATCTTTCTCTAGGTTAATGAGTAATCTACATAACTGTCATTTTGGAAGATTGAAAATATTCTGAATTGTGTCAACACTTGTTACATTATCACCTATCACTGGACACTGTTTTGTTTCATGTTGTCTACTGCACAACATCAACTCTTCACACACCCAGCAAAGGTTATTATTATTCTGAATTTGTGTCTGTCACTTTTTTTCACTGTAACCAGAGAAACTATGTATTGTTAATCAGTACTCAGAATTGTTTTGCATGTTTTTAAACTTTATAGGACTGGTATCATATGTATTTCTCTATGACTTACACTTTTCATTCAAAATTCTGTTGTAAGAGCACATGGGTGATATATATTGCTCTAGTTCCTTAATTTTCACTGCAAAATACTATTCTACTATTTGATTATACCGTAATTTATTTATGCATTCTTCTCTTATTGAACATTTAGTTTGTTTATAATTTTTGCTATTACAAATGCTGTTATCCTTCTTGTAAATATATCCTTTATGTCTGTGTGGAAGCTTCTCTAAAGTATAAATGTAGAAATGGACTGCTGATCCCTAAGATATTGTATCTTAAAGTTGTGTAGTTATTGCTATAAAATTGTCCAAAAAGTATGTTTCCATTTTATTCTCCCACCATAGGTCTGGTATTCTAATAATAGGTACCACAGTCTGAATGTTTGTGTCCCCTCAAAAGTCATAGAAATCTAACTCCCAAAGGCGATGGTATTATTGGGTGTGGTCTTTCAGAGGTGCTTAAATCACAAGAGTGAAGCCCTCATGAATGAAATTAATGCCTTATAAAAAAGGCTCCAGAGAGAGCCCTAGGCCTTTCTGTCATGTTAGAGGTCTGTGACCTAGAAGCAGGGCCCCACCTGACCGCCCTGGCACCCTGATCTTGAACTTCCTAGCCTCCAGGACTGTGAGCTATAAATTTATAAACCATCTGGTCTGTGAGGTTTTTTGTAATAGCAGTCCAAACAGACTGAGACAAGAGTATCCTCTGACTTGTAATATTTGCCTGACAGATATTTCATTTTCGTTTCACATTATAATTTCCTAAACACTAGTAAAGTTGAGCATTTATTGGCTACTTATGATTGCTCTTTTGCAAATTACATTTATTTTTCCTATTTTAGGCTGTTTCTGATTGGTATGAAAAGATTCTTTTACCTTTTTTCCCTGAGTCCAGTTGGAGACAAGCATGTCTATTTCACATTCTTTTTTGCTACCAGATGGAAATTTCTAGCATG
The DNA here is from genome assembly GCA_028533065.1 of Trachops cirrhosus. Taxonomy (NCBI): domain Eukaryota; kingdom Metazoa; phylum Chordata; class Mammalia; order Chiroptera; family Phyllostomidae; genus Trachops; species Trachops cirrhosus. The sequence continues at coordinate 115,524,109 of CM052541.1, read as the reverse complement.
CTCTTTTCTCACTGAAGATCTACCACAAGGAATCGCTTTATCCAGAAGCCTCAGCTCCAGCTCCCCATCCTGAGCAAACCCAGTGCCTTGTCTCCTGTTCCTTATTTCCAATTTCTGCTATAAGCAAATGCCCTTGGTACATTCTAGGACTTGCTTAACATTCTGGTTTCCTCATTCTTCTTTTTGGCCTCTGTGAATACTGCTTACTTTCTTGCAAGTTAAACCATGCCTTCAAATAGATGTTTTATCCAGCAAAGGATTTTGGTGGAAGTACCTTTGATTTGGTATTCCATATAGTAGATGCACCATAATATAATTAACAATTTCCTTGTTGGTGCACATTTAAATTGTTTTTAATGTTTCAGTATTAACAGAAATGCCACAATGAACTTCTCTGTGAACATATAATACCTACATGAAAGTACTTCTGTTGCATAAAATTAAGTATAAATTTCTAGAAGTAGACTTGATGTTTCAAAGTGTTATGTGCATTTTTAGTTTGCTCACCCCCAAAAAATTGCATAAATTTACATTTCCAGGAACATTAGGTGGCAGTAACAGAGTATCCAGAGGCTTAACAACATTAAATCTTAATGGTCTTTGTCAGGCGTTTATATTTCTTCTTACTCTTCCGAATTGCCTGTTAATATGCTTTGCCTGCTTTTTCTTATGGGATTACATTAACATGTATTTTGTTTTCTTATTACTTTGAAAAGGTGGTTTTATCATTTAGTGCTAATCCTTTTTCCCTCCAACTTTATTCATAATGAATACCTTTCTGAAACAGAAGTTTCAAACTATGTCAATCCAAGTATAACATTTTTACCTTTATTTCTTCTTATTCTCCCAAGATTATAGAAATATCACCCTGTATCCCACACACTGAAAGAAATTTCAATAGGTTTTAAAGTCAATAACCAATTGCTCCAATATCACTTAATTGTCCATGTTTCCCTCATTGACTTAAAAATCATATACACTATACATGAGGGTATGAGTGTCTGTGTGTGATACAGAATTTTTTCTCTATTTTGTTCATCTATTTGCCTTTTCCTAAGCCAATAGCCAATACTGTGCTGTTTTGATTATGGTGACTGTATGTTTTGATATCTGGTAGGGTAAAATCCCAATCGAAAGAGAAGCCTCCTTTCAAAACTCTCTTTGCTATTATTGCGCATGTCCAGATGAATTTTGGAATCATTATTTTATCAAGTTCCCCCCAAAGGGATTTTATTTTGTTATTTTGCTAAACAGACAGACTATCTTAACCATATTGGGTGCTTAAAGGATCAATTAGAAGTCCTGAAAATTGAGTCCTGGAGAAGAAATAAAAAGCAATAACACCAAAAAGCATCACAATCTCTCTTTTTTCAAATGCTTAATAAACATGATCTTATACCTTCCTTTTAACAACCCTGCTAGGGATGTTTTGTTAAATTCATTTTGCCAGTGAAGAAATGGAAGTTTAGGGAGCTTACCCAGAGGAGAGGCTGCCCAGCTGGGAAGGCAGTGAAGCAGGGATGGGAAGTGACACTCATACTGGAACACTTGGCCCTGCAGTTTCTATTAATCTCTAGAGCAGGGGTTCCCCGTGCTGTCTCTGACCAGCAGCATCAGAGTCTCCTGGGAAATTGTTAGACGTGCAAATATCCTGACCCTACCCCAGACCTACCAAAGCAGACATTTGGGGGATGGAGTCCTGCAATCTGAATTAAAAGAGCTCTTCAGGTGTTCTGATGCAGGCAACATGTGAGAACCACCGATCCAGGATCTAAAGATGGAGGAGTAATGAGAGGGGACAAGAAATGTTGTGTGGGGGAGGAGAAATAATGGAAAAGAACAGCATTCCTTGAAATAAGTGAGATGAAATGTTAGAGACCCTGGAGCTTTTAATTATATGATTATTGTGTTGTCTGCAGGTAAAAGGAAAAAAAAGTGCTTAGCTAACAGGGTCACTTATACTTTTCAGAAAACCTGAGGAACCGTTAAGTAGATAAGCATCCAAAGTGCACCATGAGATCTGCAATTGAGAAATCATTAGTAACCCTTGGCTAAGACCCCAGTGCCTGTCCCTCTGAATGCTGATTGTTCTTCAGAGGTCAGACCATTAACAGGCCTGGGGCCTGAGTGAGGAAGAAGTTTGGGAAAACCTTGAGAAGAGAAAATGTTGACACATAACAGAAAATTAGGGGAAATTATTGAGGAAGACCAGCATCAAGCAGCAGTGCAGCTGGACGGCTGAGGAGAAGGGGTGAGGGCTGCCAGCCTGGACCTCCGGGAGGCTGTGCCAGCAGCACCATCTGGGGCGGTGAGGTGAGCCATATGCCCTGTGCATTTGGGGCCTTCCACAGCCGCCTCTGTGATTAAAAGGGAACAAAAGAATAACTTTTTCATTATTATTTTTAATTGGATACATTTACCATTATTTGCAACAACATACAGTTTGGCCAAATTCTTATTTAGTAAAATTGCACCTAGAATCAGCTGGATTTGCCCATGCAAAAAGGACTTGGTGGGTTCAGGTGTTTAGCCTCTTTGTAAGAATTACCTACTAATTAAGTGATTAAAGATAATTAGCCTTTTGGTTAAGTATCCTGTCAGAATTAGGGATAAATTATTGGAGAAGACTGACTGTTAAAGGCACAGGATTGGATTGAATACATTTAAAATATTCCTGGGTCTTTTGTTCAGTAGGGAGGTGCTTGCTTGGCTTAGAAAATTTTAGCACACAAGATTTTTGAAATAACCCTATGAACAGGAAGACTGTTACTGCAGCATATCTTTGCCACCCTCTTGGAATTTAAAGCATCATTTTTAAGGTTAATTATTTGTATTGGTTTTAATAGGATTCTTTCATGAACCAGTTTAATGAGGAGTATTTAATTATTGCTTCCTGAAAACACTGCTGTAATATCAGACTGCGTGCTGTGAGGCCTCTTTTCAGTAAAAGTGTGTGTGATCTGAATGGAAAATAAAAGAACTATTAAATAGCCATTCCTTTCCTTTACTGTATCAAGCTTTCTGTCTGCCGGTGTGGGTGAATGATGGATAATATATGCAAATATTCCATCTTTCTGGTTTGGTAAAGCCACTGCATTTAAAAAGAAAATGTATTTAAATCTTCAAATCCATATCTGACACTTAGCAGATAAGGACTTTTTCAAACTAAGACCTCCTATATTTCCTCTGACAAATCAAAAAAGATTGGGCAGAAGTTTTCTAAACCTGTGGGATGATTAATTAAAGAGGGTGCCCCAGGCAAGCTGAAGAACTCAAAATCAAACATGCACATTTAATATGTAAAACTCAATCTGGAGTTTTAAACTGGATCTAGCAACTTGGAGCATGTGCCCCAAGGCAGGGCTCAGAGACTCTGCTAAAAAAAATGAAACTGATACCCTGAGGAAAGAACCTAAAATTGTTAATCCACTTTTAATCACCAATCAGAACCTTTGCAAATGCTTGATAAAACAAACCAGCATTCCACTTGAGCTGAAAGTGTTACACACTTTTTATGCCTATTTAATTACAAGCTATGAAAGCTCTCAAGAGCTTATGTACATAATAGATAATATTTCATTTTTAGGAATAATGACTGGGAATGTTTAAAACCATTTTGGGAGGTTCTAGAATAAGGTCATCACTGAACCAATAATTGGGGCAGGGGAAACTTTCCTGACCAAGTCAGGACCATATCCACCCTTCTCTAATTATCAATGTGTAATAGTCAGACTTTGAATTCTTACACAGATGGAAGAGTTTTAACCCCTTGTCACCCAAACATTTGTCATGTGATACTAGACAATTTCATATATGATGTGATGTGCATCTCATAAAAGAATTTCATTAACTTCCTTGGAGGCCTTCCTTTGGCACTTCAGCCTTACACAGATCAGCGTTGTCTTGTGAGAGAATGACAAGAGACAGCAATTACAGGACAAATAACACTTCCTTTGAACAAAGACTACACAAGGATTAGGTCTGTGGTGGGTGTATCGATGTGAATAAATTATTCTGAGTTTTGCAAGAGCAAAGCATCAGGCACCAGCCAGTTTTAAGAAATAGCTTGTGAGGACTGAAGGGAGGGAATGAGGCAACTGGACAACCCCCTCCTCCACCCACCTGCCCCACCCTTATTCTTTCATTGTTAACAGTTGTCATTTTCTTCATCTTAGGTGAAGTGCTACACCAATACAACCTCAACACAAGTCTCCAGCCTCGCCACCTCTTTCCAAATAAATTGCCACCCCACTTCTACGGAGAATTTCTGGCACTGGTATCATATAAATGTTAAGTACTGTTGGGTTTTTCTTTTTCTTTTCTTTTTTTGTTATTATTATTGGTGTTATGATTATTACTGTAATTGTTCCTGGGTGAGGTTGAGGAATCCCAGAACTTCCTGTTGCAGTTCTCTGCCTCCTGTTGAGCTGGAGATTACCACCTCATCATGCCGAGTTTTATTCATCACCAAAGGGATGCACTGGGATGGGAATGTTTTAATTAAAATATTTTTCATAACAGCCTGATGATATAGTTAATATGATTATACTACTTAATTGAAGCAGGAAAAACTGAGGCAAAGAGATACCATGCACTTCCCTAAAGTTCACCTCAAGTTAGAATTTATATGCCCTGACTTTCTCACTAGTACAGACAGTTACACAACAAAATAAAAATAAAAGTAAGAGAACACTACCACCCAAGGAAGTGTTTATCCTAGGGCAAGAGAAGACTATATAAATAAACTTACCTTATTAGCTCACCAAAACACTGCACCTTAGCACTCATTCATCAGCTATTAGACAATCTCATTGCAACTGAAAAACCTCAGCAGAGAGAAATGCCCCATCATCAGGAATGTGGCCCAATTACACAACAGTAAAAAGGTACCAAGTCTTTTCCCAAGGCTGTGAGATTTTCAAAGATAAACAAAAAGCTTGTCCCTACATTTAAAGACTTCAATATGGTCTCATGTTTTTTGTTTTGCCCATCACTGGAGTAATTCCCGCTAATCACTCACTGGACCTGTTGATACCTGGTACAAACACCGCTTCAGGTACTAGGTGAAGAGATTTTTATAATCCACTCTCCACCTCTGGGACCTGGATCTTCAACAAATTTGAGTTCCTGAACTCATCCTTTTCTTTCCCCACTTGATCCAGTTACCGTAGGAGAAACCAGCCAATCTCATTAGACTCATTACTTTGCCAAAAATGTTCAGACTTATCATATACACAGTCACTTAGATCCTTCTACTTAAGAGCAGTTGATTGGCAATGGTAACACTATTAGTATCTCTATTGCCACATCAAGCCATGAATTATCACTGATGCCTTTACTACTAGAAAGAGAGGCATCAACGTCCTTAAAACTAATCAGATTAGAGAGCCAAATCTAGAAACCCCAGAACTAATTCATAACACTCATCCTTAAAATTCTGTTCCTCTAGAACCACTCTTGGTACTAAAATCAGTATTAGTCAATATTATCCAAAGAAACAGAACCAATAATAGATAGATATAGATAGGTAGATAGATTTATTGTAAGAAGCTGGTTCACATTATTAGGGAAGCTGCCAATTCCCAAGACCTGCAGTCAGTAAGCTGGAGACCCAGGAAAGCCAATGGCTTAATTCCAAGTTTGAAGGCAGGAGAAGAACACCAATATCCCAGTCCAAGACAGTCAAGCAATGAGAGCAAGTCCTCTTACTCTGGCTTTTGTTCCATCCAGGCCTGCAGCAAATTAAATGAGGCTCGCTAACCTTGGGGAAAGCAATCTGCTCTACTCAGTCTAGCAATATAAATGTTAATCTTAGCGGGAAACACTCTCAGAGACACACCCAAAATAATGTTTAACCACATATCTGGGTACCCTGTGGTGTAGACAAGTTGATGAACAAAATTAACCATCACAAAACCTTTTAGGTTCCTCCCAGTAAGTTTAGAGATTACCATTTCTGTCATCTCTGTGTCCCATTCTCTGAAGACCAGCACAGCAGAAAGTCCCCAAATGTTAATTTACAAAAAAATGTTTTAGATTGAATTGAAATCAAGTTAAGCAACAATTTTAAATGCCAAGTGTGCACTATACAATGTTAGGAACCAGGACTTCTGTGCTGATTATATAACGTTACCATCAACCTGAGGTTTTACTTCATCTTTTTTCAACTACGTACCTACTCAAAAAACACCCTGAAATATCAAGATGTTTCTATTCCAAGAAGTCTTGTGCTATCTGTCCAGTTTTACACCATATGCATCTTTCATTCTTTCTTTTTACTGTTTTTTTAAATAAATTATAGAGAAACAGCTATTTGTTGTTCCACTCACACATTCATTGGTTGTTTCTTGCAACCAGAGGTCAAACCAGCAACCTTGGTGTATTCATACTACGTTCTAACCAACTGAGCTAGCACTCCAGGGCTCAGCATCTTTCTTCACTTAGCAATGTCTGATGAGTGATTCTCTTCCTCACCATTCTAGAAGTTACTTGAGTGCCTTACTCAATTTTAATCATCTTTAAATTTCCAATATCCTAGATACTGGCACACACTAAATGCAAAATTTAATAATTCCATAACTCACATGTATATATAATGCATGTGTGTACATACAGTCATGTACAGCACAACTACATTTTAGTCAACAAGGAAACACATATATGAGAGTGGTCCCAGAAGATTAAGTGAACTATAAGCAAACAGTTTGCCATGTTGAAATAAAAGCTGGACTTGACTAAAGTGTTGAATATACTGCTAGCTATGGGTGGCTTCAATAGATGAGGAAGTTCACCTGCCCCGTGCCCTGGGGCCAGCAGAGGCTGGGGAGGAGGGGAGCCCTCCGCCACTCCCCTGCACACGTGCACACAGACTTGTGTGCACAGACTAACTTCCCTTCCACGGTTTCTCTTTTTTTTCTTTACTTTTATTGTAGACTATCACAAATTCTCCATTATTCCCCACTTTGCCCACCTCCACCCAGTCCCCATTTCCCCTCCTCTCTGGCCATCACCACACTGTTGTCTGTGTCTATGAGTCATGCATATGTGATCTTTGGCTAATCCCTTCACCTTCTTTCAACCAATCTCCTCCTCCCCCTTCCCTCTGACTGCTACCAGTCTGTTCCATGTATCCATGCCTCTGTTCCTAATTTGTTCATCAGTTTATTTTATTCACTAGATTCCACATATCAGTGAGATCATAATTCTCTTTATTGCTCCTGTCCCATCCCTCCTGCCTCCCTCCTACTCTCCCTCCCCTCTCCTCTCTCTCACATCCTCTCCTACACCCCTCCTTTTTATTATTTTTCTCAAGCTTTATTTCTGGTTCTCTTTCCATCTCTCTTTTCCCTTTCTCTCCTTTTCTCTTCTTTCCTTCTTTCCCTCCCTCCCTCCCTCCCTCCATGCCTCCTCCCCCACCTCAGCTCAGGCACAGGGACATACACATACTTTATCTTTTATACTGACTGTATTTTTACTGTACCGTTTCTATGTTTAGACAGACAAATACTTACCACTGTGTTACAGCTGCCTGCAATATTCAATACAGTAACATGCTGTACAGGGTTGTAGTCTAGGAGCAACAGGCCACATACTATATGGCCTAGGTGTGTAGTAAGCTACACCATCCGCTTTTGTGTAAGTGCACTCTATGATGTTTGCATAGTGAGGAAACCACCTAATGATGCATTTCTGATAACTGCATCTGAGAACAGGTATTAAGTGATACGTGACTATATGTGTACATATATATACACACATACACATATATGTCACTAAAATAGTTTTTTACTTGTGGCATGTAACATTTGTCTTATATGTAATATTACAGACCTGCCTTATATGTAATATTAGAGTATACACTGCCTTGTAATTGGTTTCCGGGTTTTTATGGATTTCTTGTCTCTCCAACAAGATAGTAACTTCCTCAAATGTCAAAGATCATGACTTTCTCTTCTTTTGAGCTGTGTTTATGAGCTAAAACTGTAACTGCTCAATGAAAGCTGAATGAATCATATACCTTTGTATTCTTGTTTGAATAAATGAAAGAATAAATGAGTGCCAAACCCTCTGATACACACACACACGCACACATAATATATAATCATATATAAATAATCTGAGTTTCTAAAGGAGGGATGAAGGAGAGGATTTATCTGATAATTAGCAACTAAGAAATTTCTCCACATAAAAAGCTGAAAAATTAATCTATTCTTTTTTAAAAATCTACATTTCTAAACAATATAAATAACAGTGGTCTTGAAAATGGTATTCTTTTAAATAACCACCTTATTTCAATCAACTCTAAGTTGTTCAAGGAGCTAATTATTCAAGGGTTATAACCCAAGAATTCAACCCTTATAAAAGTGGCCTCTAAAGGTGATCATACAAGGTCTCTAGAAGAAATACCCCTTGAAAAATTCTACTTGAAAAATTATTTGAAGACAGAGAGAAGAAATATAATTAATAGGTCAAGAACAAGAAAGTTGACATAAAAGAATAGGCAATGAACATGAAGACCAATTAAAATAAAATATCTAAATAATTGTAAATCTGGTTATAAAACTAGAAGCAAATGTCAAAAAGAGATTTCTTAGTGGGGAGAAAGAAGTCTTAGTAATAATATAGATCTAAACTTCAAGATTTTATTAATGAAGGCTGAGAATAAGGGAAAAATAGAAATACTCTTAAGTAAAAGAGTTTTCAAAATAAACCATTTTATTCTTGATTTTAATAATTATGGAAAATGTTAATGATGCTTCAGAAAAGCATAAAATGAAAATGAAATGAGAAAGCAAGATGTATAATTTTAAAACATTGAAGAAGATGAACTGGGTAGATTTATTCATTTATCCGATGTTTTTTGAGAACCACTGTTTGCCAGCACTGCTCTGGTTGGTGGGCGTACAGTAGTGCCTTGCCATCTCTTGAAGGTGTTAGACAATGTCTCTTAAATTGAGCCTAAAAATGATTTAGTAAAAATATGCTATTGATAAGAAATAGTCATAAGACAAAACTAAAAAGTTAAAGGTTAAAAAGTAAAGACCCACCAGATCCTATGAAAGGAGCCTGCAGCCCTTTGGGCACCCACGGGGTTGTAGATCCCCTGCCACTGGCCATCTTCCCAACCTCACCACAAGCATTTCTCTCGATTACTCATAATACTCTGCTCCAGGGGTTCCCAAGGGTATGGCATATTCCCTGAGAAGTACATTTTTATTTGTCACAGTGATTGGAGACCTCTGTTGACATTAATGGATGGGCCTAGTGTGGTAAAGAGACTTCCTATAATTCATACAACTTTAAAATATTTCACCAGACACTCATGTAAGCAAAACAATTTTTTCAAGTTTATTTTTACCTGAACCATCTCTCCCAGTTAAAGCAAGACAAATTCTTTTTCATTGTTATTAACCAGTATATAGCCAAGGACTAGTACACGGCCTGAAATATAGTGGGAGCTTAGCATATATTAGTTGAAGAAATTGAAACTCTTAGAAATAATTTTTTTTTAATCTTTCCATTTTAAAGGGTGAATTGAAACACAACTTCCAACATTGTGTTTTCCACTTCTGGGAATATATCTGAAGAAATTCAAAACACTAATTTGAAAGAATACAAGCACCCCTATGGTTATTACAGCATTATTTACAATTGCCAAAATATGGAAGCAACCCAAGTGTCCATCAGTAAATGAGTGGATAAAACAACTATAGGACACTTACACAATGGAATACTACCCAGCCACAAAAAATAAGAAAATTTTACCCTTTGTGACAATATGGATGGACCTGGAGAACATTATAACATTATGCTAAGTGAAATAAGCCAGTCAGAGAAAGACAAATACCATATGATTTCACTCACATGTGGAATCTAATGAACAAAATGAACTAACAAGCAAAATAAAGACTCATAGATAGAAAGTAGGAAAACAGCTATGGATGAGGGAGTTGAGGGGATGAAGGGATTAAGCAAACAGGAAAAAGGACTGGACATGGACAACAGTGGGGTGATTGTAGGGGATGGGGGAGGAGGGTGTAAGAGGGATAAATGGTAATGGAAAATACAATAAAATAACTTTTTAAAAAAGCATTAAAACATAACTAATTTTATATCTTCAGGTGACCTAGGGGATTCTTCTTTTCATCCTCTTCTCTGCAGGCTCAGATTTTGCTCTGTGTCTAACTGTAAGGAAAAGATTATAATGTTCCACTCATCTCGCGATGGTGACACCATAACACAGGGGTGAAGACACAGGCTCCAGAGCCACACTGCCTGGCTTTGAATGCTGGCTCTGTCTTATCTCTGGACTGCTCTAGGCCTTTGTTTCTTCATCTGTAAAGTTAGAAGAACAATGGCTCCAATCTCGTGGGATTTTTAGGAAGATTAACCCATCTCATAAAATTGTTATGAGTATTAATTGGAGTAATACATAAACTACTTGAAACAGTGCCTGGCCCATAGCATGGACTATATAAGAGTAATGTGGTTATTAGAAGAGGCTGGGAAATATGATCTTCAGCTGGTATCCACGGGTCCATTAACATCAAAGACCCTGTATTTTAAGGGAGGAAAGGGAGAATGCACATCGGCGCTCTGACAACAGTCTTGGCCTCAATCTACAAACCAGGTAACAGGTTTCTAGGTAATCTAGAGTTGTTATTACTGTGATTAGGGTTTTTCTTCCCAAATCTGATGAATCTAGAACTGATATTAAATATCCCTATATTACATAAGCAGGAACTGAATCTTAGAGATTTTAAGTAATTTACCACAAATCACATAGACAATAAGTAGGAGATAGGGTATTTGAGTTTTCGTCTTTCTGACTCCTGCAGTGATGACAGAAGACATATTCTTCTGGCATCAGTGACAGGCGTCAATATTGGCTAATGACATATTCTTGAGAAGGTCATTTTTACTATAATTATAATAAGTGGGTGTTCTCTACAGAGGTCTTAAGACAAAAGTATAAAAATGGGGGGAATATAAACAGTATGTCCTTTGAGATTACGAAAGTGGCATTAGAAACACATTCTAAGAGATCAGCCATTGGCAATGAAAGATGAAGAATTTGTTGAGCTGTCACGATTTGGTTTCATAATTGGATAGCTCAGTAAATTCTATTTTTGGTTGCCAACAATAGAAACTCACTTACTCCAATGAGCAAAAAGACCCAAATGATATGAGGACATTGAGATGTGTCATGGAATCAAAGGCCTGCTGTTGGCATCACAAAGGACGGGGCCAGAAAGAGGAAACACACCAGAGACCAACACAGCTGCTCTCCTAGCCTCCCTCGCCCTCTCTGGCTCTCACTCTCTCCATTCCTGTCTCATCTCTCTATTGCTCAGCATAACGGCTTCCTTTTTCTCTTTCTCTGAAATCAGTATGATTCAGAGAAGGGCCACCCTCTCCCCTAAGAGCAGCCTCTGTTCAGGAATTTGTGTCACCTCAGGCAAAACCACTAAACAAATCAACTAAAACTTCTGAAGTCCAATTCCACATTTCCAGTAAAAAGACTAAATTGGCCCATCTCAGTTAAAAGTTGACTTCTGGTCCAGGCTGCTACGGCCAAAGGGCAAAAGTTGTGTACAATCGTTGTGGGCAGGTGTGGAAGGTACAGCAATCAGGAGGAAAGGGCTGTGGGTTGGGCAGGTGCCCTAAAAATGCATCTACTAGAGTGGAGTTTTTTTATTAAAGACTGGAACCTTAGAGAATAGGTCAAACTTGTGTTTATTTTTGTGAAGAAAATTAGTAAGACAGGGCTATTTAAAAACTAAGGAATAATAATTTTCCTGCAGTTCTTTTTTTTTAAGTCCTCATTATAAACTACAACACCAGGGGCTAAGAAGACTAGAGAAGAAAATGTGGTATCCATATTGATTTTTCACATCAGCACAACTTTTCCTCCATTTGAGGAAAGTCGACATGTAATTAAAGGAAAAGCCCTAAGACCATTTCAAGAAAGCTCAGGATCATCCAAAAAAAGGACACTAAATTCTGCATCTCTTTTTCTACTCCTTGACTTTTTTTTTTACAAGTAATAAGCTGAGTTCAGCTAGAAAACCTTTTACTGTATTCTGTGTTCAGAAATAGCAACAGAGAAGAGCTTTTCAAAATAAGAGACTTCTCACAGTCCCTGGAAGGTATTTCCTGCATCATATGCCATCAGTTTCTGATTCTGATGAGTATGTTACCTCGACACTGACTCTGGGAAGTTGTGCCATATGAAAAGACTGTTATGTCCACTGTCCACATGTATTAGTTGAGGATTAATCAGATGATCTCTGGGAATTGAAATGTGGCCCATAGCAGGAGAGATGGTTCTGCCCTCATATCCATGGATGATTTCACTCCCTCAAAGAATTAGTGGGTTTTCTGGAATGAGATATGGCTTCCAACTTTTGCCTACATCTGTGAGAGCTACAGAAACACTTTAGTAGCTAAACTAATATGTCACCTGTGGGGGCAGGACCAGAGAACAGTGTAGAATAATGTGGAACTTTACATTGGCTAACAGTTCCTTACAAAATAAGGTGAGAAAGAAAGAACTGATAAGCCTTGTTAGTGAACAAGCTTATTATATAAAATGTTTTCTTGAACCCTAATTTCATATCCTCTACCAAATTTCATAAAGTCAAAGAAATCTCTTCTATTGGACAGCTCTCATGATTATAAATATCTTCTCAGAAATCATAAAACTTTCATCATATGTCCTAACACCATCCTCAGCATAGTCATTATATTGAACAAGTGAAATGCTTAAGATGTAACAGAAAATAACTATTCTTTCCCCCCATTTGCCCATTTAAGCCGACTCTGAGGGGCTGGTTCTTTTCTTTACCTGCCCCTCTAAACACTTAGAAAATCTCCATGACTTTTCTCTTTACATATTTTATTTGCAATTTTATCTGATATCTATAATATTTACTGATATTTGATATTTACAATAAAATATGTAAAACATTATTCTTATGAATTATATTATTATTATATAAGTATATATATATAATGTATCTGTACACGGATATATTTATTGAGAGAGTTAAAGTTTTTTTCCTCTTTTACCTTCAAGGCCTGCCCACAGTCTGTCCTGCTTTGGGCTGGCAGCTTGCAATGGGAAGCAGGGATATTGTGCTAACCATATTCTCTCTATCCCCACCTGGCCCTTCCCATTCTCCCAGCCACTCACTAGGCTGCCCCCACCTCCTCCAGACCACGATACTATAATTTTGGTTCTGTCTGAGCTTGGCAGATGCTTACAGTTGGGCTTTTCTCTCATAACATACTTTGCAGGTTCTTTGAAGCCCCTTTACATCCCACCATCACTAATCCTCTCACTGTAGTTCCCTCAACAGGGTGAAAGCTGGCTTCTTTCTACAGTCCTTTTAGCCTCTACGCCATTGAAGGAACACCCCTGCATCCTTCTGCTGTGACTCTCTTGGACAAGATCCACTATAACACTCTTCTGAGCCTCCATGAGCAACCTCGTTAAGCCCAGAGAAACATTCCTGCACCCTTAGCTGGACAAACTCTGAATATGCAGGTGCAGTGGTCTGGTCAGCTACCATTAAATTCCAACTTCTGAGTTTACTGCCACTGTACTACCTCTTTTTTCCAGTCTTGGCCAGATGGCCCTAGTCTTCAGCTGAGTATATATTTTTCAGGAATAAGCAGACATCAGCTATAAGAGAAGTCTGTCTAGCTCTCCACAGGGTTACACTGAAGCTCCTTTCCTTGATTTGAGAAAAGAGAAAAGCACTATCTTTACTCCTCCTCCATGTCACTAGGGAAAGGGAGACTCAAAAAACTAAGAACCCTGTCTAAAAAAAAAATCATCTTTAAGACTCTAACTCAACCCTTCTCTACCCTTAATGAAGAAAAGGAGATAACAGCTGCCTGACTGGGTTTTGAACACTTCCTCAGAAGTCTTTCATGATGGTTTAACCTCTCACTCCCAAGTGCAGAGCAGCTGGTCACACATGCTCAGGGCTACAGCTGAAAGTGAAATTGATGTAGGTCCATTTAAATCATGCCACCTGTGAGAACACAGACAACACGGATAATCCTTCTTCCATAGGAGAGCCTTTGAAAGGCCCTTTGAAAGGATCCTCAAGGCTCTTTAGAGTCTTCAGGTCATTCCCATCTATTATGGTATTTGAAATTCCTCTGTAATGTAGGGTACTAAATGAGGACCCCAGAGAGATAGACAGTTCTGTACAGAAAGTTCTCTTGGCCACAAATCCAGTGCCCAACCATAAGCTGAAAAATTTTAAAGCAAATGGAACTGTTTGGCCCGATAGAATTAAAAGCCCAGCTACTGAAGAAGATACTGCCACCTTACCTACCAAATTGTGAAGGGCCCTTGAAAAAAACAACCAGCTCCCCAATCTATTGTAGTGATTCCTACCAGAGATGCCTAAGTATGTGGGGGTTTTTTTGAAAAGGTTTTTCAGATGACATGATTTTCAGATATATAGCCCTCCTGCTTCCTTTTACTTCTTTCCTCCTGACCATCCCCACCGTATACCTTTCTGAAGAAAAACTACTCTCATAGGTCTCAGCAAAATTGTGGTAGTGAATTAAACAACTAGGTGTTTGGACACATCGCCTATATTTACTTACTAACATGTAGTGTAGAACTGAAAAAAAAAGGCCAGAGTCCATGCTATGGTTATTTATCATAATATACTTAACTACCAAACACTTCTTAAAGTATTACATAAAGTAGACCAAAGATAAAGAGGTAGCTGCTTGTGACCTTTCTCTTGTCCTTAGATTTAATTTCCTTTTTGTTTTTCTCTTTCAATTTTTTCCTGTCAAGTTACAGCATTAAAAGAGATTGAATAAAGCAATCCTAGGAAATAATTTAGGTGTAAACAATTTTATTTGACTTAGGGATTCTTTAACACACAAATCTTAACTCAGAACATTTAGAACACATGGTCACCGCAGCAGAAGACCCAGGAGAGAGAAGGAGAAAGGGTAATTTTTATTTTTTTTTGTGTGTGTGCAGTAGAGTGTGTCAAGTTGTGGGAAGAGATGGGTAAAGGGAATGCTGTCAGTGATTGTGCACAATGTGGTATAGAAGGTACATAAGAATTTAGTAGCTGGAAATGGGTTGCTGCTCTAACAAAATGTAAGATATGTGCCATTGGCTCTGGGACTAGGCAACGAACAGAAGCTCACAGGACCTAGGAAGATTGTTTGTGAGAACTTAAAGAAGGTGAGGAAAAGAATTATACAGTGGTGGGAAATTCAGCCACACTGACACCTGTGGTCATATGGAAAACAAAAAGGGTATCTTAATGAATTTAGGGATCTGGAAGAGGAAATTGCCAAGCAGAATGTAGAAGGTACCAACTTGCTTCCAGGTGGCTATAACAACACACTAGAAAAGACAGATGAACTATTTTATTTTATTATTTATTTTATTTTTATTTTTAATCCTCACCCGAGGATTTTAGAGAGAGAGGAAGAGAGAGAAAAAGAGAGAAGTGTCAATATGTTGCTTCCCACACATGTCCCGACTAGAGTTGAACTTGCAACCTAGATATGCGCCCTGACCTGGGATTCAACCCGCAACCTTTTGGTGTATAGAACAATGCTCCAACCAACTGAGCCACCCAACCAGGACAAGATAGATGAACTTTTAAAAGAACTATTAAGTTTTCAAGCAGCATTTACAAAAATATGAGCAACCCAGGACTCACATGGTTTGAAAATAAAAATTGTTTAATATCCCCAGCCTCTCCCAGCATAATATCCTCAAGGTATAGCTTCAAGGCAAAGATCAAACCCAGGGCACTACCAGTAAAGGGTGACTTAAGGGTAAAAATTTCAAAGCATAGCTATAAGACCATTTGTTAAGAACTGAGAAATATTTAAGGGTATGTCTAGGAGAATTTCTAAGAATCTTAAGAATATGCTTCAAAGAACTTCTCAGTTAAGCAACAGGACTTTTTAGAATCCTAAGGCCACTGTCCTATAGCAGCCTCAAAGAAAGCCAAAGGTGGAGAAAGAGCCTAAGAAAGAAAATATTGGTGTGGTTTTTCCCTGAGGCAGTTTATTATAAATTAATATTTATGAAACTCAAAATTTTATAAAATATTTTTTTTTCTGCACTGAACATGACAGAGACACTTCAGAATAAAATTTAACTTTTCCCTTATTGGTTTGGTTCCCTTATTGGCTTGGGCATTGTCCTGCGAGGTGAAAGGTCATTGGTTCAATTCCCCATCAGTGCTTATGCCTGGGTAGCACGTTCAGTCCCTGGTCTAGCCATGTAGGCGAGGCAGCCTATCAAGATTTCTCACATCAATATCTCTCTCCCTCTCTTTCTCCCTCCCATCCCTTCTAAAAATAAATAAATAAAATATCTTTTAAAATAAATAAATAAAAAGATAACTTTGGATATTAACCTTCTATGAGAAGGAAGCAAGTTGAGAAAGCTACTCAGCCTCAAACATGGGACACATAGAAAAGGAAGGATAATTCTGATAAAAAACAAAATCCCAGAAAGCAGAGCCAAGAGCTGTGGAAAAATCTCCCCATGAAGCAGAACTGGGTCCTTATCACAGACTGACAAAATGTAGTCCATGGGTTTTAGGATATCTATGGTCTAGTGACATCAGATTCCTTTTTGAATGTGAATGTCTATTGGGGTGACCTTGTTTCTGAGCCAATATTGTGTATTAGAGACATGTGGTAATGATAACATCTCTTGAGGTAGTCGGTGATCAAAAAGAAAGTAACTGTATCTGAGGATCCACACATAAGGAGTTGCATCTGCACCTGGACGTGAAGCTGATAGCAGGGGCTGGCCAGATAGTAAGTCTGCTAGGTTTGCAGGCCATAAAGACTCTGCCACGATGACTCGATTCTGTCTTGGTAACAGGAAAGCAGTCATGGATCATCTACAAATTCATGAGCATGACTGTGTCCCAATAAAATGTTATTTGTGAAAATAGGTGGTAGGCCATATTTTGCCAACTCCTCATGTAATGGGATGAGACTTTGGTGCTCTAAAATAGAATGTTTTGCATGTGAGAGGAATATAAATAATTTTTGACTAAATTATAGCAGATTAAAGATGGTCACAAATTTTTTGACACTCCTCCCTGAGAATTTTGGCAAACTGACTGCTTTGACCAATAGAACACAGCAGAAGTGACATTGTGCCAGTTTCTCTCCCCTAAGACTAGCAGCTTCCAATTTCCATCTCTGAGAACTTTTGTTCTTGGAGCCCTGAACCATCATGTAAGAATTCCAATTACCTTCTGGAGAGACCACGTGAAGATTCTCCAAATACCTGGTGTGGGAGAAGGATCCAGTGGAGCCACTGTGGTCAAGACACCAAGCATGTGAGTGAAATTATCTTGGACTCTCCACATGGCTAGCTAAATACTACCAACTGATCTCAGTCAGCACTACAGGGAGCAGAAGAATCACCCAACCAGGATTTGCCCAAATTCCTGACCCACAAGGTCACAGGATATGATAAAGCAGTTCTTTAAGCCACTAAGTTTTGGGGTATTTTGTTACACATCAATAGGTAGAACACATACACACTAATATTAGAAACAGTTTAGGAATTATGAGGAATTTAAGTTTGTAGTTCTCTCTTGTTTTTTTGTTTTATGATTTAGTATATTCTTTAAGTTTTTAAAAATAAGCCTGAAAATTTTCCCTGTCAAAAACAGCAATTGAGAGGCAAAACTGTACTCAAATGAAGAGGAATGGCATGGTCAAAATGACCCATTAGACAGAGCAATTATTTTTGCTGCCCTAAGAGAAAAGACATGCAAGAGCCTGACAGAGGAGCTTTATCAGAGCCAAGAGGAAAGTTGATTAGGTGTGGCAGCAAAGATGAAGGAAAAGAGGCAGATATTTTTCAATGTTATTCCAAAATAGGTACTTGCTCTTCTCATCTTTTGCATTTATACTCATAGAGATGTGAAAGGCCGAAAGAATTATATTCAATGGCAGCAAGACTTTATCTCCATTTTTCCGTTTCAATCCTAAATCTAAGGAATCAGTGAATATAAGAACAGAAACATTTTGCATTCCATCAGAATCATGAGGGGCAGTACTTATGTTTTTTTTCAAAATGGATTCTTTTATTTTAATAGTCTTTAAATATGGTAGTGTTCCTAAAACATAGGCCACGGCCCTTAATCTACGACAGCCCCTACTTCAAACCCCTTTTAGCTTTTCAAAACAGATGCTGAACTGGAATTTTTTTAAAGCTATTAAGCATTTCAGCTACATACTATTAAAGATCATGGGCTGCCTCATAATAGATATTTTAGGAACATATTGTCTCCAAGGTGATTTTGGGGGGGGACAGGGGAAGTCACTGTTGTCTTCAGCACAATGTCCAGTAACCCTCTTACTGTATCCTAATAAGCCATCAAGAATACTTGTCATTTAAGTCATTTGCATTCTAAGACATTAACTCTTAAAGGCAAATTACTCAATCCAATTTGCAACATCCCGATATCTTTAAATGTTTCACTTATTTTTCTTTATTTTCCAATCTGCCTTCACACAGCAACAACAGGTAGCTTATTGATGTGCCCTGGAAATTTAAATTCTTGCTTTGATTCTCCAGAAAAAGAGAGACAAGACATCTTAATGAAGGACAACAGAACACATAAGAGAAACTAATGAAAAGAACATGATGATGCCCCAAAGGTGACTAACACATTGTGAATTCCATTATAAATACAATCTGATTATTTTTACTTTCTTATCAGATGCATCCTCTGAGCTTGTCTTTCATTCCTGCTGCAGGAAATTCTTTACTGACACTGAATTGAAGAAATGGTTATTTTCCCCAACTGCCAGTTTTGTGTTTCTAGAAAGATGACTTTCAAGATGCAAATTGGATGCATCAAAAATCATTCTGATGCAAGACCAGAGCTTCACAACTCTTTTTACAATTTCAAAGTGTTTGCTGCCCAAAGGAAAACATAAGACACACCAAAGCTAAAAAAATGGCTTAGAAATTTCTTCTTGTCTGATGAACTGCTTTTATTAAAGAGTTTACTGTTTTTCCCCAATTTTGAATAGATGTTTCTAAAAATGGATGAAAGGTGAAAAGGCAAAAGAAAAGAATCTGACCAACTTGTAACCACAGTAGTATCCAGACTCAAACAATAGGAATGAAATAATAAACCAGGAAAGATGCTACTGACATAACAATGATAGCAAATAATTACATTGTCCCCACAGCACATCAGCACTACTGTAAGCCCTTTGTGTATAGTAACTCCTATAATCTTCACAACAGGAGTAATTTTAATTTCCATTTTACAGATGAGGAAATTGAGCCACAAAAAAGGTTAAGTCGTCCATATGGCAGAGGCAGGATATAAACACAGGCAGCCTTAACTCCAACTAAAACTGTCCTATAGGTCTGGAAGAGAGAGAGAGACAGAGAAACTCCATCCTTCCTTATCTCTCCAAAAGTGTTCAGAATGTCTTAAGGGTAGTGAAAGACATGTTCCCCAGGGTGAGTTGATGTCTGGGGAATGGTAAAAATAGCAATGCTGACTAAAGCTTCATAAATCATCTGCCAGGAATCCCATAAGAAAGCACAACAATGGTCTGGTTTCAAATACCACCCTGCCCCTGCTATTTTAATAGACCAAGATGTTTACATATATTTCTTTCAAGTTTTTATAGCAAAACTAAGTTTACAGACAATATATTTGGGGTAAACCTAGAAAGAACATTTCTGCGTTTCAGTAGTAAATGTATATTTGGTTGACACAGTAATTTTTGTCATTGAGAGTCAACAGGGCCCCCATGAAAGTTAGTCAGGCTCTCTGCTCCTCCCATGTGACAAGCAGCCATGGGCAGGGCCAGCTGCGACCCTGAGTTGTGACAGTAAAGGTCAGAGTAAGTGGATTTGGCCATATTGGGTACCAGGTAACCAGAGCTACTTTTAACTCTGACCAAGTGGATATTGACTGTCACCATCAATAATCCCTTCTTTGATCTCAACTACATACTCTACGAATTCCAGTATGATTCCACCCATGGCAAGTTCAAAGGCACAGTCAAGGCTGAGAACAGGAAGCTTGTCATCAATGAAAAGTTCATCTCCATCTTCCAGGAGTGAGATCCCACAACATCAAATGGGGTGATGCCGGTGCTGAATATGTCATGGATTCAACTGGTATCTTCACTGCCTTGGAGAAGGCTGTGGCTCACTTGAAGGGTGAAGACAAGATGGTCATTCTCTCTGCCCCTTCTGCATGTGCCCCTGTGTTTGTCATGAGTGTGAACCATGACATGTATGACAACTCCCTCAAGATTGCCAGCAATGACTCCTGCATCACCAACTGCTTGGCCCCCCAGGTCAAGGTCATCCATGACAACTTTGGCATCATGGAGGAACTCATGACCACAGTCCATGCCATCACTACCACCCAGAAGACTGTGGATGGTCCCTCTGGGAAGCTGGGAAATGCTGGCTGAGGGGCTGCCCAGAACAAGATTCCTGCTTCTACTGGCACTGCCCAGGCTGTGGGCAAGGTCATCCCTAAGCTGAATGGGAAGCTCACTGTCATAGCCTTCTGTGTCCCCACCCTCAATATATAGGTCATGGATCTGACCTGCTGCCTGAAGATATCTGCCAAATATTTTGACATCATGAAGTAGGTGAAGCAGGTGTTAGAGGGCCCCCTCAAGGGCATCCTGGGCTGTACTGAACACCGGGCTGTCTCTTGTGACTTTAACAGCGACACCCCCTCCTCTACCTTGATGCTGGGGCTGGCATTGCCCTTGATGATCACTGTGTCAAGTTTATTTCCTGGTACGACAATGAATTTGGCTATAGCAACAGGGTGGTGGATCTCACAGTCCAGATGGCCTCCAAGGAGTAACAGCCCCTGAACTACCAGCCCCAGCTGCTGCAGAGTCCTTGCCCCAAATCAATCCCCCAACACACTGAGAATCTCCTGACCTCAACAGTTCTCGTCCCAAACCCCCTGAAGAAGGGAATGGGCTTAGGGACCCCCACCTTGTCATGCACCATCAATAAAGTTCACTGTATGCCCCCACAAAAAGAAAATCATTCAATATCCAACATGTCCATGTCATGGCCTGAGTTATCATATAAAAGCTATAAGTCATCAAGGAAGAGTAAATGTGCAAAATTGTGTACTATGGTTGGGGGTCAACATGATGAGCTTAGAAAGATGCTACTTGAATAGATCTTTGTTTTCATGGCTAAATAAAGATCAAAATTACATCTATTCTTTCACATGGCAAATGTTTTTTCCAAGATTTCATTTGTTTCAAATTGCAATTTTTCTGGGAAGAAGGGATATGGAATCTAATAATGCATTGTTGGAAATAATGTTTACTTTATTTTAAAAATTCAATGACATATTTCTCTGCCTTAAATTAACTTTATTACAGAATCTTACAGCCTCTGGGAATTTTAAATATAGATTATTCACCTCAAGCATTCTACTTATTCCTTCAGAAGCCCCCTGGGTTCTTTGGGGAGAAGAGAACTCAGTATTTATTAAACATCTACTCAGGGCTAGGCACCATGCTAGATATATCACTTGTGAGATAATTTTGTTCTCATAAAATATTACTATTCTCAGTTTGCATTTAGGAAAAGAGACTCACAAGTAATAATTTTTTCCAAGATCATGTAGGCGCTAAGTGTCAGAACTGGAATTCAGCCCATGGTTCTCTGGTAGCACTGCCAAAACTCTTCCTGCAGCAGGACCCTGTCTTCCTGTAAAGCACACAAAAGCCGGCTGGCACGTCCCTTCCCAGTCACAGCACGGGGGTGAAATGGAGGCTGCAAAGGAGGCTGGGTAATGGCAGCTGCTGTGAACTGCATCCTCAGCTTCCTCTAGAACCAAAGTAGTCTGGAAAAAAGCGTTAAACACCATGCAATACCGGGGCTGGCACTGCTCTTCTCCATGTTGTTTATGCTCAAGGCAAAAGTGAGGTTTTGTATCTGTGGTAATTTGGATTATGGTTGAGAAATATTTAGTCTCCTTCCCCACTTCCAGGGAGGTGTATCCTCATTTAATGAAGGACTTGGTCATGTGACACACTTTGGCCAATTCTCATTGTAGGCAGAGTTGATATTAGCAGATTTGACACAAGTAGAGAGTTCAAAGGTGCTCACATCGTTGGGGGTTTGTTCCTTTTGGCTTCCAGAATTACCCTGAGAAGTGCATGATCCAGCTAGGAAATAAGAGACACATAAATCCCCCATAATGTGTAGCCAAGATGAAAAGAAAACCATGTTATTTTGAACTATTGAGATTTGGGTTGGTTTTTATACAAAACAAAAACTGGTTAACTCACTATTTCAGTCGATCCAACTAAGATTTACCTCTCAAAAATTCCCCTTTAACTTCAGCTATTTTATGTAACTGGATTTTGCATTGCATGAAACTGAATTTTGCATTATGAAAATGGATTTGCATTTGCATTACTTAGACAATAGCCTAAGGTAACAGGTTCTGGGCCACTATTCTCAGACACTAACCTTGCCACAAAGGCGATTTAATATATATAGATAGATAGATAGATAGATAGATAGATAGATAGACAGACAAACAATAATAAAGTTGTAGGTAAGGTGGTGTAGTGGGTTTGATGTATATGATTATGTGTATGTGGTTTTAACAAAAGATACAGCATCAACACAAATAATATTTGCCTCATTTTTGTGAATAATGTGCTTTGTTTGACAATTTTAGGAGCCACACTGGATAACAACCAGTATGTTTATGATATTCCTGTGGGGAAATATTCAAATGATGTAGAGCTTTCTTTATCTTGAGGTACACTGATACCATTTAATGGATTTTTATTTCTTGCATTTATGGAACCCCTTCCCACCAAAGAGCTCAGGTGCTATTTAAGTTATCCCTTGATTCTTAGATGGATTTTAAAATAGGAAGTCACTTACCAGGCAATGCATGATGTGGGGATATCCAAGGCACATCTGGGACAATCATTGTCCTGTTTTGCCTAATTTTATTGTTCTCTGCCAATCTGATGCCATTTCTCCAAAATAGCCAGAGAAAATTCTACTTCCCTTACATAATGGTAAATAGGCTAAACCTCACAATGTGTTTATTTTAACTGCAATTCCACTAGATTTGTCTATGACTCATTCCATGTTATAATTTTTAAAAATCCATATATAAGGAATAAGTCATTATTTAATCTCCCTCTGGCCTCTCTGTTTTGGATGGAGAACTTACTAAGATGTAGTCTATATGGATTCAGGCTTAGGGCTCACCCTTGTGACTAAGTAAAATTAAAAACAAACACTTAGGGATAATTTATTTTACTTATGGCTGTGTTAGTTCTCAGATAAGCAAAGATTACAAAACAGTGGGAGAACAGACAAAATTAAACAAAACTTTGACTAAGATAATGATGACCTGGCCCTTTTCTCAACCAGTCTGCCATTTCTAATCATCAGATAGTTCTCTCTCTCTCTCTCTCTTTTTTTCAGCTATTTCTTGCCATCCATTCTTCTGTAATTGCCAATATTTCACTCCAGGCTTTCAACTTTGCTAGGCAACATTCGTCAGTGTTTTCAGGCTTGTATTGTACATTGCTCAAAAAACCCCGTATCATTAGCCAGATATTTAAAGAGATAACTCCGTGCCAGTTATGGTATGGCAAATCTATAATTTTCTAAAAACTCAAGATGTTATCCTATAGGGCAAAAAAGAAAGAAAAATATCCTCAAAACTCTACCTCTTTATCCTTTATTTTTCCTCCACACAGAGCAATATTTATCATATCTAAAGTATAATAACTGAGTCACATTAGGATCTTTTCAGAAAACTTTAAAAAAGATTTTTTAATTCTTTAAATAGGAAAATATTTTAATAAAACAGAAGCTCTTTCTAAAAAGATAATTTGTCACTATGATAAAATGTAAAGAATACTTGCCTAGAAGTCAAAAAACTTTAGCTGATATCATTGGTCTGCTAAAAGTTTTGATTTTGGGTAAGGCACTTACCTTTACTAGATGTTAATGTTCTCTTTTATAATATAAAGATAATGCCAGTTGTGCCAGCATCATAGAACTGTTGAGAGTATGAAATGAGAGAATGCCAGGATTGATCTATGTTTAAATATTATCAGAAATTTTTTTAATTAGTTAAAACTAAGGATTAGGAAAAATAATGAAAAGGAATAATGATTTACTTATATTCAGAGATACTCAATTCTGGCATATACCATTATTTAGGCTACTTAATAATGATTTTAAGGATGGTTTACTAAGTTTACTGAGTCTCATTATAGAGGCTTAGAATTAATAGTTTGAGAAATCCCTATAGCAGGCTGAGGTAGGCTGAGAAATGACCCCCTTCCCTCCAAAGATATCCATTTCTTAATCCCTTGAACTGGTAAATATTACTTTATTTGGGAAAGAATTGGTCTTTGTGGGTACAATTACATTGAAAGTTTTGAGATGGAAAAATTTTCCTGGATTATCTGGATGGACCCAAAATACAATCACAAGTATCCTTTTTAGTGGAGGCAAAGGGAGATTTTACACACAAAGAAGAGCAGAATGCAATGTGATCATAGAGACAGAGCTGGAACTAGTGGAGCTAGGAGCCCAGGAATGATGGCAGCCACCAGAAACTGGGAGAGGCAAGGAAGGGAGTATCCTTTATTATACTAAGAAGGAGAGCATGACTTTGCGCATCCCTTGATTTTGGCCCAGTGACATTGGTTGCAGACTTCTGGACTCCAGAATTATGAGCGAATGATTTTTTTGTTATTTTTAAGCCACTAAATTTTTAGTAATCTGCTACAGCAGGCTTAGAAATTAATACAGGTACTTTAGCCCTACAATTATCAGATCTCCTTGTATAGGAGACAAGAAAAATCTGCTCTATACAAAACATGGCTTTGCAATAAATAAATAAATAAAGTATGTAAACCAATAGGCAGAGAGCAGGTGCTCATTAAGTATAAGTCTTTGTTCTCCTATTCTATGGAAAAGTATTCAAACAAGTCTTTACCAAATAACTACCTTTTACTCAGAGTTTACCATAAGCCAAACACTTTTTAAAATGTTCATTGTGCATTAAATGTATTTCATCCCCATTTTTCAGATGAGGACAGCAAGACACTAAGAGGTTACTTAACTTGCCCAGGTCACACAGTGATTGTCAGAGCCAGAACTCTAATCCAGGCAGTCTGGTCCAGAATCAATTTTTATCCACTGTCAACACGGAGTCCCAACACAGCAGAGCAAGACACAAAGGTGATTCTCGAGGGAGTTACAGTCAGGAGGCATTGCTGTAAAAACTATGTACTTTATCAATTGATCTATTATGTAATACACTCAGTTTTCACATGTAGCCATACTTCTCTGGGAACACACTCAGTCCAGAACCACAAGAATACCGGGGCAGTGACACCTCCTGGCCCCAGGATGTGCCATTACGTGTCTGCTCTGCCTCTCCCAGGGAGACAAGATGCAGAGACAATGGATCTGCCCAGAACACCATATAGCATATTGTACAGCCCTAATTAATGTGGCCAGAAGCCTGTCCCTCATCCTTGTAGTCAACAATGTCTTTCATTCATCTATTCAACAGATGGTTACTGAGTGAAGAACACTCTCCTAGAACTCCTGCAGGTGATGGAGAAGTGCACATTTCCCACCCTGAAGGAACCAGCAATGTAGCAAGAGATCCAGGCTGCCATTCTGTGTTTCCAAAGCACTTAATAACCCAGTACTGGACATCTAAAATCCACGTGGTTTTCAGTGTTTACCATAGACCATGGTAAGATAAATATTATTTGGTATTATTTGAATCACTATTACTTGTAAGCATTGCGAGAGGTCTTATTTTCATCATAAACAAAGTTTTTCCTTGGAACATTTAGATTGCTATTTTAAGGATAGCTGTTCTAGGGTATGCTGGTTCTACTTTGTATTCTGCCTGGTAGGCATGGAGTTGGGAAAGTGACCCTGTGAGTATCAAAAATGTCTGTCATCCTCTTCACATACCAGTCAGGATCTGAGTTCAGAACCCTGTGTTACTCCTAAAAGAACTGGGGATATTAGAATCATCTAAAGCAGAGTGTGCTCCTACACTGTCTTTAGATCTTGAAATAATAGACAGAACTTGTTGTATTTTTTCCAATGGAAAAGAGAGAAGACTGATATCTCAATTTTTTTTCAAGACAGTCTGATTCCTCTTTCTCAGAGCAATGTCAGAAAACCTTGACCTGTTTTTTTAAAAAAAAAGACTGCATCGGTCAAGAGCTTGTTTCACTTAATATGTGGAAACAGCCATCCTGAGTCTGAAGAGAAGTAAAATGCATTCACCTCTACAGATCATCTTTTACCCAACTTTAGAAATATTACCCAAAAGTTCCAACATATTCTTGAGTAATTAAGAAAATTATTACATGCCATTTATAATAAATTTAAGAATCTCTTCTCTAAAACACAGTTCCAGTTTTCAAGATATTAAACCATATCAATTTCTGAACACCAGCATAAACATTTTCTTCTCACAAATATTGCACACACACACACACACACACAAAGAAATTTCTAATCAAGAGACTTTTTGTGACCTTGCAATAGAAACAAGTTCTAGGAGCAGCAGCTTTTCTTGTTGGACCATTGTAAATGTCTCATATTTAAGGACCAGTATCCTCAGTTGTCTACTGAATGCCATGAAAGGATGTATATAATATACAGAAAATGATAAAATATAACTTTTGTATCTGTCCACAGAAATAATTATGGAGCACTATATACAGGGCAATGTGTGCAATGCCTTCAATATATACTTTATTCATAAGATGAATACACAATCAGATCTAGACCACTCATAAAACTGTCATGGGGATGTAAAATACAGCACAGGGAATACAGTGAATAATACAGTAATAAGTATATATGCCACCAGGTGCATACTGATAATATTGGAGGCACCACTCTGTAAAGTATATGATTGTCTAACCACTATGCTGTACACCTAAACTAATACAAAATAATATTGAATGCGAACTGTGATTGAAAAATAATAGTTTAAAAAGATTTAAAAACAGATATAAGCCTCAAATTCCTACTATGTGCCAGATACATAGTAGGTGCTTTAAACATATTTCCAGTTCCCTAACATTACTGAGAAGCAGATATTTTTGGTCCCTGAATGACAGATGAGATTCTGAAAGGTTACGAGGTCAGTATTTTGCAGGACTGGAACTCCATTCTGTGATTCCAAGCCCTTCCTATTTCTCAGCATAAAAACATGAGGCAGGGTGTGACAAGAAGCAAGTGGGTGCTTCAGTGTGTTTCTAGAAGTCTCTTCAAAGCCCATAAAACAAAGTCCTGAAACCCTAATGAACTTTTTAAAGTGGAAGGGAAAGCAGTGGAATTGCAAAGGTACAATTGATTAACAAGATAGACCAGATGCTGTGTGTACTTAGGTGATGCTAACCACTTCTGAACTACTTGGCATGAGTTAGAGGTTATTTGTATTTAATTGGCCAGGACTCTCCAAACACCATTTCAAAAACTTATATATCTATCCACACATGCCCATATATGCATACAAGTGCATACACAAACACACACGTATTTACAACCTATCTTTTTCGGAACTAGATGAGCAATAGCTAGCAATACATTTGATAGGAAATACATGAAATGAAACATAATAACCTCTTCCCCTACCCTGGGCTTTGTCTTCACAGAGTCCCTTGGGACCTTGAAAATACAGGCACAAAAGTCCTCAGTTCCCAGTTCGGTATAAAAAAATCTATACCAGAAATAACACTGATGTTTTTCAGCACTAGTAGAAAATACCTGGTGACTCTTCTCATATGAATGGTATGAAAATGTATTCATTCACAACTTATTTGATACATTCATGCAACCTCCTTCCACTTCATCTGTAAATGAGATTAATTATGTCAGGAGATAAATATGATCCTTTGCTGAGATACTAATATATGCAGTAGTGACAGCCCAGTATCTCAGACATGAGACATGTTCCTATAAATTAAAGTATAGTACCTGTAAGTACACTGCAATTCTTCCAAGTGATCCTCAGAATGTCCACATACATCTCAAAAGCCTAATCAGCCTTATGAGAAAGCAGCAATTTATTTAAACATGATTTTGGAGGTGCTAAAATGGTTCCCTCACATCTTACTACCTCCCCACTGCTTTGAGTTCTAAAGTCATTTTGGTCCTTAGAATACTCATTAAAGTGCACCTACCACTGGGGCCTTTGTTGGTTGCTAAGTAGAGGAAATACTTATCAGGTGGTATTTCTACTGTGACAGCTGGCAAAGAATAACATTCTCCAGGAACAAGATATGGGACTTCTGCCCTGGGGTGACTGTACAGCTTGGCACGGAGTAGTGTGGAGGGAGAGAAACAAAGACCAATCTTGCCTATTTTACAATATCACCCAAGGGCAGCCCTGTTAACTGATTTTGTCATTAAGATATCTTGCTTGACAATTTCAAATCTTATGACTTGCTACTAGATAATACTCAGTACTGTTTTCAGGCTACTAGTCAATTACTGCTTCAGTGCACTGAATGGTGTACCATGTGACTGAAAGATGGACTAGTTTCCTAAAGAACGCAGCTCACTCCAAAGGAATTGTTTTACAGCCTAGTAGAGTCAGACTCAGTAATGTCTGTCTTTTACAGGTCCACTGGAAGCTAAATTTGAGCCAAGTTATTTCACATATGTGTCCCCCCAAAATAACGTGTCCTATCACTATAGTGACAACTATTACTCCCTACTCTAAAAAGACATTTTACCCACATACAATAAATTCTAAAACAAAAACTTGCAAGTTAACTAGTATTGCACCCCTTTTGCAGATACTGAAATTGCAACTAGAGAAACACAAAACTACTAAGGAAGAGAGTTTGAACTTGCTGACAGGACCAAGCATGTCCCAACACACTGCATTGCCTATCCACAAACAGGGGTCTTGTATTTTTATTATTTAGAACTTCTGATCAACTTCATCACTGTCATCAGACAATATTGAGGGCCAGCTGGTGACCAACCAAACAGAGCATAAAGAAGCAGCACCTTAGGGAACACACAGATGACTTGGGCATCACAAAAAGATGATTAATAATTCAAGATAACATGCATTATTGCTTAAAGGACAAAACGAACAATAATGCTTCCAGAAGTTTTTGATCACTAAAAACTACAATGTACAATGGTGTATTAGTTTCAGGTGTACAATCCCAGGATTAGGTATTTATATAACTTACGAAGTGATTACCTCAATAAATTTAGGAGCTGACACCATATATAGTTATTACAGTATCATTGACTGTATGCTCTGTGCCATACTTTGCATCCCTATGACAATTTTGTAACTGTAACTTAAAAATTGAAATATTAAAATAAATAAATGTAAATCACATTTTTTTCTAAATTAAAAGATAAAAAAAGGAGAGAAGTGGCCCACACATTCAAATGTCCCTTGGAGCAGCAGTCCCCAACTTTTTTGGCACCAAGGACCAGTTTCATGGAAGACAATTTTTCCACAGACCAGGGAGGGGGGATGGTTGCAGGATGATTCAAGGGCACTGCATTCAAGCTCACCTCCTGCTGTGCAGCCCAGTCCCCAACAGCCTCAAACCTGTACCAGTGTACAGCCCAGAAGTTGGGGACCCCTGCCTTAGAGGTCAAGTATGACAATATTTTTTTTAAAAAAAAAACTATAATGATCAGAATAAAGGATGTGGCAAAGACAATCTGATCAGAACCCATTAAAATGATGTTGTAGAAGTTTCTCACTGACAACGATTGACATTTTGGGTTGCACAATTCTTTGATGGAAGTGGGGAAGGGCAGCTGTCCCATTTTTCTAGGCTGCTTAGCAGCATCTCTAGCCTCTACCCATTGAACACCAGCAGCACTGCCCATTTATGACACTCAGAAATGTCCCTAGACATTGCCAATGTCCCCTGGGAGAACAAAATTACTCTAGTTCAAAGCCTGTAATAGAAAAAACATTTAGAAATGCAAAGTTTAATAATATATTATTTTCAAGTGAAAAGTGGTTATAAAATAGTACAACTCTTTGTGAAAATAAGTATATGTTGTTTTTTTTTCTAAGATGGCAGCGTGGTAGGAGGGAGCAGATTTGACTTCTCCCACACCCAGGGAAAAATCCTAGCCATTCTACGTAGGAACAGAGCAAAGAGCCAACATTATCACGACATAAATGAAAATAGGAGATCACAAATTGTAGTGGACATTGAAAAACCCAATGGTAAGGAGACTGCGTGGATCAGCACGGGGACCAGGGAGGTTGCAGCTCCAGGCCCGGTGCGCTGGGGTCAGCCGCTGGGCTCCCAGGAGAGAGCTGAGTCATCCACTCTCTCCCTGGCCAAACAAGGACAGAGCAGGACTGGGGGAGGCCAGTTTACCAGAGGGCACAGAAAGAGGAGTGAGAATGAAGAGGCAACCCACACGGGGTCTGTAAGCACCCACGCAAAGCCCTGGTGAAAGTGTGCACCCCACACAGTACATCCAAAGGCACCTGCCTCTATGCCCGCGCCCCCAACGCAGAGAGAGCATGGTTTGGTGAAAGTCTCGGAAACCACAGCATTGCAAAAGGAAAAGGCGTGGATGCTCCCTGGGACCTATGATGCCCCAGGCTGTGAATTTGGGGGAAGTGGGCACCTCTTGGGATCCAGAGAGTGAGCACCCCTCGGGATCCAGAGAGTATTTACCCTTGAACACGGAAAAGGTGCGGGCGCTCCGCGGGACCTGTGAGGCCCAGGCCCTGAAGGTAGGAGAAGTGGGCGCCCTTCGGGATCTAGAGAGTGTGCACACGTGAACCCGGAAAAGGCGTGGGCGCTCTGCGAGGCATGGGAACACACAGTGGTGAACTCCCAAGGATGCACATAGTTGCACCCAGCCCCTACACAGATCCCTTCCAGGAAGCACCAGATGGGCTTGGGGGAGAATGTGCGCTATGAACAGTATGCCAGAGGCTGACTGAGTCCTGAATGGGAACAGAGAAAAACTGTCTCCAGTCGCCCCCTCAGTGTGCTGAAGCCAGCTAGAAAAACCAGTTTGGCCAGTCTGAAACCAACAATAGGTATGGTGGTTTTTTTGTTTGTTTGTTTTTGTTTTTTTGTTTTTTGTGTGTTTTTGTTTTTGTTTTAATTATTTTATTTTTTTTTTATTTATTTTTTTTTTAATTTTTTAAATATATTTTATTGGTTATGCTATTACAGTTGTCCTATTATCCCCCTTCATTCCCCTCCACCCTGAATACCCTCTCCCACCCACATCACCCCGCTTTACTTCAGTCCATGTGTCATAAGTTCTTTGCTTCTACATTTCCCATACTATTCTTGCCCTCCCCTGTCTATTTTCTATCTACCT
>CM052541.1:115466279-115492174 GCA_028533065.1 Trachops cirrhosus | reverse complement strand
TGTTCAGGGAGGAGGGGAACAAAGGGGGGATAGTAGGACAAATGTAATAGCATTATCAATAAAATATGTTAAAAAAATTCATCGTAAATAGTTTTTAAATAAAATACATCACACTTAAAATTGTTCTGAAGGTATTATATAAAATAATAATAATACCTAATCTGTGGATTAGGTATTATTATTATTAAAAATTAAAAATTTGGACTTCTTTAATTTAATTTTAAATTAAAATTTAATTTTAAAAACATTAAAAAATAGATAGTCATGAATACTGAAAAAATTAGACACTACATAATAGGCAAGAGGAAGCAAAGGTATAAAACTTTCAAAGACAGAAATAAAACTATGTCTCTTTGTAGACGACATAATTGTATATCTAGAAAACCCAAGAGAATCAATGGGGAAAATTACTACAAACAATAAGAGAATTTAGCAACAAAACTCTAATGTTAATATACAGAAATCAATAGTTTTCATATGTACCAATAATAACCAGTTAGAAGATATAAGGAGAGAGAAGACTCAATTTACAGGAACAACAGAAAAGAAAAATATACTTGATTATAAGGTTAACAATAGATATATAAATTTATATGATAAAATTTTATATTATTTCTGAAATATAAAACAGAACTGAACAAATAAAAAGAGAAAAATATTTTTGGATAGGAAGACTAAATATCCTAAAGATATCAATGCTCATTTCTCCCTAAGTTAATTTGCTTCAACCCTCCCAAAATGACAATAAGTTTATTCCTAGATACAGATAAGTCAACTATAAAGATTGAAAAATAAATAAGCGAGATGAAAAAGTTCTAGAGATCCATTGCACCACAATTTGAATATACTTAACACTGTACTTGTACACTTAAAAATGGCTAAGACAGTAAATTTTGTTATTTTTTACCATAATTAAAAAAACAGGAATGCAGGACAACTTCTTCATACTGATCACCTCTCAAGCATTCTCACATAACATTATAGATGAGCTCTCCATTCAGAGGGAGCATCTATCTACTGAACTAGAAATACTGATTTTATTGAACTTAAGTACATTACCTCAAATGTGGTACACTTGTGCTTATTGAATTCAATGCCTGACACAGAGTGAGTGATCAATAAATATAAGTTATAAGTAACTTCCAACTTTCCTTGTAAATGTACTGAGTTATCAATAAATCTATGTGCATTTCCAAAATATGAACAAGGAAAAATCACCAAGAAATCCTAAAACAGAAGAAAAAAGAGGAAGATAACCCAAATGGGTATTAAAACATTATTATAAAACTGTATTTAAAGTTGTATGGTATCCAGGGAAAACAACATGTAGTATCAAAAGTAAAAATGAACAAAAGAAACTGTCTAGAAATAGACCCAAGTACATATCTACATTTATGTGATAAAGGTGATATCTCAAATCACTAGAGGGAAATATAAAAATATTAATAAATGGCATAGAGAAATCTGAATGGTCACTTGGAAGAATTATCATTGAATCTATGCTTTATAACATGCATCAGGATAAATTCCAAATGAATTATATATGTAAATGTAGATAATAGATAGATCGATAGAAAAATGGATGATACGTATGATAGAAAAGAAAGCAAAAGCTAAGAAGAAAGGAAGGAAATGACAGAAGTACTATAATAAGACACAAGTAAATTCCTATATTACTTGGGAGAGGGAAAGAAGTTCCTAATCATGTGTCAATGTCTAGGAGCAATAAGATAAAAATGGGTAATTTTGAAAAAAATTAAAAATAAACAAGCTCTTGTAAGGCAAAATGATAGCACTATAAGCAAAATCAAAAAAAACAAATGACAATGATAAACCAGAAAAAAAGATCTTCAATTATTTTAAAACAGAGCTGACAGCTCTAATATATAAAAAGCTCCTAAAAACTCAAAAGAAATAAAAAGTAATAGAAAAATAGAACACTACACACCTATTGGAATAGCCAAAATCCAAAACGCTGAAAATACCAAACGCTGAGGAGGGTGTGGAGGAACAGGAGCTCTCATTCACTGCAGGTGGGAGTGCAAAATGGCACGTCCACTTTGGGAGACAGTTTGGCAGCTTCTAACAGAACTAAACATAGGCTTAGCATACTACTCAACAATAATACCGCTTGGTATTTACCCAAATGAGTTGCAAACTTATGTCCACACAAAACCTGTACATGGATGTTTCTAGTGGTTTTATTCATAACTGTCAAAAATTTTGAAGTAACCAAGATGTCCTTTAGTCAGTAAATCAATAAATAAATTGTTATATCCAAAGGAATATTCTTTACTGCTAAAAAGAAATGAGCTATCAAGTCATAGAAATACATGGAAGAAACTTAAATGTGTATTACTCGGTAAAAGAGGCCAGTCTCAAAGGCTGCATACTGAATGACTCCAGCTATGCGGTATTCTATAAAAGGCACAACTATGAAGGCAGTTAAAAGATTGTTGGTTGGCAGAGGCTAGGGAGTGATGAATATATGAGTACAGAAAATTTTTAGGGCAGTGAAAGTATTTTGTACAATACTACAATGTTAAATACATGCCATTATAAAAGATACATTTGTCAAAGCCCATAAAATTTACTACACCAAAAGGGAATACATGTCATAAGCTACACATTTATAAAAACACTTAGAATGTACAACACCAAGAAGGAATCCTAATATAAACTATGGACTTTTAGATGATAATGATTTGTTAATGAACAGTTATTGAAACAAATGCACCACTCTGCTCTAAGATTTCATTAGTAGGGGAGGGTGTATATGTGTAGGGGTAAACACGTATAGGAATTCTACGCACTTTCCACTAAATGTCACTATGAATTGAGAACTAAAAAATAAAGTCCACTAAAAATGACAAATTAATAAATCAGTCTAATATACACCTAATTTAAATCCCATAAAAGGAGGAGAGGCATGAAAGCAGTATGGAGACACCTCAAACAATTAAAAATGGATCTGCCTTTTTTTTAAAGAAATGATTTATTTATTTTTAGACAGAGGGGAAGGAAGGGAGAGAGCAAGAGAAACATCAATGTGTGGGTGCTCCCTACTGAGAACCTTGCCCACAACCCAGGCATATGCCCTGACTGGAAATCAAAGTGGCAACCCTTTGGTTTGCATGCCCCCACTCAATCCACTGAGTTACACCAGCCAGAGCTGGATCCGCCTTTTGAACCAGCGATCCCACTTCTGGGAATACAAGGTCTGTCAGGAGAATGTACAGCCATTATTAACACACCGAGAACAGTTTGCAATATAACCAGGCAGCCAAGGAGAGCAGACTGGAACTCATGTGTTTGACAATTATGACTTCACTGTACTAGTCAGTGAGGGAGGTAGATGCCATTGAGTAAGCATGTGTACTGTGTGACCATCGCATTCAAAATGACTGAGTGAGTAGAGCAGCAAATCCATATCAAATTTTGCATTAAGCTTGAACATTCCTCCATGGAAACTATTCAGATGATTCAGAAGGCCACAGCTATGGGCAACTGGTGATAGGCAGCATCATCATGACAATGTACCCACTCATGTATCACATCTTGTGCAGAGTTTTTTGGTGAAACATCAAATCACCCAGGTGCCTCAGTCCCCCTACAGCCAAGATTTGACACACTGCAACTTCTGGCTTTTCCCAAAACTAAAATCACCTTTGAAAGGGAAGAGATTTCAGATATCAATGAGATTCAGGAAAATATGACGGGGCAGCTCATGGTGATTGGGGAACTGTGTGAGGACCCAACATGCCTACTTTGAGGGGGACTGATGCGTCATTGTCCTATGTACAATGCTTTTTGTATGTTGTATCTTTTTCAATAAATGTCTCTATTTTTCATATTACATTGCTGGATACCTTCTGGAAAAACTTCATGTATAAGAAGGAACCCAAAACACTAATTTAAAAGAACATAAGTACCTCTATGTTCATTGCAGTGTTACTTACAATCTCCAAAACATGAAAGCAGCCCAAGTGTCCACCAGTGGATGAGTGGATAAAACAACTATGGGGCAATTACTCAATGGAATACTACTCGACCATAAAAATGAAGAAAATTTTACTATTTGCAACAGCATGGGTAGACCTGGAGGACATTATGCTAAGTGAAACAAGCCAGTCAGAGAAAGACAAATACTATATGATTTCATTCCTATGTAGAATCTAATGAACAAAAGCAAAGTAGAGACAGACTCATAAAAAGAGAGCTACATCTAAGAGGGATTAGGAGGTCAAGGAGTTGAGCAAAAGAAAGAAAAAAGGCGCATGGACAACAGTGTGGTGATTGCAGGGGTAAGGGGGTATAAGGAGACTAAATGGTAATGGAAAAATACAATTAAAAAATCACAAAAAAGGGAGGAGAGGCAGGAAAAAATATCTGAAGAAAGAGTGGTCAAAATTTCCTGAACAGTTTAAAGCAACAATCCAAGATGTTCATGATCTCTAAGAAGAAACATTTTTTTAAAAGTGTATCATACTCAAACTGCTGAAAATAAGTGGTAGAGGGAAAATCTTTTTAACCATTTTAAATTTATTTATTTTTAAATTTTTTCTATTATGATCTCCTTTCAGTATTATTTTGTATTGGTTTCAGGTATACAGCATAGTGGTTAGGCAGTCATATACTTTACAAAGTGTCCCCCTTGTAATTTCCAGTACATACCTGGCGCCATACAGAGTTACTGCAATATTATTGACTATATTCCCTATGCTGTACTCCACATCCCTGTGACTATTCTATAATACCAATTTGTACTTCTTAATCCCTTCACCTCTTTCATCCAGCCCCCCAAATCCCCTCGCCTCTGGCAATCACCAGTCTGGTCTGGTAAAAAGAAAATCTTAAGTAAGGTTAGAAAGAGAGAGAGAGAAACACATTATTTATAAAAGAACAAAGATAAATATCACAGCTGACTTCTAAACAAAAATCATACAGAAGAAAATGAAATGATACCTTAAAAGTAATTTTAAAAAACCCTCAAGTACTAGACTCAGTGAAATTATCCTCTAAAAGTGAAATCAAAATGAAGTCTTGTTCAGATCAACAAAAGCTGAGAGAACCACACCAGCACACTGGCACCTAAACAACCAAGCTAATGAAATACAAACCTTCAAGTAAACCTAGGAAGGCTTAACACTACTTCCCCAATGAATTAATTTCATGAACTATTGCTGTATAGTCAGATACTCTAACTCAGTGGTTGTTAAGTCTGGATACACAGCAGAACTATCTGAGAAACCTTCTTAAGATTAGAGTTACCCGAGTCCCTGGCCACAGCAATTAAGTAAGACTCACAGTGAGTGAGGCATAGGCTTCTCAGGAGATTCTAATATTCAAGTTAGGCTCAAACTGGCTGCTTAACGTCACCCCTAAATCCCTACTCCATTTCCAATCTCGTCTGCTCTGCTGAAAATAACTGACATGCAGGCAACCATGTTTTCCACCTGTTAACTAAAAAGAAATGTAATGAACGGGGAAAGCCACATAAGGAACATCAAGTGAACAATTTTACACTCTGCCATCAAAATTCAATTTAGATGTTTACTGTGCCCACTGTGCTAAAGAAACCCCTTAGCCTCTCCTGAGGGCAACATCTCCAGATCTTTCACACTTACAAGGAAGTCAGTCTTGTGTATGGTTCCATGTCTTCAGAAGAAAACAAAGGAGAGAAATAGCAGTTCTTTCGCTCTTCATGTTGCCATCTTGACTAATCCTTCTGCTTTTCTCCTATAAGCTCTTCCTTTGCAGGACTGACAAACTCCTGCTGTTTCAGTCATCAACCTTCCAGGGCTTTTCTTTGTCACTCCACTCTATGATACTCTCTGAGCCACTGTCCTTTTAATAAGAAAGAACAAGTCTGTTTCTTCCAATCTGGCTTAATAGGCTTAGAGTTAAGTCTATTAAGATAAAACCAAAGCAAATGTTTCTTGCCCTAGACCAACATTTATTTGTCTCAGATAAAACTTTTCTAGTCTTTTCTACAATAAAAGTCCTTTTTTTTTTTTTTTTGGTCTAGCCTATGTTAGATAACTTCTATTCTCTGTTACAAACAATTCAACAAGATTTTCACAAGAACAGAAATATTTTAAAGCCACTTCATTTCTAACAAAATCTTTGACAATATGTGGTTGCCTATGTCCTAATTTAATTATTAA
Source organism: Trachops cirrhosus (assembly GCA_028533065.1). NCBI lineage: Eukaryota > Metazoa > Chordata > Mammalia > Chiroptera > Phyllostomidae > Trachops > Trachops cirrhosus. The sequence continues at coordinate 115,486,007 of CM052541.1, read as the reverse complement.
TAGCATCCCTGCTTACTCTAAAATTTCTCCTACTTTGGATAATAAATTATATGTTTACCTTGTTTTTTTATTGTTGTTCAATTACAGTTGTTCCAATTTTTCCACTGTTGCTCTCCTTCACCATGCCCAATCCTCTGCTCCCTCAGTCAACCTCCACCCTGTTGTGTCCATTACCATGCGTCCTTTACACATGCTCCTTGACTAGACCCTTCCCCTTCTGTCACCCTGTTGCCCCTCCCCCTCCCCTCTGGTCACTGTCAGTTTGTTCTTTATTTCCATGTGGCTGGTTCTATTATGCTCATTTGTTTGTTTTGTTCATTAGGTTCCACTTACACGTGAGATTATATGGTATTTGGCTTTTGCCACCTGGCTTATTTCACTTAGCATAATATTTTCCAGTTCCATCCATACTGTCATGAAATGTAGGAGTTCCTTCTTTCTTTCTGCTGTGTAGTATTCCATTGTGTATATGTACCACAGTTTTTTCTTATCCATTCATTTATTCATGGCCACTTAGGCTGCTTCTAGCACTTGGCTATTGTAAATAATGCTGCCATGAACATTGGAATGCATAGGTTCTTTTGAATTGATGGTTCAGGGTTCTTAGGGTATAGTGCCACCAGGGGGATCACTGGATCAAAAGGAAGTTCCATTTTTAGTTTTTGGAAGAAATTCCATCCTGTTTTCCACAGTGGCTGTATCAGTCTATATTCCCACCAACAGTGCACTAGGGTTCCCTTTTCTCCACAATCTCTCCAGCATTTGTTTGTTGATTTGGTTATGACCATTCTGACTGGTGTGAAGTTGCATCATGTGGTTTTTATTTGCATTTCTCTGATGGCTAGTGATGTTGAACATTCTTTTGTATGTCTATGTGCATTCTGTATGCCCTCCTGGAGAAGTGTCTGTTCAGGTCCTTTGCCTATTTTTTAATTGAATTGTTTGTCTTCTTGGTGTTGAGCCATTTGAGTTCTTTATATATTTTGGACATCAAACCCTTGTCTGAGGTATCATTGGCAAATATGTTTTTTCATATAGTTGGTTGCCTTTTCATTTTGCTGATGTTTTCTTTAGCCATGCAGAAGCTTTTTAATTTGATGAAGTCCCATTTGTTTATTCTTTCCTTTATATCCTTGCCCTATTGGCAAAGATATTGCTGTGTGGGATATCTGAAATATTTCTGCCTGTGTTTTCCTCTAGGACTTTTATGGTGTCATGACTTATATTTAAGCCTTTCATACACTGTGAGTTATTTTGGTGTAGGGTGGTCTAGTAAGTTGGTGGTCTAGTTTAACTTTTTTGCATGTACCTGTCCAGATATCCCAGCCCCATTTGTTGAGGAGGATATTTTTACTCCATTTTATGCTTCTGCCCACTTTGTCAAATATTAATTGACCATAGAGACGTGGGTTTATTTCTGGGCTCTTTATTCTGTGCCATCGATCTATGTGTCTGTTCTTATGCCCCTACTAGACTATTTTTATTACAGTGGCCTTATAATATAATTTGATATCAGGTATTGTGATCCCTCCTACTTTGTTCTTCTTTCTCAAAATTGCTGAAGCTATTTAGGGTCATTTATGGTTCCATATAAATTTTTGGAATATTTGTTACATATCTGTGAAATAAGACATTGATATTTTAATAAGGATTGCGTTGAATCTATAGATTGCTTTGGGTAGTATGGACATTTTAATGATATTAATTCTTCCAATCCATGAACATAGTAAATGCTGCTATTTATTTGTGTCTTCCTTGATTTCTTTCTTCAGTGTTCTCTAGTATTCTGAGTACAGGTCTTTTACCTCCATGGTTATTCCTAGGTACTTTATTTTTCTTTTTGCTATAATAAATGGGATTTTTTCCCTAGTTTCTATTTCTGATATCCATTTGTGGTGTACAAAAATGTCTTCAATTTCTGAATACTGACTTTATATCTCACTGTTTGCCAAATTTATTTATTAGGTTGAGTAGTTTTTGGTGGAGTCTATGGGGTTGTCTATGCACACTATCATATTATCTGTGAACAATAAGACTTTTGCTTCTTCCTTTCCAATTTGGATGCCCTTTTTTTTTCTTGTCTGATCATTGTGGTGAGAACTTCCAATGTTATGTTAAATAGAAGTGGTAAAAGTGGACACCCTTGTCTTGTTCCTGATCTTACGAAAAGGCTTTTAGTTTGTGTCCATTGAGTCTGATGCTGGCTTAGGTTTCTCATGTATGGCCTTTATTAGGTTGAGATATGCTCCTTCTATTCCCATTTTGCTGAGCATTTTTATCATAAATGGGTGCTGTACTCTATCAAATGCCTTTCCAGCATTATTGATATCATTATGTGAACTCTGTCTTTCCTTTTGTTTATCTGATGTATTATGTTTATTGATTTGCAAATATTGTACCATCCTTGCATCCCTGGGACAAATCCATCTTGATCATGGCATATGATCTTCTTTATGTATTGCTGGATCTGGTTTGCCAATATTTTGTTGAGGATTTCATCATGTATGTTCATCAGTGATATTGGCCTGTAGTTTTCTTTGTTTGTATGTCTTCACCTGGTCTTGGAATTAAGATAATACTGGCCTCATAAAAGAGTTTGGGAGTCCTCTCGCTTCTTGAAGTTTTTGGAATAGTTTGAGCAGAATACGAGTCAGCTCTCCCTAAAATGTTTGGTAAAATTCACCTGTGAAGCCATCCAGTGCAGTTTTTGTGTGCTGGGAGGTTTTTCATTACTGCTTCAATTTCACTATCTGTTACCGGTCTATTCAGGCTTTCTGCTTCTTCTTGATTCAGTTTTGGAAGATTATATGTTTCTAGAAATTGGTCCATTTCACCAAGGTTGTCAAATTTCTTGGCATGTAGTTGTTCATAGTCATTTCTCACAATCCTTTGTGTTTCTGTGGTATCAGTTGTAATCACTCCTCTTTCATATCTGATTTTGTTTATTTGGCTCCTCTCTTTATTTTTCTTGATTAGTCTGTTTAAAAGTTTGTCAATTTTGTTTATCTTTTCAAAGAACCAGCTCCTGGATTTTTTGATGCTTTGAATTGTCTTTTTCATTTCTATGTCATTTAATTCTGCTCTGATCTTGATTATTTCCTTCCTTCTCCATGCTCTAGACTTTGTTGTTGTTTCTGTAGCTCTTGTAGATGTAGGGTTAGGTTGTTTGTTTGAAACTTTTCTTTTAAAGCAAGCCTGTAATGTTGTGAACTTTCCTCTCAGTACTGCTTTCACTGTGCCCCAATGGTTTTGGATTGTTGTGTGTTCATTTTCATTTGTTTCCAAAAACTTTTTGATTTGTTCCTTGATTTCATTATTAACCCATTCATTGTTTAATAACATGCTATTCAGTCTCCATAAACTTGAATGGTTTTGAGTTTTTCCCTTGAGGTTGGTTTCTAGTTTCAACCCAGTGATCTGAGAAAATGCTTAATATGATTTCAATTTTCTGGTATCTGCTGAGGCTTATTTTGTGTCCTACCATGTGGTCCATCTTTGAAAATGCCCCATGTGCATTTGAAAAGAATGTGTATTTTGCTTCTTTGGGGTGAAAGCTTCTGTATATATCAATTAAGTTCATTGAATCCAGCATGTTGCTCAGTGTCACAATATCCTTGTTGATTCTTTGTTTGGAAGATCTATCCATTGTTGACAGTGGGGTGTTAAAATCCCCTGCTATAAGTGTGTTGCTGTCTATGTCTTTCTTGAAGTCTTCCAAGATTTTCCTTATATACTTGGGTGCTCCTATTTTGGGTGCATATATGTTTACAATGGATATATCTTCTTGATGGAAGCTTCCCTTAATTATTATGAAGTGTCTTTTGCTGTCTCTTTTTATGGTCTCTGTTTTGAAATCTATTTTGTCTGATATGAGTATTGCTACACTGGCTTTTTTTTTGTATGCCCATTTGTTTGGAATCTTTTTTCCATCCCTTCACTTTCAGTCTGTGTAGATCTTTTTTCATGAGGTGAGTCTCTTGTAGACAGCATAAATGCACATTGGTGTTACTTATCCATTCAGCTACCCTATGTCTTTTGATTGGAACTTTCAATCTATTTACATTTAAGGTTATTATTGATAGGTATTTATTCATTGCCATTATTTCTGTACCTGTGTTCTTCTCTCTCTCTTGCTCTCTCTTTTTCTCTCTCTCCCTCTCAGTCTATCTTTCTTCTTTTTATAGCAGTCCCTGTAGCATCTCTTACAGTGGTGGTTGGTGGAGACATACGCTTTTAGCTTTTTTTTCTCTGGTAAGCTCCTTATTTCACCATCTAATTTAAATGAGAGCCTTGTTGGATACATTAGTCTTGGTTGTAGGTCCTTCTTTTTCATTATATGGAATGTTTCATGCCAATCTCTACTGGCTTGCAGTGTTTCTGTTGAAAAAACCTGTTGCTATCCTTATTGGAGCTCCTTTGTATGTTACTGTTTCTTCTCCCTTGCTGCCTTAAAGATTCTGTCTTTCCCTTTAACATTTGGCATTTTAAATGATGTGTCTTGGAGTAGGCCTTTTTGGGTTCATCTTTTGGGGCCCTCTGTGCTTCCTGAACTTGTGTGACTTTTCCCCTCACCTAGTTAAGGAAGCTTTCTATCATTTTTTCAAACAAGTTTTCTATCCCTTGCTTCTTTTCTTCTTTTTCTGGTATTCCTATGATGCCATTGTTACTATATTTCATGTTGTCCTGAAGTTCTCTTAAACTATCCTCATTCTTTTTACATCTTATTTCATTCTGTTGCTCTGCCTGGATATTTCTTTCTACCTTGTCTTCCAGGTCGCTGATTTGGCCCTCTGATTCATCCAGCCTGTTTTTAATTTCTTCTAGTGTATTTTTCATTTCTGATATTGTATTCTTCATTTCTTCCTGGTTCTTGTTCATAGTTTCTATTTCCTTTTTCATGTTGCTGTAGTTTCCACTCAGCTCCTTGTAGTTGTCACTGAGTTCCTTGAGCATCCTTACAAACATTATTTTTTAAATTCTGTGTCTGCTAGATTGCCTACCTCAATTTCATTTAGCTCTTTTTCTGGGTATTTCTCCATTTCTTTTGATTTGGGGTTCTTCCTTTGTCTCCCCATTTTAGGTGACTCTTTTTGTTTATTTCTGGATCTCAGGATGCTCTGCTTTGTCTGCCTGTCTTTGTGAGGTGGGCTTTTGTGGTAGAAGTTCTGTGGGACTCACTGGTGCGGTCTCTTTGATCTCCTGATCTCAATGCTCTAGCGTTGCTCTTTATTCATTGCTCTCATTGTGCTCTCATTGTGCTTGGGCTTTGCTTATCAGTGGCTCATTCATTGGTGGATTCTCCCCTCCAGCTGAGCTGACTGGGAGTCATAACCCCTGCCTGATCTGATGTGCTGTTGTACAGGTGTTGGTTAACAAAGCAATACTACTAGAAAGCCAAATCCATGCCAGGAAAAAAAACCTACCACATCAGCAATATCCACAGCAATTGAGCAAAGATTAATAAAGGGGGAGAGAGATTAAGAATATTATAAGATAGGATAAAGGGAATATGACTAAAACAGGGAAAAATGATTTTGAGTGAGAAGAGGGAGGAGAAATAAGAGTAGGGAATAGAAACAAGGCAAAGAAAGGGCAAGAATAAAATTTAAAATGTAAATAAAACAGGGAAGGGTGATAGCAAAAATGGAGTAAGAAAAGGGAAGAGTATACTGTGAGGTTTGAAGTAAAATTAAAAAGGTATTGAACCAATGGGAACAAAATTACAGAAATACCATAGCAGGGTCAATAACAACAATAGCTGAGTGAAGACTCATAAATGTGGATAAGTAAATAAGAATATTATACAAAAATGAAAAGTGAATATGAGATGTCTACAGTAAAGAAAAAGGATCTTGAGAGGATGGGAGAGGAAAACTAATAAAAGTAAGAAACAGAACCCAGGCTAAGAAAGGGGAGAAAATGAAAATAGAATTCCTAACTCAACTGATCAAGGGCAGGGGAAGTCAAAATGGAGTAAGACAGGGGGAGAGTATCCTATGGGATTTGAAGTGCAAACAAATAGTAAACAAATTGGAATACCGTTGGAGAACAGCAATAACCATGATATCTTTGCCCAACTAGCCACAACTTATAAAGATGGAAAGAAAATAAGACTATAATAAGAGGGGGAAAGAATGTGAGCTAACTTAAGTAAGGAAGAAGATTTTTGCAAGGAGATGGAGGAGAAATAGTAAGAGCAAGGAATGGGAATATGGCATTGCATATTTAGGAAAAAATAAAGTTTACAACAATAAGAAAGATCAGGAGGAAAGCAAAATGGAGTAAGACCAGGTAAGGGTAGGTACTATGTTGGATTTGAAATAACAATAATATGAAAAAATATATATAATATGAATAAAAAGAATAAAAAAACAAGAGTAGTGAGTTAGTTGGAATGCAATCAAAGCAAAAGAAGAAATATTAAAAAGCAATGTGAACGGAAAGAAAACATGCAAGTTCTGAGGAAGCGAGATGAAATTCATCTCAGTTGTTGGTGTTTGCTTTTTGACTTCTTTCTGGATCTGTTTCTGGTTTTTTAGCAGCACAAGGTCTGCGGTGGGTCTGCCAACTTCTAGCAACACTGCCTGTATCTCTTTCATCTGCCTCTAGAGGGAGCTTCTGTTGCAATGAGAGGGTGGGGCCTCTGTGTCTCACCTGGCAGACACCTATCAGTCTTCTGGGAAAATTATGAGTATGTTCCTGCTGTCCCTACTCCTCCCGTATTAGTCTGTCCCAGTTTATTCCAATAATGTATAGATTCTGATTCTATAGCTGTCCATTTCACAGGGTGAGGGGGACAATCTGTGTAAGACTGTCAACTCTCCTGCTTGGTATAGAGGGCAGCTTCATGTGCAAGACGAGGCTGGGTGGAGCCCTGAATCCCCCTTGCTGCACCACTTTCTGGACTTCCTGCTTTAATGGCTTCAGTGAAATAGGGCCCTAGATCCCAGTGTACTTTGCCTCCCTGTGAGGAGTTCAAAATGGGTCCTTTCTTTTTCAGATCTCCCCGCAACCCCCTCACCCCCCTGCTCCTGCAGGAGGTGGGGGCTGGGCACAACTTTCCCTTCCTGGAGGTTCCACTAAGGAAGGGGGCCCATTCTGGCCTGAAATAATCTCAGGTCCCAGCCCACCACCCAAACAACACATGGGCGGGCCGCACTATGCACTCTGCACAGCTGTGCCAGGTGGGGTGGAGAAATCACCTGGCTTTGCACCCCTTTGATCGATCCACCCACCCATACTGAGTGGGAGCAAATCATGCCCACAATCCTCGCTTCTTGTTGGCAGGGCAGCTATGTGTGTGGGGTCCCTGGCTAGCATTCCTCAGCTCCTTAAAAAGTCTCTCTGAGCCTTCCCACTACAGTGCTGAGCCACTGTTTGGTTTTCCGCATACACTACCTCTCTAAAAAGTCAAGAGTCTATCACAGTCATGGCCAGCCATACCTCTTCTCCTTCACCAGATCCAGGTGCAGACAGAATCTGTCTCACTCTCTGGTACTCTCATGGTCACCACTCACCACCATAGCTAGCTGTGTCTCTACCTGAGTGTGTGTGTGTGTGTGTGTGTGTGTGTGTGTGTGTGTGTCTGTCTGTCTGTCTGTCTGTCTGTCTGGTTATCCCCTACTACTTTGCGTATCCAAGTCGCTCCAGGCCAGGTCTGGGGATCCCTCACCTGGGAGGTGAGGGAGCAGCTAGGCAGCATGCTGTCTCTGACCAGGCTCTCCATGTGTGCAGGCGCCACAGCTGCAGGCAGCACGGCTGCTGGCTCCACACCTGGGAATTTCCCTGTTCACCTATAAAACCTCCTAACCGCCCGTTCTGAAGCCTCCTCTGTATTCTTTGGCTTCCAAACTTCATATCAGCTAAGATTCCGTTGACTGTTCACTTTATTTTTCACAAGATCAGCTAAGTGTCCAAGTTGGGTGCAAGAGCAAGTGGACTCAGCTCCCACCTAGTGGGCCATCATCTTCCACTTTCCTGTTTACCTTGTCTGCGGACGAAATGAAGACCGGTTTTCATCAGAAGGGGTTTTGCCTACATTAGCTGGCATTAATGAACTAGCAGATTCGTGTGGCCTAATCATCCTCCCTGTGCCATTGTACCACAGAGTGTTAAAAGGCAGAACTGTTACAGTTGCAGTAACTGGAACTATGGCTAAATGCAACTAATCCTACAGGGTTGAGCACTTACATTTGAGTCTCCTAAAATTATACAATACAACTGGAGTATTAGGAAGGGTTGCTAACAAAATGAAAGTAAGAGTACACATTAATAATGCCTATATAATTGGTTTGTAGCCAGTGTTCATATGTGAGGCCAGGAGCCTTCTTTTTTTTATTGAGGGGAAGGCAGAGAGAGAGAGATCAACGTGTTGTTCCACTTAGGTATGCATTCATTGGTTGCTTCTTGTACATGCCTTGACCAGAGATCAAACTTGCAACCTTGGTTTGTCATGATGCTCTAACTAACTGAGCCACCCGACCAGCGTCACCAGGATCCTTCTTCTTTTATTATTATTTTTTATTGATTGATTTTAGAGAGAGAAAGGAAAGGAAGGGGAGGGAGAGAGGGAGAAAGAAAGAGAGAAACATCAATTTGATTTTCCACTTATTTATGCATTATTTTCCACTTATGCATTGGTTGCTGCTTCTTTTATGAGCCCTGGCCAGGGATCAAACACGCAACCTAACCTTGGCATATTGGGACAATGCTCTAACCGACTGAGTGACCCCAGTCAGGGAGCCAGGATTCTTCTTGACCTACATTGTTCTCAATAAAACATTCATGTACCTCTTACACATATGAATTTCTGATCAGGTGATCTCCTACTAAAATAATTCAGATGCATCTTGCTGAAAACATGATTTGTTACAACCTCCAGTTCTATTTCTATCTACTTCTATCTACCCTCAGGACTTACTGCCACATGTTTTCCACTTTCCCAAATTAAAAGTTCCATTCTTCACACATTGTATCCTGGCCTAAACATTGGTATCAATAGTATAACATAATACCCACTATAAGAAACAGTTGGAGAAAATACAATAGCTTTACCCAAATCACTGAAATACCTAATAAGAGTGAAGAGAATATTTAGCTAACTCCCTGTGTGTGCCACCAATAAGTACTGGTGACTTTCGCATTCAAGGACTTCCTGAGGGCAACTGAATGATAACAGGCATGGCTCCCACAGTCCCCACAGACCCAACTCTAGAGCAATGGTTTGTTTACACTGTATTTCCTCTAATAGATCCATTCATAAAATCTTCTAAGGGAAATTAGTTTCTTTTAAATAACAAATGAATTTACAGTGATTATGTCTATATGGCTAGTCACTGTAAATAAACTAGACCTTTAACACAGGGCATAACTGAAATATTGCAGGCATGTTTCTCCATAGAAATATACCAGAATGATGTGCTGCATCCGTTGACCTTTCCAAGTAATCTTGCTTTGTGAACCAAAGGCAATGTTAATTTCCTCAAGAATAAGAGCTGATGCAGTTGTCAAAGATCACAGAAAAAGGACACAATAGCTGCAAACTTCAAATGTACTCTGGATAGTGAAATAATGATAGCCAAGGAGATCAGTGACCTCGAGAATGACAACATACTAAAGTGGGATTTAGAGGTCCCTGAGTATAATGTATTCACCAACACTTTTTATTTCAAATGGACAAGCAATGGAGAATTAATGTCCTGTGGAACTCATGGCTGTGCATCGAAATCCACCAAGTTACCAAGACTTATGGGCCTTCCAAACAACCCAGGTGAAGGTGGCACTCTTTACGGTGTGCTTGACCAGCAGAATACAGATTTGGTTTTTTGACCCTTGAGAAAAATACAAAGCAGTCACTTTGAGCTAAGGTTCCAAATTAGAGCTGTGGTTCAGCTTAGATTTCTTTTGTGGAAAAAAACTTGCTGACTAAGGCCATAAGATTTGATTTATCTTTTCCTTTTAATGGTGTTTATCAGAATAGAATTGGTCTCTTGTTACCACTCTGAATACATTGGGCTTTGCTGCATATCTAGCTCAGTACATTTATTCTAACCTCATTGCAGCTATCAGCAAATGAATTTGCTAATTAATAGTAGAAAGGGAAGAATAAACAGAGAGAGTAAATGCAAAGGAATAAAATTCTTTAGGAATAGTGTCAACTATATTTCAGATAACTCCCTCTTGGCCAAATAGCACACAAAACTAAACATACAGGGACTTTCAGCCATGAAGAGGCAGAGCAAAGAAAAACCAACAGATTGAATATAGAAATAATTTGTCATCTCAAAAGACTTCCAAAGCACAATAAAAGACTGTTTGGAATCTAATTGAAATGATTCACGGAATGAAATGTCATCAGCGCTTGGTGAAGGCACATTAGAAAAACACAGTTGCTCGAGTGAAGAACTAACGAAGCCCTCACTTTGGCCTAATGGTGCGTGGGAAAAGGCGCCTTCCAGGTCACCCACTTCAGCACCACCACAAATCAACACGATGGGACAAACCAAAGACACGAGCAGACCCCCTGAGAGGGCGTGTCAGTGAGGCCCCTGCTGCCTTCAACTAGAAGTACTCGTGATGACAACAAAAAAATAAAAAATGGGGCTTTGCCAAACTCTCCACAAGAATCTGCTTCCCTGAGGATAAAAAGTGTTTAGAAATGGTAGGGCACACTGCTAGCTCCTTGGAAAGGGAAGGGAAGATCTGAACCCTACATTTCTTTAAAATAATCCTGTTTAGTTTAATGAATGTTAACTGAACATTACTAAGAACTAGGCGGACACTGTATATAGCACTGGGGACCCTAAAAGTCACAACACTTGTTTTCATAAAGTTGTTGCCTTACTGAGGGTTAAATTATAATACTACAATGTGTCTATACAAAAAACATATGTAAAGTCCAAAATAATTTTGTCCAAACTGAAGAACTCCCACAAGTAGAGGTGCCTCAGTGTGATGTTACAGCATGAAGGTGAGTTCACGTGCTGATGAGGCCGAGAAGGGTACAACCGACTGACTCTGAGAATGAAGCCATTAGAGTGAACATCCAGAGCTGCTATTGCCAAGGGACATGGAAGGCACTGAGCCAGCAAGTTGCTGTCCGACTGTGAGTGCCCTAAACATGAACAGAGACTTCCCAATACAATCTTCCCTTGAAAGAATTGTCTATTTTCTTTTCTCCAGTTCCTCTTTTCACATTTTTTCTTGAACCTACTCCAAATAGGCATTTGACCCCACCACTCCACTAAAATTGCTTTCGCCAAAGTTACCAAAATCTTTATGTTTTGAATCCAAAGCCAATTTTTAAGCCTTAAAAATTTTATCCATTTAATAGAATGTATCAGTTCCTCTTTCTGGAAACACTTTTTCCTTTGGCTTTGGAGATACCACAAGGCACTGGGTTCTTCTGCTATCTCTAATAGCACCCCCTCAGCCTCCTTTGTTTCTCCCTCATTTCTTCGCACCCTGAAAGTTGGAGAACCCCCAACTCAGCCCTCGTGCCGTTTCTTTGCTCTGTTTAAACTAACTTCCTAGGATGTCTCACCCAGCTTCACACATTTAAAAATCATCTATAGGCTGATGACTCCCACGTTTCTACCTCCAGACTAGGTCTCAGCCATGAACTCCAAGTTCACATATCTCACTGCCTATTAAACATTTATACTGGGAAGTCTCACAGGAATCTCAGTCTCATCACATGCCAAAAGAAACTTCTTACTCCTCCCCCAATGTGTTTCTACTCTGATCTTAACCTGTCTCAGTTAACAGTACCTCCATATTTCCATTGTTCATGCCAGAAATCTTGGTGACTCCTCTTTCTGTTCCAGCCTACATCCAGTGCAACACCAAATCTCTTTCAATATACATCCAGAATGTGACCCGTTCTCAGCATGTCTACTCACAAAATCTTGGTTCAAGTCACAATCATCTCTCACCGAGAACAGTGCAATAGCCTCCACAAAAGGTCTCCCTGCTTCTGTTCTGGCAGTCAGAGTGACTGCTCAAAAACTTGTATCAGGTTTGGGCATTCCTCTGCTCCTATCCTTCCAATGGTTTCCCACTCAAGTCAGACTAGAATCCACAGTTCCTTCCCAACACCTCTACCCCTGACGTCACCTCCATCACTTCTGCCCACTCCCTGCTTGTTAGCCTCAGCCACACTGGCCTCCTCGAATATGCAGTCTGTTCATATGGAGCAGTCTCCCTCTTCAGAGCCTTTGTACTTTCCTTCCCTCTGCTTCTGAACCTCTTCCCTCTTGGAATTGCATGGCTCACTTTCTCACTTTCTTTAACACCTATGTAAATGTCACCTTTGCAGTAAGGTCTTCCGCAACCACTTTTTATAACATCCCTATTCCCCTTTCCCTGTGTTTTCTAAATTGCACTTATTGCCAACCGATATATGTTTACAGGTACACGTAGTCATTTGTCTCTCTACCCCTATCAGAATATAAGTTCTGGGAAAGCTAAGACTTTGTCTCTTGTTTAACCTGTGTACCTCCAGCTCTCCGAATGGTGCCAGCTATGTAGTAGGCACCCAATAAAAATTTACTGACTGATTGCATTAATGAACAGAAGTGGTTCCTCGAACCTGAGTACTCAGAAGAAAGGTGATTCTTTAGAATGCCAGTGATACCAGTTCCTCCAGAGAAAAGGAGCTAGAGACTGATACCAGAATCACATAATTTCTTTCTTGCTTATACAAATAAAATAATCTCTCTCACACACAGTAAGTCCTGAAATTCTCATAATTGAACACTGATGCAATCATTTATAAGGCTCTCTCATAAACTTCATGAAGTTGCTAATTTAAGAACCTCTTTTTGAGTATTGTTATGTTTTATACTTGAACCAAATTCATACTTGTACCTTATCTGCCTAGTAGAGTCAAGAATCTATTGCCTTGGAGAAAAATTTAAACTGACATTTCTTGAAGAATTTTGAAAAATAGGTACTAATATTTAAGATGTACATGTCATTCTCCTAGGAATCCCATCCTAGGTATATAACCTAGGAAACCCATCCCATGTGCACACGAGGAGACATGAATGCAAAATATTTATCAAAGCATTATTTATAATAGTAGGATATTGGAAACAACCTAAATATCCATTAATAGGAGAATGGATAAATAAACTGCAGTGTGTTCAAACAGTGGAATACTAAGTAGCCCTTTAGAATTAGTCTCATGGATCAAATTGAATAAAGCATTTTTAAGCAAATAAGCAAGTGGCAGGGTGCATACCACATAATACCACTTATATAAAACTTAAAGTGTGTAAAACAATACCACGTAGAATTTATGGAGGCATCAGCAACATATTAAAAGAATAAAACGATAAATACCAAATTCAGTAGGGTGGCCGCCTCTGAAGAGGGAGAAGTGAAAGGAGGGGGATGAGTCTCTGAACCGTATCTGCAATGACATTTCTTAACAAAGAAAATGTATCTGAAGGAAATCTGTCAAAGTTTTAAGATTTGACAAAGCTTGGTGGTGTTTTCCAGTATTTTTCTCTCTGCTTTCCTATGGGCTTGAAATGTTTCATAAAGGAAAAGATTTTGTTTCCAAAGTGGGAAAACCAGATAAACAGCCCCCTTAACACAGTACAATATTAATGAAGCTCGATTATATTTACAAGGGCATTCCAAGTGGAGAAAACTATATTTGCATAATTGCCTATTTTGGATAACACTAGTAGTCAGAGTTAAATCATGAAGGACTTTATAAGTCTTGCTAAGCAGTTGGAATTTTATCCTGTTGGCAAAGGGAGGTCATTGAATTTTAAGCAAGGGAGTAACATGATTTGATTTACATTTTAGTGAGATCACTTTTAGGGAGCAATTTGGGGAATAGAATGAAGGACTAAAGTGAATGAAGGTAGTAAAACCAGATTGGAGGCTTTTATAATGATCCAGGAAAAATATAATGAAGTCCTAGACTAAGTTAGTGGCATAGGGGTGGAGGAAATCAAATGAATGTAAGAGAATTTGGGGGGGGAAATCAACAGAATTCTGGTGTACAAAGTGCAGAAGAAAGGAAGTCCAGGGTGCCTTTCAGGTTTCTAGCTTGTTGGAGTGAGTGGATAAGGATCGCAGCCACTCCTGTAGGAAAGGGTGATTTGGGAGTGGCAAGGCAGACAAAGAGAACGACACAAACCCTCTGTCCTCCCCTGTACTGAAATGATTGAATTGCCTCCTCCTCCTGAAGGCTAACCTGGGCTTTGGATGACTTCGAAAGTGTGTATGTAAACCCATGAAGACTACTGGATATGTTGTCAACAAAAGTCTCAAAGGAATCAATTTCCAGAGCCTCGCATTCCATATGACCCCTCTTGAAACTGACCTGCCTGAAAACACTCTTTGGGCTGGAGCATTAGAAAAATCCTTTCCCACCTCTCCTTTAGTAATCTCTATCTTTTCTCTCTCTCTCTCTCTCTCTCTCTCTCTCTCTCTCTCTCACACACACACACACACACACACACACACACACACACGGAGAGAGACATTCTCCTCACCCATTCTTTTCTTTATGTCTTTGTTTTCTTAATGACTGTTGAGAGGGAGGTAGGGAGAGAGAGAGAGAAAGGGGAAGGAAGAGAGAGAAAAAAATTGATTTGTTGTTCCACTTATGTATGCATTCATTGGTTGATTCTTGTATGTGCCCTGACTGGGGATTGAACCCCATGACCTTGGCTATCTGGATGACATGCTAACCAACTGGGCTACGCTGCCAGGGCTCCTTGCCCATTCGTAACAATACTTGGATACATTTCTCTAGGGTATAAAAACATGCAAGGGGCTAAAGAAATAATTCAAGATTTTAGTCTCAGCAGAGCTTACTGAGTGAATTAAGCACCTGAAACACATTGTGGGCCTACTGTCTTTTCCTACCTTATGTATTTCTTACACGGGCTCAGCGTGGCTCTAACAACCTGGGTTCTGTATCCGCCTTCGGTGACCTCTTCCAATCCTTGCCATGTCCCTCCCCTCTTATTCCCCTGACCAGTTCCGCACAGGCTTTGACCACCTTCATGCAGGTACAACCTACAAGCTCCCGGCCTCAGCTTCCCTGGTGCTGTGTGTTAACCGGCACTCACACCAGCGCAATCCGCTGTGTGAGGAAGTTAACTCTCTGCACGGCGGTCCTTGAGCTGTGACGCAGGCAGATACAGCCTTCCCCCTTTATTCTGAGAGTTGATCCTGAGACACTTTCTAGTAGGCTCCTCAGATGAGCATCTGGTATCCAGCAGCCAGGCTTCCGTAGCCGACAGGAACTGGGTACAGCTTCCCGCACTGGCTCTCCCTCTTCTGCCTTCACTGCCCTCTGCCTGCGCCTGGCACAGACACTCCATCTCCCGCTCTGCTCTTACGGGAACCCAGGCTAAGAGAGCTGGGATGCTCTGAAATCCGATATTTTGTGAGATGGGGAAAAAAGAGTGATGACAATTTCATTTAAGAACTCCCTTCTTCCGTACCTGGACGACCATCAAAGGATAAGTCACCTCAGCGAGCGTGCTAAGAGACCAGAGAGAGCAGGGAAAATACCGAAGGTAGCAGTGCCTTATTTTACCCAAGTGACAAACTCAAGGCAAAACTCTGTAGCTCATCTTTCTACCTGTCCTAGAATTAGAATATTTTAGATACTTGGAAGGCATGCCAGGAAATCCAGTAGGCTATGATTGAGACCTGCTGTGGTTTTTAAATATTTTTTTAAAAAAAACTTTGGTAAGAACTCATTTAGGTGTGCCTTGATCTAGGTCTCAGAGGTATTTTCATGATCTCAAGGAGGAAGTGAGAAAGTTGCTCAACCGGTGAGTGTTACATCTTCCGGGAAAAGGAAAATGTTTGAAGATAAGTTAGCATTTATAGAATCTCGAACATTTATTCAGATGTCTGGGAGAAAAAAATTTCATTAACTTCTACTAAAATGTTATTGAATCCATATTCACTTTTTTCTGATATTCAGGTTTCCTGTTTGCTGCTCCTTGTCAATCACTTCACTGGTACTTATTCATCACTATTATGTGTATGTTAAGCTTACATTAACTTAATAGAAATATGTTATTTATTCTACTGTAAATAATGTTTTAAAAGATTAATTCACCTAAGTCCCACATTTACTGGTGGCCCAATGCCTTTTTTTTCCGCTGTGAATTTCCACGAGGCAGATTAAAGTGCACTTGTGAAGCAGAGCATTTCCTTGTGTATGGAAAGAGGATACAATGTCGCATAAAACAATCTAGGATGTAATGCCCTGAAATTTAGAAAAATGAATATTAATTTCTCCCTCTCAGAGGCAGATACGCTGTCAAATTCTCTCAGTGTATAAAGTTAAACAATTACCTTCAACAATACAATGAAATCACCAATCTGTGTGCAATAATACTCCTGTGTGATTCTCTGACCACGTATTCTGAAAGCAGTCTTTGGTAATGTAGAAAATTAAAACTTAGATGAATATATAGGTCACCACTCAAAGCCACCACTCAAAGCCAATGGGAAAAAGTCCTAAAATACACAATTTCCAATTTTGTGGTGTTAGTTTTTGCTCAGTTGTATTTTTAGCTCCCAGTGCAAGGAGTTTCTAACTGTAAGAATAGCAGGTGCAATTAAGAGGCATTTTGATCAGCCTTGTTAAAGCTTCTAAGTGTATTTTCCAGAAAATGAGAAGTTAGTAATTGTAAGTGTCAGGTAAAAACACTTTGGTCAGTTATCACTTTTCTATGCCTTTCCTTCAAAAGAATTAAATGTAAGCCTAAAAATGGTCAGTAGCTAAATTTTTCAATATCATTTTTATGTTACTATGAATTTGATTACATAACTTGGAAGAATTTCTAAGAATTGAATGATGTTATAAAATTACTCAATTTTCTTCCTTTACTGTGTAAATAATATTTCTTATTTAACAAATATAAAAATAGGAGTATAGGCGATGCTGAACCCTGTTTTTCTAGCAACATCATATTTATCTATGGATACATAACCTAATTAGAAAAAAACCCATCCGTCTCACAAAGCAATGCAGTTCCCATAAAATTTTACTTTCTAGAATTATCATTATGTATAACATATTGATTTGATAAACATGTATTAAAATAAATATAACTTATACTGTCATACATTATCTTTGAGAAAAATACTAACATTTCCATTTATATACATATTTTGTTGCAGAGAAGTTTGGTAGAATGATACAAAAGAATTTTAAGCATAAAATTATATTACATTAGGATGCAGTTCTGTGGGGGAATTAAAATGAAAATATTTCAAGGAGCAAAGGTAATTTTTCATCTGTTAAAGTGCTCATTTTTGTAGATGATGGTGAGTCATTATGTAGTTTAGATTTCCTTGTTTACATTTAAAAGAGTGATCTAACAGCGTCTTTTATAAATAAAATATGTACATATAGCAGAGATTATATCCTTTTTAACTTTTTAAACTTAGGATGAAAAATTTTAGATGTTTGCATAAAAATATGTGAGTGGGCACATGGTTTTTAAAAAATTATTTAGGGCTGCCCTAGCCAGTTGGCACAGTTGGTTGGAGCATTGTCCCCTACACCAAAACATTGCGGGTTCGATCCCTGGTCAGGGCACACACCTAGGTTGTGGGTTTGGTCCCCCGTGGGGATGCATATGGGAAGCAAATGAGCACCCACATCAATGTTTCTTTCTTTCTCTCTCTCCCTTCCTTATTGATTTCCCTTTATTGATTTCCTCTAAAATCAATAAAAAATATATCCTTGGGTCAGCATTAGAAAAACAAAAATTATTTAGGATTCATGTGGGCAAAAATATTTGAAGGTCATCATAGTAGTTTCCTTTTGCTACTGTAACAAATGACCACAAACTTAGTGACCTCAAACAATACATATTTATTCCCCTATAGTTCTGTAGGTCAGAAGTCTGGCATAGGGCTCTGGGTTTAAAGCAAGGTGTTGGCAGGGCTGAATTCTTCCATGGGGATCTAGGAGAAAATCTGTTTCCTAACTTTTCTAGCTACTAGAGCCACCAAATTCCTTGGCTCATGACCCCATTCCTCCGTCCTCAAAGCCAACAATGTCGGACCACATGCCTCTCACACTGCCATCACTCTGGCTCTCTCTTCTGTCTCCTTGTGGCATTTATAAGGACCCTTGTGTTACACTGAGCCCACCTGCGCAGTCCAGGCTGGTTTCCCCATCTTCGAGTCATCTGATTAGCGATCTTAATTCCCTCTTGCTGTAACATACGCTAACATATCCAGAGCGTCAGGGATCAGGGCGAGGACACCTCTGGGAGCCATTATTTTGCCTGCAACAACCACTGCTCACATTCCCATCCGCTTCCTCATTTTCCTATACCACATACTATCAGTTATTCTCCTTCTCTCTTTGTATTATCAACTCCTTTCTACTTGTCTCTTCCTTAAGAGTAGAGAATACCCCTATTTTATTCATATAGTCCATTTGTTGTGCATAAATGAATAAATTACAATTGCTTAAACAAAGACTTCTTTCCAGTTTGAACTTCCCTCATTGAACTCCCCAGGTGCTGTCCTACCTCTCTCTGCTTTTACTTTGTTCACTTTCTTCATTTCTGACCCTCAACCCACAACCTGCCTTTCACTCATGAAAATGCTCCTCCCACCATGGTAAACAATGGACTTTGTCATTAAATCCAGTGGCCACATGTCAGCATGTAACACAATGATGATTGGTTTCTCCATCCAAAACTCTTCATTCCCTTGGTTTTTGAGGCCCCACATTTGGGGCTTTCTTCCTATCCCTCGGCCAGGTGTCCACAGTCTCCTTTATGGCCTCCTTTCCCCATACCTAGCCCATATGTCTTGCTATTCTTTGGGGTCCTGTCATGAACCTGTTTTAATTCTGCACACTCTCTCCAGGCAATCCCACAGCTTGATTACATCTATAGGTGAATTGCTCCCAAACCCTTATCTTCAGTCAGGCCTATCTCTGTTTCAGATCCACAAATGTTTCTATTTATTGAATTTCTCTATTTGATGTGCTGCAAATACCTCAGTTTTAACATACTAAAAACTGACTTTATCATTCACTACCACATTTTGATCTCCTTTAACCCTTCTATTCTCTATCTCAGTAAATGCCACACCAAACCCTGGTTGAACAAGCCGAAACCCTGGGCGTCATCCTCTCCACCCTCATCATTCACCATCATGTCCTGTCAGTTCTGTCTCCTAAGTGTATTGTGAATCAGGCACACACTTCCCAAGTTCAAACCACCATCATTTCTTCTCTGGATTACTGGTCTTCCTGCTTCCAATTTCTTCCAATTTTAACACCTTCTTCCTGATCTCCACACTTGAACCCCACTGCAGCCAGAGGTGAAAGACAAATCTCATTATGTTAATTCCCTGAAAAGGACAGTTCCATGGCTCCCCACTGCCCTCAGTTAGGATCAAGACCCTTGCCTGATCTCTCACCCCAAACATGCTAAACTTCTTTCACTTCCTTCAACTTGTCATGTTGCTTCTCATTTTATGACCATCTTACAGGCTGTTACCTCACCAAGCATATGCTTCCCATCCTCCTTGCCTTCCTGTTTAACTCCTCCTATTTAATCCTGAACAGGAAGGTGTGGTGTCCGCCCTGCCTGGTTTCAGGAGCCGTAACCCCCCGTGGCTAAGGCTGAGTGAGAAATCTCCCAAAACTGGGAGGCCTAAGGAGACAAAACTTATTTCCCTGAACATGGGCACTGCCTGCTCTGCTAT
>CM052541.1:115287589-115465779 GCA_028533065.1 Trachops cirrhosus | reverse complement strand
AACTAGACTAATCATGTACCTGTTAGGTGATACTAGCCCCAAAACCCAGCGTGAGACTTTTGAACCCTATGTAAATTATCTACCTGTTTTGATCTTTTCTGCTAGACAATGAATCCACATTCTGTATCTGTTCACCTACCCAATACTACCTAATAAAAAGCCTATTGAGGCGGCGGCTCGGGGCGCTCTCCTTTGAGAGAGTGGCCAGGCCACTCGGAGGCACCCTCCCCTTGAGAGGGTAGCCATGCGGTCCCTATTCCTCCACAGGACTCGGTAGTCCGTGTGTATGTTTCTCTCGTCCCTGGAGAGCCATCTACAATGTCTGCGGTCACCGCGGGCCGGGGACTGCAACAGGAAGGTATCTTGTTTTCTGAGATTGGCAGGGAAAAGGAAGGGATGGGTAGGAGAACAAATTATCTTGTACCCTGGGAGTAAGAAGTTGGAATTCTTACCTGATAGTTTTCTCATTGAAGTGGTGAAGGCATCTGCTTAGAACAGGGATAGGTACAAGTAGGGAGAGTATGTAGAGGCTGGTAAAAGTTTGATATAGCCTTTATGGGAAATGGAAAAGGAGGGTGACCAAAGACAAGCCAAGAAATATTTAAATGGAGCTCCATTAATATATGTTTGTAGTCTGCAGTCTGAATACTTGAGTAGATCTTCCCAACAATGGTCATTCAAGCCTCTCTTCCTAAAACCCATTCACCTGATGCTAAATCAGTTAACCAGATTGCTGAAAAATTCAGATCTCTTTTAAATGTCTTTACAACTGATCACATGCTGTTTTTATTTTTGCCAATGATCTGATATATGCATGTATTGTGAAATAATTATCACAATAAGTTCATTTTCATCATTTCACATAGTTACTAAATTTTAAGATTTATTTTAGCAACTTTCATACATACAATACAGTATTATTAACTATAGTCACCATGCTATATATTATATCTCCAGGAATTAAGTCTTATGATTGGAAGCTTGTATCTTTTGACCACCTCCACCCATTTTCTCCACCCCTCCCCCAATCCTCGGTGATAGGATGTTTCTTCTTTCCTAGTGAAGTGACTCTGAGTGGGCTTCTGGATGGGTATTCCTCACCAGAGAGACCAAACCATAATCAGAGGCTTGAACTTTTTAGCCACACCTCCACTTCTCTAGAGAAGGGGGAGGGACTGGAAATGAAGTTAACAATTGATTGTGCATGTGTGAGGAAGCCTCCAAAAATCCCAATCATGTGGGAATCAGAGAGTTTCTGGGTTGCTGAACACATGGACTTTCTGGGAGAATGGCCACCTGAAAGGGCACAGAATCTTCAGGCCCCTCCTCACCTTGCTCTGTGCATCTCTCCCATCAGAATGTTCATCTGTATCCTTTATCATATTCTTTATAAGAAACCGATAAATAGTAAACTGTTTTCCTGAACTCTATTGAGCATGATGTTAGCTGTGGGCTTTATTATGCTGAGGTACCGTCCCTCTATATACAGCTTGTTGAGAGTCTTTGTTAAATTTTGTCATTCTTTTGCTGCATTGCAGAGGTAATCATGCAGTTTTTAACAGTCATGTTGTTTATGTGCTGTATCACACTGATTGATTTGCAGGTGTATCTTGGGTTGCCTTGTGGTTCTCAGACACAAGCTCCATTGGCTTACAGAGCTAGATGTTTTGGGGGCCTATCTCTCAGGTGAACATCTTAAGAGTTGGTGTACAATATATGTGGTCCAAACTCTTGTCTTCAGGGAAAAGCTGGGAGTTGTGAGCTTTCTCCCAATTGCGTGTTGCCGTGCCTTGATGGCTGAGGCTTATGACAAGATTGTACCTCAGCCTCTCCTCCCCACTTCAGCGTGGGTTTTCCCTCATTTGCCCAGTGTGTGGGAGTCACTCAGCTGATTTCTGGATTTTTTTTAGAGGGAGTTGTTGCATATGTTGCTGTAGATTCTATGTGTTCCTGGGAGGAAATGCATTTCGGAGCCTTACATGTCACCATCTTGAACTGGAACTCCCAGTCTCAGGAATTTTAAGGAAATTTTAAAACATTCCCATTGTATGTTCTTTTATAAGGGCAATTATTAAACCTTTAAAGGACATTTCCATATTCAAAAGGACATTTCTAACTTCTATAAGTATTTATCAAATTTATAATCTTGTGTAAATTATTAAACTATTTGATAGCTTTATAGTTGACTTTTTTCTGTTTTTCTTTTGAACACTTTAAACACTGGTCACTTCGGAAGTATTTGATGTCTTGAATTATAATCAGTTATTAACGCGCTGCACCACTTGGCCTTATCCTTAAAGTAAATGCAGTTATGACACTGCAGCTTTTGGACACTGGAATCTACACTCTGGAAATGAATTCATTTTCCCTCATGCTGGGTCCCGATGAGGCCCAGAGCAGAAAAACTAGGATCGCAGTTCCTGTTGTGCGTGTTTCCACTGTGTGGGGATCTCTCCATGGCAGAGACCGAAGGACACGCTTGTCACTTAAGGCCTTTATGACATGCTAACAAATAACCATAGGGTGTGTTTGTGAGAGATGTGAGAGAGCCTGGCTGGCACTGTTGAGCACATACTGATGTGCATCCCAAGTCCCTGATCTCAAAAGAAAAGTTAAATGTGGTTGGCTTTGCTTCTATTTCCTATTACCCTTGTGGACAAAGAATCAAAAAACTCTTGTGGAAACCTTGAAGCTTTTCCAACTGGATTCATCTCTTGAAAGAATAGCAAAATTTTATCCTGGAAATATCTTTAGAGATCATCTAGTTCAACATTGCCCCCTCCCTAGTTTTATTTCATACTTCATTTACCTATTTCCTGGCATGAATAAATGCCTCCATTTTTAAATGTCTCTACATATAAACGTTTGTGCATGAATATCCAGTATGGAAGCTACACAGGATGTGATTATAGGTTATTTTATTTCCTTTGCATCTCTCCTCCTCAACACTCTAATGCAATGACCTTTCATTAGTAAATATTAGAAAAGGCACGTTAAATATCTGATTCTGAGATGCCTAAATGCTAAGGAAGCAGAGAGTGGTGTGGATGGAGAAAAGGGGAAACCCGAGAAGGCTGGTGTGAGAACCCAAGGGTCAAAGGACAGGCCCTCCCCAGACCCTCACATGGTCTTAGTAGACCTTCAGAGCGGTTCACCAAGTGGGGAAGTGGGAAGGAGTCATCGGGCTGCTGTGTTAGAGCTCAGTTTGGAAAACATCATAGTCAATTTCCTTTCCATGTCCAATCACTCTCATTTGAAGGAACAGATTTGAACATGTCCATGCGGTTTGCTTGCCATGCCTGTGCATGCTGAGCAGCAGAGAAAGTGTCCCAGAAGAGACAGGGCTGGATATGAAGAACTGTGAGTGTCAAAGCATTGGGCAGTGGGGGGTCGGGGGGATTTCAGGTTCACATTTCAGTTCTGATTCTAGCTTTGTGTGTTACCTGGAGCCTTGCCCAACCTTTTCTAGCCTGTTTCCTCAGGTGGTTAACTGAGATTAGGCTGGGGACTTCTGTAAGATCCCTTCTGACTCTAACACCCTATGATTACAGGTGTTGAGCATCTAACCAGAGCCTTGCCTTAACAGAGACTGCTTGACGTAGGATTCAGTGAAACTTGAGTCCAGTGGGCCCCTGTATGAGGCAGAAGGACCTCATTAGAACCTAGTATCTCCTCTAAGGCTATCACCTAAAACAAGGTCCACAGGAGCTTAGTTTTGGAAGCAGCATCTCCCACAAAGCTTAGCAGCATGCCTATAAACTGCAAACCTGAAATATAGTTTCAGCCACTTGGTAAGTGCAAATGCGAGGCTCTAGGATTGGAGCTGGCGGTGAGAGATGAAACGTGTGGCCCTCAACCTCGGGGGGATAGAGATAACTTTTATTCTGTGAGTGGTAGAGAGGAGATGTGCACAGAAGGTCGAGGAGGCCAGAGAGAGTGGTGAACTCTCTGCAAGTAGGGAGGGAAGTTCCAAGGGGAGGCTGCCCAGCCTTTCAGTAGGATGTGGAACCGTGAGCATTTGTGAGACAGTAACGGGCAAAGAGCATTTGCAGGCAAAAGAAACAGTTTGGATAAAGGCACAGAGTGAAGGGCAGTGCTGTTTAAAGAAATGCTGAAAAATGAACTGAAGCTAGAATGTAGGGCACAGGATTACAGTGGCCAGGAAGAAAAGGAGTGAATTAGGTTGAGGCCAAATTATAAATGACCTTATGTGCCTGTCAAAGGAACTGTGAATTACTCCTGTGGGCAACAGCTGGGAGTTGAGACGTTTCTAGGTGGAAAATGTACTGGCAGCAGCATGGAGGTTGAGGAAAGGCTGGTTAATGGGAAACCAGAGTGGGCGTTCCTGCACAGCAGGTAGCCAGCTCATCCCAGCTCACACTGCCTGTCATTTGCAGGATGGAATCTGAATTATATTTGCACATCCATTCTGGCCTGATCAGCAGTAGATGTTGAGATACAGAAAGACTTCCCAGGAGTCATAATGGGAATAAGGCAAATCTCTAGACCAACAGTGACTATCTTATTACAGAAAAAAGACCATGCATAGTATTTCTTATGACTCAATTTATGACACAAACATTATATAATTTATTACAGAAATTTGTAGTATGCTACTTTCCCTGTTATACCCTACACCCATAGGGAGGGCTTCCAGAAAGGATGTCCATTTCTCCATCAGAATCCTCTTCCCTCTATAGCTGGCTTTGTCTGAACTGGGGCCATCTGGGTGCTGATACATACTTTGCTAGAAATGTGATGGATATCATTTTCAGGCTTTGTTTTTGTTTCAACATGGAATAACCAAGCTAATGAACTTCTTTGAATTACATAGGTATACAGAAAACTCAGGACTGGGACAAATATGAACATCTAACTCACGATTCCCAATTCCTTCCTACTAAATGCCATTTCTTAATGTTCACAATAATTCAAAAACCTGGTGGTGAGAGACTGATGTAACCCTGAGAGATTACCTTTGAAATACCAAAGGTTTGTTGAAATTCTCTATCCATTCTTTTCTTGCACTCAATGAGTTATTTTATTACCATTATTTTGAACTATTTATCAGGTAAATCACTTACCTTTCTGTTCAATAAAAACTTTTTTTCTGAGTTTTTTATCTTACCTTTTTGGTGGTTGTATGCAACATATTCCTTTGTTTTTCATTTTTATTTTTTTTGACACTTTGTGTTGTGCCTGTACATTAGATAAAACAGCTGCCTCTCACCCTGGCTGGTGTGGCTCGGTTGGTGGGAGCATCATCCCGTACACGTAAAGGTCGCAGGTTCAATTCATAGTCAGGGCCCATACCTAGGTTGTGGGTTTGATCCCTGGTTGGGGTGTGTATGGGAGGAAACCCATTGATCTCTCTCTCTCTCTTTCTCTTTCTCTCTCTCCCCCTGCCTGTCTTTCTGAAAGCAATGAAAAACATGTCCTCAGGTGAGCATAAAACAAACAAATATAAAACAGTACCCTTTCAGTCTTGAAGAAGTGCCCTTATGTAAGTGATGAAACTTATCATTCAACACTGCCTCAGCTCTAATTGTCTCTTAAACTTTTGTGGGAATTGAAGCAATCTATTTTATCCTTTTTTTTAATTGAATGTAGTGGTGTGGCATCGGTTAATAAAATTGCATTGATTTCAGGTGTACATTTCTATGATACATATATGCATATTGCACTGTGTGTTCACCACCCCAAGTCAAGCCTCCTTCCATCACCATTTATCTCTGCTTTACCCTCTTCTACCTCCCCCCAACCCTCTTGCCCTCTGATAATCACCATACTGTTGTCTCTCTATATGGTTTCTTTTCCTTTTCTTTTTTCTTCTTTTTGATTAATCCCTTTACCCTTTTCACCCAGGCCCCCAACAACCTCACCTCTGACAGCTGTCAGTCTGTTCTCTGTATCTATGAGTCTGTTTCATTTTGTTTGTTTATTTTGTTCATTAGATTTCACATGTAAGTGAAATCATGTGGTATTTGTGTTTCTCTGACTGGCTTATTTCACTTAGCATAATATTCTCCAAGTCCATCCATGTTGTCTCAAAAGGCAAATTTCTTTTTTATGACCAAGTAGTATTCCATTGTGTAAATGTCCCATAGATGTTTTGTCCGCTCATCTACTGACTGGCACTAGTGCTGCTTCCAAATCTTGGCTATTGTAAATAACACTGCAGTGAACTTCGAGGTACATATATTCTTCCAAATAAGTGTTTTGGGTTTCTTCAGATAAATTCCCAGAAGTGGAATTGCTGGGTCATAAGGCAGTTCCATTTTTAATTTTTTGAGGTATCTCCATTCTACTTTCCACCATGGCTGCACCGATCTGCATTTCCACCAACAGTGCATGAGGGTTCCCTTTTCTCCACATTCTTATCAACAGTTGTTTGTTAATGTATTGATAATAGTCATTCTGATAGGTATGAGATAATACCTCATTGTAGTTTTAATTTTCATTTCTCTGATGATTATTGACGGTGAGCAGCTTTTTATATGTCTACTGGCCACCTGTATGTCCTCTTTGGAGAAGTGTCTATTCAGGTCCTTTGCCCATTTTTTAATTGGATTGTTGTTTTATTTTGTTTTGGTTTGGTTTTGGTGTTGAGTTTTATAAGTTCTTTATAAACTTGGGATATTAACTCCTTATCAGATGTATCATTGACAAATATGTTCTCCCATTCAATGGGTTGTCTTTCATTTTGTTGATGGTTTCCTTTGCTGTGCAAAAACTTAGTTTGATGTAGTTCCATTTGTTTATTTTTTTCTTTGTTTCCCTTGCCTGAAGTGATATATTAGAAAAAAATACTGCTACCATAAATGTTCAAGATTTACTGCCTATGTTTTTTTATAGATTTTTTATGGTTTGAAGTCTAACATTTAAGTGTTTAATCCATTCTGAGTTTATTCTTTTGTATGATGTAAGAAGGTAAGCTAGTTTAAATTTTGCACATATCTGTCCAATTTTCCCAACACCATTTATTGATTAGACCATCTTTAACCCTTTATATGTTTTTGCCTCCTTTGTCAAATATAAGTTGACCATTAAAGGCGTGGGTTTATTTCTGGGCTCTATATTCAGTTCCATTAATCTATATGTCTGTTTCTATGCCAGTACCATGCTGTTTTGATTACTATGACCTTGTAGTATAGTCTGATACCAGATAGCATGATTCTTTCCATTTTATTCTTCTTTATCAAGGTGACTATGGCTATTTGGGGTCTATGTAAACTTTTGGAATATTTGTTCTAGTTCTATGAAACATGTCATTGGTATCTTGGTAGGAATTGTGTTGAACTATAGATTGCCTTGGGTAGTATGAGTATTTTAATGATGTTAATTCTTCTTATCCATGACAAATAAATGCACTTCTGCTTATTTGTATCTTCCTAAATTTCATTCTTTAGTGTCATGATTTTCTGAATATGGGTCTTTTACATCCTTGGTTAAATTTATTCCTAGGTATTTTATTTTTATTTGATGCAATTGTAAATGGGATTGATTTCTTAGTTTTCCTTTCTGATAGTTCATTATTGGTGTATATAAATGCAACTGATTCTGGATATTTATTTTGTATCCTGCTACTTTACTAAATTCATTTATCAGTTCTAGTAGTTTATTCATGGAATGTTAGGGTTCTCTATATACAATATAATGTCATCTGTGAATAAAGACAGTTTTACTTGCTCCTTTCCAATTTGGATGCATTTTATTTCTTCTTGTTGTCTGATTGTTATGGCTAGGACATCATTACTATGAGAATAAGAGTGGTGAAAGCAAACATCCCTATCTTTCACCCAGTCTTAAGGGAAATGCTTGTAGTTTTTGCCCATTGAGTATAATATTGGCTGTGCATTTCTCATATATGGCCTTTAATATGTTGTGGTATGATCCTTCTATTCCCACATTGCTGAGTGGTTTTATAATAAATGGGTGTGGGATTTTATCATGTGCTTTTTCTGCATATGGAAAATAATCATGTGATTTTTATCCTTCATTTTTTTATTAGGTGTATCACATTTATTGACTTGTGGATATTTTACCGACCTTGCATCCCTGGAATAAATCCCACTTGAACATGGTATATGATCTTTTTAATGTATTCCTGGATCCAGTTTGCTAATATTTTCTTGAGGATTCTAGTATCTATGTTCATCAAAGATACTGGCCTATAATTTTCTTCATCTATAGCATATCTGATTTTGGAAATAGGATAATGCTGGCTTCATAAAATGAGTTTGGGATTCTTCCTTCCTCTTGAAGTTTTAGGAATAGTTTGAGAAGGATAGATGTTCTTCTTTGAATATTTGGTAAAGTTTACCTATGCAACCATCTGGTCTAGGATGTTTGTTTGTTGGGAGATTTTTTTTTAATTACCACTTGAGTTTTATTAGTTGTAATCAGTCTATTCAGAGTTTCTGATTCTTCCTGACTCAGTTTTGGAAGATTGTATGTTTCCAGGAATTTATCCTTTTCTTCCAGATTGTCCAATTTGTTGGTACATAGTTGTTTGTAATATTTTCTTAATATTATTTTTATTTCTTTGGTGTCACTTGTTCCTTCTCCTTTTTCATTTCTGATTTCATTTATTTGAGTCCTCTTTTTTCTTGAGGAATTTGGCTAAAGGTTTTCCAATCTGGTTTACCTTTTCAAAGAACCAGCTGTTAGTTTCACTGATCTTTTGTAATTTTTTAGACTTTTGTTATTTCTGTTCTGATCCTTATTATTTCCTTCCTTCTACCCATGTTGGACTTTGTTGTTCTTTTTCTAGTTTCTTTAAGTGTAAAGTTAAATCCTTTATTTGAAGTTTTTCTTGTTTCTTAAGGTGGCCCTGTATTGCTATAATTTCCCTTTAGGACTGCTTTCACTGCATCCTGTAGATTTTGGGTGGTTCAGTCCTCATTTTCATTTGTTTCAAGGTATCTTTTTATTTCCCTTTTGATCTTTTTACTATACCATTAAACATTACTAAATGTTTAGTAATGTTATTTAGCCTCCATATCCTTGTGTTTTTGTTTTTTTCTTGTGATTGATTTCTAGTTTCATACCATATGTTCAGTGAAGATGCTTGATATGATTTCAGTCTTCTTAAATCTATTGAGACTTGTTTTGTGTCCTAACGTGTGTTCTATTCTTGAAATGTTCCATGTGCACTTGAAAAGAACATATATTCTGCTGCTTTGGGGTGAAATTCTCTGAAATATCAATTAAATTCACTTGATCTAGTGTCATTTAAGGCTGCTGTATCCTTATTGATTTTCTCTTTGGAAGATTTACCCATTGATGTCAATGGAGTGTTAAAATACCTGACTATGACTGTATTTCTGTTGATCTCTCCCAGCATCAAGATTTGCTTTACATATTTAGGTGCTCTTATGTTGGGTGCAAGAATGTTTACAAGGGTTATAGCCTCTTGTTGAATTGTTTATCATCATGTAGTGTCCTTCTTTGTCTCTCACTATAGCCTTTGTTTTAAAGTCTATCTTGTCAGATATAAATATTGCTACCCCACCATTTTTTTCCTTTCCATTTGTATGAAATATCTTTTTCCATCCCTTTTAGTCTGTATGTATCTTTCATTCTGAGGTGGGTTTCTTGTAGATAGTATATATGGGTCTTGTGTTCTTATGTATTCAGCTACCCTGTGTCATCTGACTGGAGCATTTAAGCCATTTACATTTAAAGTGATTATTGATAGGTTTGTATTTATTGCCATTTTATTTTTAACTATGTTCCTCTGTTTTTTTAAACAGTTCCTCTGTTTTTTCTTCTTTTGAAATAAGACCTTTAACATTTCTTATAATACAGGTTTACTGGTAAAAAACTTCTTTAGCTCTTTCTTGTCTGGGAAGCTCTTTATTTTCCCTTAAATTTTAAATGATAGCCTTGTTGGATAATGTAGCCTTGCTTGTAGGTCCTTGCTTTTCATTGCTTTGAATATTTCATGCCAGTTCCTCCTGGCCTGAAATGTTTCTGTTGAGCTGTCAGCTGACAGTCTTATGGCAGCTCCCTTGTAGGTAACTGCCTTTCTCTTGCTGCTTTTGAGATTCTCTCTTTGTCTTTACCTTCACCATTTTAACTACAATGTGTCTAGGTATGAGCCTCTTTACATTCATCTTGTTTGGACTCTGTGTTTCCTAGACCTATGTGTCTTTTTCCTTCACCAGGTTAGGGAATTTTTCAGTCATTATTTCTTCAGATAGGTTCCCAGTCCTTTGCTTGCTCTCTTCTCTTTCTGGTACCTCTATGATGCAGATGTTGGTATGTTTCATGTTGTCCCAAAGATCCCTTAGGCTATCCTCATTTTTTAAAATTCTTTTTCCTTTTGCTCTGATTGGGCATGTTCCACTACCTTGTCTTCCAAATTGCTCATTCAGTCCTCTGCTTCATCTAACCTACTCTTTATTGCTTAGAGTGTATTCTTCATTTCAGGTATTGTGTTCTTCAGTGCCAACAGGTTATTTTTTATGGTTTCTATGTCATTTTTCCACATTGTTGTAGTCCTCACTAAGTTCCTTTAGCATCCTTATAACCATTATTTTGAATTCAATATCTGGTAAAATGCTTGCCTTCATTTCACTTAGTTTTTTTTTCTGGAGATTTCTCCAGTTCTTTCATTTTGGACATGTTTCTTTGTTTCCCCATTTTGCAGCCTATTTTATTTTTAGTAGCTTCTAATAATTGAAGCTATACCAAGATCCATCAGTGTCCAATAGTGGAGGATATTAGTTAGCATCTATGAAATTGGATGACTTTCACTGCCTTAACTACAAGTTTATTGATCTTTTCATTCACTTAATGTAGTCTGCAGTTGAACAGCTCTATTGAAGTTTTCAGTTTAGTTATTATATTCCTCAGCTCTATGATTTCTCTTAGGTACTTTTTTATTTTCTATTTGTTGAAATTCTCACTTTGTTCAGACATTGTTTTGCAGACTTTGGTGAGCATCTTTATGACCATTATTTTGGACTCTGTATCAGGTAAATCATTTATCTTCATTTCTTTAAGGTCTATTTCTGGAGTTTTATGTTGGTTTCATATTTGGATCATATTTTTATATTTATTCATTTTTCTTGACTCTCTGTGTTTATTTCCATGCACCAGAGCCAGGTGATCAAGGTTGTGCCCCTGAGCCACAGTCACAAAAACCAGAGACCTGGGGTGGGGGTGGGAGTGGAGTAGTGGGGGCTAAATGCAGATAACTGTACTTAAACAACAATAAAACAAATAAAAAAAAACCCAGAGCCCCATAATCGTGTGCATAAGGTCCTTCCATGGAAATACTTATGAGATGGATCTGGCCATAGGGAGAATGTCAAGATGGTACCAGCAGACTTCCCTAATCTCTGGGTAGAATAGCTGTCAGCCCCTAGATGTGTGCAAATTTGAAGTCTGACCTACAGGATGCAACTCTTAAGATATGCAAATAGACCTCTTTCAGGGGAAGAATGTTAGTTGAGTATTTCTGTCTGCTGAGCCTCTTTGTTGATGAGCCTTGAAAAGATATTTGGTTAAGAACTTATTCATTGTTCATTACAAATCTACTGAAACTAAGGACATAAGCCCTGCTGCCCACTAGAGTGAGGCTAATCAAGGTATATGTCCTCTGGTTGCAGCAACAAGAAGCCAGGGTGCCACAGACATGCAAAACCTCCATTCACAGAGACAGAAGCCATGTGGAGTGGGGCCGAGGAAAAGCAGGAAGAGCGAATCCACTGATTCTTAGGAAAGGATCAAAGTAGGTTGCTAGCACTATGTTAAATTAGAAGCCTGACCCTTTATGAATGTTGGACCACTTAAAGTTGTCCCCAAAGCTGCTTACACTATCCTTATTTTTTTGGATTCTTTTTTCTTCTTGTTATTCTGATTGGTTGCTTTTTGCTTCCTTATGTTCCAAATCATGGATTTGTTTCTTAATCCACTCTACTGTTATTTCCCTGTAAATTATTCTTTATTTCAGTTAGTGTATCCCTCGTTTCTGACTGGATCTTTTGTATGCTACTGAGGTCCTCACTAAGTTCCTTGAGCATCCTTATAACTGGTGTTTTGAACTCTGCATCTGATAGATTGCTTATCTCCATTTTGTTTAGTTCTTTTTCTGGAGTTTTGATCTGTTCTTTCATGAGTCATATTTTTTGTTTCTTCATTTTGGCAGCTTCCCTGTGTTTGTTTCAATGTATTAGGTAGAGCTGCTATGACTCCCTGTGGCCTAATATAGTCCTATAGTGTCCAGTGGGTATAGCCTGCCCTATCACCCAAGCTGGGTACTTGAGATGAGCCTTTCACATGTGCTGAGTACAACCTCCTCTTTTAGTTGAGCCTTGATTACTGTGGGCAGGTCAATGGGAGGGATTTACCCAGGCCAGACAGCTGTGACCACTGATCACCAACCTCCACGGTCCAATGGCAGGGTGGTGGTGCTCCAGTGTGGTCTGTAGCTGTTTATTTGGGTGTGCAGGCTCTGGGGTTTCCTGGGTGGTGCAGGCCAAGGTCAGCCCCAACCTGTGTTCTTCCCGGGGCCACCCTGCCTGGACTATAAAGCAATCTGAGATGGCTGCTACCGTGCTGGGCTTGGAGATTCCCAGGTGAAGCCAAGCTATGAATCTAGGCTGACTGCTGCTAGTGCCAGTCCTGGGCCCACTTAGTAAGAGATACAGGGGCTGGGGACTCACTGAGGCTGGCTGTTGCTTGTTTCATTGGATTTAGGAAGTTGTGAAGCATGAACACAACCAGCCATTTGGAATGACTATGTGGAATGTCACTGTTAACAGTTTGGAAGGGCCCATAAGTTGAGCGGGACGGAGTCTGAGGGGATCTCCAGAGTGGGGCAAACAGTGTTAGCCAGGTTGATGGAGTGTCAGATATGGTACCCACCTTCTGGTTCTGTGGTTCTGTCAGTGGAGGGCTCAGAAAAGGGACAGTGGCCTCTGCCCACCTTTCTGTGTGGGAGAAAGCTGTTCCCCAGCTCCCACTTTGATGCCAGACACTTTAGTTCATCCCTCTATGCCACTGGTCCTTTCATGCTGCTACCACAGTACTGGAGTTCAGGAGTGAGTCTAAGTCTGTGTGCAGGTTGTTTAAGTAGAACTGCTTGGGATTCCAGAAGTTTCTTCCATGGACTCAACTCCCATTGGTTTTTGCAGTCAAAAGTTATGAGGAGTTATCTTCCTGCCACTGGAACCCTGAGCTGGGGGACCTGGTGTGGGGCTATGACTCCTTGCTCCTGAGATATCCCTCCTGAATTTTTATCCACCACACATGGATGTGAAACCAGCCTATTCCGCATCTGAGCCCTCCTACCAGCCTGGATGGATGTGCCTTCTTTAATTCTGTCTTCCATTCCACTCAATTTCTGATGTTTCTGAGTGATGTTGCTCTAAATTTTAGTTGTAATTTTGATGTGGTTGTGTAAGGACACATGCCATGTTTACCTTTGCCCCCATCTGACCAGAAATCAGGTACTATATTTGAGATGTTCTTGTGGGCCCCATGGACCTAGATCCACTGGCTTTTATAACTAGAATGTGGGGGGCCTGTTCTTCAGGCTGGAGTCTTAAAATTGGTGTAGGGTCCAAGTCCTTTACTTCTCAGGCAGAAGCTCGGAGTTGGGAGCATCCTCCAGATTGTATGTTACTATACCGGAAATGGGGTTCATGGTGAGATTCTGTCTCAGCATTTTCTACCTGTTTCAATGTGGGTTCTTTGTTTGTTTGTTTATATAATGTATCAGAGTCACTTGCTTAGTTTCTGGAATTATTTCAAAATTAATAGTTACCTCTGAAATAGTGTAGCTGTAGGTTTGATGTGTCCATGGAAAACGGTGAGTTCAGGGGCCTCCTGTATTGCCATCTTGAACAAGAACTTTCAGTTCTGAGTTCTAGCCATGAACAACATCCATTCCTATTTGGATTTTCATCATCTGCTCCTGACCTGGAGGCTGAAAAGCTGAGTGCAGATTACCATAGGTTTATGGGCTGGGGAAGACTAAATTTAGAGTTGTTTTCCTAGAAGTGTTGGTAAACATCCAAGGATTTCAGCTGAGACTCCAGAAAGCTAAACCTTAGGAGGAGGATGTTCAAAGTAAAGAATAGATTAGCCCTTCCAAAGATCAAAATCATGCCTTAAACCAGCGGTCCCCAACCTTTTTGGCGCCAGGCATAGGTTTTGTGAAAGACAGTCTTTCCACGGACTGGTGTGAGGGGCGGGGGGATGGTTTCAGGATGGTTCAGGTGCATTACATTCAAGCGCACCTCCTGCTGTGTGGCCGGGTTCCTAACAGGCCCAGACTGGTACTGGTCTACAGCCAGATGTTGGGGGTCCCTGCCTTAAACCACCTCATTCTCTGGATTGGATTAGGGTTATATACCATTGCCTAATTGCCTCACAAAAACCAATGTAAATCATTTCTGAAGGAAGAGAAATTAGTTCCGCAATTTTTTTTTGTATTCTGACTTTCAGTCAAAACTTATGAGGCAAGTTGGAGATTAAATCATCAAAAAGCAAGAAAAAAAACAAATAATAGAAATAGAGCCACAGGCAATACAGTCTTGGAATTAAAAGGGGACTATAAAATAACTATGAAAGTTAATTTTTAAATTGATAATTAGATGGGGAATTTTAATAGAGAACTAGAAGTTATACAAAGAATTGAGTAGGTATTCTAGAGCTAAAAAATTATAATAATAGAAATTCAAATCTCAATAGATAGGTTTAATGGCAGGTTTAGGTTTAACAACAATTAAGCATTAGTGAACTAATATACAGGCTGGTAGAATCATCATAAACTGTGAAGTTTATGAAATCTTATCCTATTTGTAAGGTAGTAATTGAGGCTGCCACAACTTTATCGATGCTGGAAAGAAAACATGAAAAATTCCTGGGTCAGAGACAAAGGCCTTTATTATCCACGGCTTCACACTCAGTTCACGTCTTGTCCATGGTGGCTGCTGCACTACAGTGACAGAGTTGAGCAGTTGTGACAGAGACTACCGGTCCTCCAGCTGATGATATGACTATATTGGGTTAGAGGCTGAAAAGCTCTAGGACAGCTCTAAAGTGCCTGCTTTTGGGTAGGCTTCAAAGAAGGATACATAATAGATTTGGGGTGGGCTGTACACTCCCAATTTAAGTGGCAGGAATCTGCACTTAGCCTTTCTCCTTATCTTTGTCCTTCTAAACAATGGACAACACCTTCACGGATAGGGCTACTTTTCCCAAGGTAAGGGGGAAGTCACCCGGGGTTATATGTATTCCCTTTTGCCTTGGTGCTTTTTACAGCCTGCTATTTGTATATGGATTAGAAGCTGTATGTAACTCTGGTGCTTATCTTATTTTGATGTATAAATCAGTTTACTAAGGATATTACATATGGATTTAAGTGGTATTACATATCAATGCTTAGTACCAAGAAGTTGGTATGTCCCAAAGCTTCTTGCTTCTTAAAACTGTTGACAGGGGACATCTGCCACAATAGCACAGAGGTCTGGACGGGAGCCAAATGAGAAAAGCCCAAAGCTTCTTTCTGAATTCTGTGGGACTGACAGCCCACATCATGTGGGTTATGGGAGATAGATTGCTGTGGTCCAGGGAGGGGGATTGATTGAGATGACAGGAAGAAGCCATGAGAGAGACAAGGAAATAAAAGTGTAGAACTCTGACCAAGGCATGAGGAGGATATGTTAACTATTTTGAGAAGCTTATGGACAACACAAGGCATATCAAATTTCCTATAATTTTGTTTGCCAGTTCTGGCTCTACTTTTTCTAAATGATTTCATGAAACCAAGGAAGCCACAGTTAGGAGAAATTCTGGTAGTAGGAACTCCTTACAATTTTGAGCTTCTGTAGTTTGCTTTTATTTAAAGATCTAAGGGTTATGAAGTTTTTATTCTGTAGAACAAAATTAAAATATAATTCTCATCCTTTAATTAAGAAATCTTCTATTGTAGTTTCCAAATTTTATTTTGGGCAAACCTTTTCTTTAAATAAATTTAATAGAACCCCCATATAATAATAGCTAACAGGTATTTAAAGCTTATTGTATGTCAGACCACGTACAAAGCTTTTGATAAGTTATCTTATTTAATCTCACACCACACGTGAGATGTAGGTAATATCATCCCAATTTTATAGATAATAAAATTGAAGCAAGAGGGTTAACTAACTTGACGAAGACAACAGAAGAAGTCGGTCTGGTTGGGGACTGCGGTTTGAGCTGAGCAGCCCTGGCTCTGCTCCGGAAGCAACTGAGTGCGAACAGCTACAGCGGAGAAGTGCGCAGGCCGAGTCACAGTGCCTGATACCATCGGGGACTCTGTGCCCCAGCTCAGGGGGCGTAACCTCTCCACCTGTCACTTTATTTTTTAGGGAAAATGCAGATGACTATTATTATCTACTTGCAGAGGTGCCATGGTAGCACCTGATTTGATCTTCATGAAAGTACTTTTATAGTGCTTACAGACTAGGCAGCGCACAGGCATCACTGAAATATCACAACCTCCACAGAGGACATTTTAGGATGCTTTCTATATACCGAAGCTCAGTTTGCCTGGGGTCTTCCCTTTCAAAGGACCAGTAGTACTCCGTGACGCCCTGCCAGCAACTTTCCACACCACAGTGTCTACCACGGATAGGAAATCCTCCAGGTTCACAGTTTGCATTTCTTCATCTCTCCTGCTGGCTACAAAAGCATCAAGGTGAGGCATTCAAAGGGTTAATCCACTGACATCAGTTCATTTTACTAAAACCTTGTTGGACTGGTGCCCCTTCCCTCACCTACTACAGCATAGTAAAATGGAAAGATCACTGTAGGTAAGAATCCCTCAGAATGAATGCCCCTCCATCAGGAAGGACCCACATATATAACAGTTGCTTGTAGGGTTGATTATCAAATAGCAACACCCAGCGTTTACTAAGTGTTACCATGAGCCAGGCAGTGTTCTGAGTGCTGTAGCTGTACTGGCACTGCTCTAATAGGACCTTGTATTCTAAACAGAATAACCCTTGAAATGGATGCAATGATTATCTTCATTTCACAGGTGAAGCAGATAAAGCACAGGGAAATTAAGAAACTTGCCTAAGATTACACGGTAAGAGATAGCCCCAGTCTGAGGCCCCAAGTCCATTCTACCCTTGATTTATAGTTGTGGAAACTCAGAATTTGAGATTCCTGTGGATAACTAAGTAACCCTCCACTCTACACACGTTTCCTGAGTGCCCAAGATTTTGTGCATGATGCTAAAAACTGGAGACAATGCTAATTATTGAGGACTCAAATATGAAAGTGACAGAGTTCCTGGACGTAGTTCCTGCCTTTAAGAACTTTGCAGTCTAATGAAGGGCAACTTGAGTAAATAGGTTGTTACAAACATAAGTACTGTGATAGAAATATGTTAGGTGGCCTAAAAGGAGCAATGAACCTATACAGGGCCTATCAGAGAAGGCTGAAAGAATGTGTAACTAACCTGAGCCTCAGAGGAGAAACAGTAGTTAGCAGGACAAGGAGTGGGAGGATGCTCCAGGCAGGAGAAGTGACAGAGACGAGAGAGCCTGGTGAATGTGCAGGGTAAGCTTGTTTGGGATGGCTAAATCACAGGGTTGGATGGCAGAAGGGAGGGTGGATGGCAATGGATGGGACTGGAGAGGTCGGCAGGTCAGGTCACGAAGGGCCTCTTGCATGAAATCGTGGAGAGTCAGACTTCATGTACATAAGGGAGAGCTGTGTTAAAGAAGGTAAACACTTCAGGGGGAAAAAGTGGAAACAGGCACAGGGAGAGGCAAATGGAGACTAGGCCAGTAAGTTAAAAGGTCACTGTGGTCATACAAGCTCGAAGTGATAATGAGAGGAGAGGAAACCATTTAGGATTTCTCAACCACACACTACTGACATTTTAGGCTGGGTATTCCTGTTGTAAGGGGCTGTCCTGTGAATCGCAGGCTGAGGAGCAGCATTCATGGCCTCTACCCATTAGATGCCAGTAATAGGCCGCTTTCCAGTCATGACAACCCCAAATCACTCCAAACATTACCAGATGTCCCCTGCAGGCAAAACTGCCCCCAGCAGAGATCCGTGGGTTCAGACATACTGGTATTAAATCAGAATCGACTGGACTTGGATGTGTGAAGAATGTGAAAACTGAGAAAGTGAGAGAATGGTCAAGGTTCACTTCAGAAGAGAATTTCTACAATGATAAACTCATGGGATGAAAGATAACAAGTTTGACTTGGGACACATTAGAGACACTGGTAGAACATCCTAATGGGGAAGCCCAAGCAGCAGTCAGATAGATGAGTCTGTGCTCAGCGAAATGTGAGTTGGAGACACAGATTTGGGAACTATTTGCATGTTGGTGGGAAGTAACACCATGGGAGTGAATGACATCACCCAGGGAGACTTGTGGAGAAGAGCACCAGGCAGGAACTCTAAAGAGAATCAAGAGTTAAGGGTGAGTCCCTGGCTGGCATAGCTCAGTGGATTGAGCGCGGGCTGCGAACCAAAGTATCGCAGGTTCGATTCCCAGTCAGGGCACATGCCTGGGTTGCGGGCCAGTTCCCCAGTGGGGACCCCATGAGTGGCAACCACACATTGATGTTTCTCTCTCTCTCCTTCTCCCTCCCTTCCCCTCTCTAAAAATAAATAAATAAAAATCTTTAAAAAAAAAAAAAGAGTTAAGGGTGAAAGAGGATTATTATTAAATCACTATTCTGATCCTCAGCAATGAAAGGGAAGGTAGAAGAGAAGCACGTAGCACTATGTCCTTTCAGTCAGTAATGATCTTGGTATCCTCTATGAGCCAAGTGCATGCTATAATTAAAAAAACAAGGTAGGGGGAAATTAGGAAAATTTGCATGAGATGGTTAGTTTTCTTATTACACAGAGTCTTAAATTAAAGGTATCATTTGCTGAATTTATTTTCTCTCTATGCTTTCAGTGCAAAATGAAACAAAATCAAAATCCATTAAACAGCCTCACAGTTCTGTTAGGGTGAATGAATGAATACCTTGAAATGCAGGGCTGAATTGGAAAATCCATCATCCATTTATTAGCAGTGTTGTTTCACTACCTTGTCATCCATGTTCAAAAACGGTACTGCACCTGAAGGCTCGGGAAATACAGAAGCTTTATATACAGAGATATTCTTTAGCTTTTGATTAGGTTCTACAGTGATAATTCTTGGAGAAAATAAAATGTCATGAAGCAGTGGACAGAGAGAGCTTATGGGATAGAAAGGAAATTCAATAACTGGAAATACCATCACTTTTGGCAGGAAGGTCAGATGAAGTGGGAAGATAATTTCCTAATAGATGACAAGATTGCCATGGAGTCCCAAAGCTAATTGTTTGCGATGTCAATTATGGTGAAAAGTCTTAGACTTGGGCAATAGCTGTCTCTCAAAAAGGAACTCTGTTTTGGAGAGAAGGCCAGATGCTTTGGGTAAATAAGTGATTGCCTGAATGTGGCAGGTGAGACTCCCTGGTGAGAAACACGAACTCTTCGGGCCCACCCCCCAGGAGTGCTGTGCGTCAGCCAAAGGGCCTGACTACCAGACAGGTCCACCTATTCAAAATGCAGCATTTGCTCACTGCAGTTCTGTGTGTTGAAAGAAAAACTCCCCAAAAGTTCTTCAAATAATTTCCCCATCTTACTTACATGTCAGAGGGGATATTTGCCATTTTTCTTTGTAACACAGGACTCTGCACAATCCCCACAGGGAGCACTGGGCTGCCTTTCCAGTTCCTGCCTCTCTAGCCTGTGTCACCTCTCCCCCTCCCTTTGCTAACATTAGAAAGGAAGTGAACAAATGGATCTAATTACCACAGTGGTTTGAGGCTTCTCAACTTTTTTTCCCCTTCCAGCTGTAAAGATGTCCTCAGCCTGAGCTTCACATTCAGAACTGCTGTCAAACCTCACTTTAATGGGCACTTACATTTAATGTCAAGCTGATGCCTGTGGAAGACCCTGATTAAATTTGCAAACAGTAGACTCTAACCAAACCAGAGTTTGAGAGTCGTCTCATTTTGTCTTTCAAGCTTAAATCCCAGAAGCTTCTTTCTCTTCTTTGCAAAGAATTACAGAAGTTTGCTTGCAAAGATCCTGAGTGTCAGTAAGACAGCAACGTGTAACAAGCAAACACTCTGAATGCTTTTAGAGAGAGAAGAAATCCCTCAGCTTTTTAAAATTCTATATGAATTAAAGGTCTTTCCCATTGCTTTATTTGGCTTCCTCTCATTCAAAATCCACAACTATTTCACTTTTATCACTCTATAATATTATAGGTGGTCCTAAGTTTACTTAAAACCTTCCTAGTGATATTTTATGCACATTGCAATTAAGAGTTTTGTACTCTACAGGCAGAATAAGAAACGTTATGGAGAAACAATGAAAGAAATATAATAGACTCTTCACTAACAATATCATTGCTTCAGCCAGCTACAAATTTCCAGCCTAGTCTCTTTCCTCTCCTATTTCTTCTTCCGTCTCTGATAATCATACAGCCTCTCCTCTCTGAAGAAGTCATAACAAACTAGAAGCTAAAAGACCTGGAAGACTCATACTCCTTTTCATTGGCCATTGTTCTGAAAAGAGGCTGCAGGCTTTTGATTTTTCTTTTGGGTTCTTCCTACATCATTTGATTCAAACAGGTCTGCTTTCAAAGAAAACAAATCAAAATTGTCAAGACCTGTGAAGCATGAAAAATAAATTGCTTTTTCCAATTCCAAAAAGCACTAAAAAGGCATTAATTTCCATCATCTTATATAAACCTTTTACCCCTATCCTCTAATCTATAGACTTCACAAAATATTTATATATTCTTCTGTATAATATATGACAGGAGATCAAGTCTTATTACAAAGAAATTGAACTTGTAATACGACTAATATTTAAACTAGTGTTATTTTGCAGTTTGACTAGAAACATATAAAACATTCAAGTAGGATGATAAATTCTTGGGGCTGCCAGTATAAAATAAAAAGTCAGCTAAGACACATATACTGTGCTGTTAATGGCTCTGTCCTTTTTGCTGGTGGGAGCACCGGCTTCATAAAGAAGGTGAACATGAGGCAGTAGAAAAAGATAGCCTTGCAAAATGTTGCCAGATATGAAATATCTTGTCATAAGGTTTCTCATTGAATTACAGCAGTAAGGCTGCTTCTAATATTTCCCTTCTTTTTAATACAACAGAGACCTACATTTCTGTGCTTGGCTTTCTAAAGCTAATTTAATTCTGTGGTTAAAACAGCCCCATGCAGCACTTGTTCTTAACATTAAAAAAAGAAAGAAGACTGGTGGTTTTGCAGTTCATGGATAAAGTGGTAGGCAATCATCAGATTCCTGTTGAGAACTATAAATGATAAAAAGAATAGCAGATGGTTTCAGAAGGGAGAAAGTTATAGGGGTAATTTGTAATGGAATAATACTATTTTCTGAACTAGGTAATAATTCACGAAGACAGGTAAAGGTTCAGATGGTTATCTCATGAAATTATACATTACAAAATATTTCAAGAAATCTTTGCACAGCAGTTTAAAGTAAAAACGTGATCACCTGACACTTTTAGGTTCCGAGGATCTGATCCTGCTTATATCCTTTTCATGCTGCTGCAGTTTTCCATGGGATTTAAAATGTGGTGCTTCTAACAGTCTAGTTTTCTGAATACCATGTTCTCTTTTCAGTTTAGTTAGTATCAGATTCAAGAAGGGAAAGTACCCTTCTTCATCAGGAAAAGAGGACTGAAATAGACTGCTATGTTTACATAATCCAAGTTAATAGATGAAGAAGGGTTACATTTCCACAGGCTCTCCCATCTTTGAGCACCCCCCCCCCCGCCCCCGTTCCTCCCACCGAGGAGGACCACTGGGAGGAAGTGCTTAGACAAGGGCCTCCAAACAGACTGCTCTGCAGGGTGGAAAGTGCAGCGTATGACGCTCGTATGCCTGTAATTGTCCACAACGTTTACTAAATCCCATGGCAGGCACTGGAAGGAGGGGATGACTATAAATACCAGAATATTCATTCCTGAGCTTAATGAATTTACCTTACCCATTTGGCAATGCAGTGACCACAGAAACAATAAGGTATGAAAGTTGGAGGGTGGAATGGAGAAACACTTCAGACTTTCCTCACAACCTTCTTTAGTAACTGTCTGTTCTTCATGAGCCCACCCCCAGAGTGAATGGAAAATGATAGCAGATAAGGAGTTAGCATCATTTTACATAACAAACCACTCTATACATTACTTACATAGCTGACAAAAATTCCATTTGATCGTAATTCACAGTTCATTTCAGTAGATCTGCTGCCACTCAAAAGGGCAAAAGCTCTCTTGCTGATAGGAAACAACCACAAATAGCCAAATCAAGAAAAAAAAAAAAAAAAGAAAACGTGTTTAAAATCTTTACTGGCAATTGATAGTGTTGGATATTCCAAAGTGCCACTTTAAAAATGAACGTAATGTCCAATCTGTTATGACATAATATGACTCCTGCAATTACACACATGCGCTCATATGCATTTTGATATTTATTAACAAAAATGATCCAAAAAAGGGTTGGACCAAAATTACAATGATGAGGGTTAAAATAAATGTTGTTTTCACTATATTGTTTCTAGGGGACTGTAACCAGTCTAGAAAGCTGTTTTAATCTCTTGAAACAGGACTTAAATTAACATACCACTTAAGTGTTAGATTTTGAGAGAAATTTTTCTTCTTCCCTTCTTGTTAAAGCAAAATATGGTGGAGGTCTTCATTTTAACCTGCAAAACTGCTTGAGACATTAGATGGATTAGATTGGGGTGGGGTGGAAGGAGAAGTTGAACAGAAAGGTTAAAAAACAACAAACAGGAAATGAAAGCTAGGGAGAAAAAGGGTCATGCATCAGTCACTGAAGTAATCTTCTAGTCCCTCCATGTCCACTTCCAGAGAAGAATTCAGAGAGGCCAGAGCAGATGACGCATCCTTGGTTTTCTGGACACCTGGTTTAGGTTGAGGGGTTTCTGGTTGGATGGATTCCTTCTTGATG
The DNA here is from genome assembly GCA_028533065.1 of Trachops cirrhosus. Classification (NCBI taxonomy): domain Eukaryota; kingdom Metazoa; phylum Chordata; class Mammalia; order Chiroptera; family Phyllostomidae; genus Trachops; species Trachops cirrhosus. The sequence goes on along the minus strand of CM052541.1, from coordinate 115,442,758 downwards.
TCTTTACCACCATTTAGAATCTTTTGGCTCTCGATAAAGAATTGATTAGGATGATTCAAAGAAAAGCCACAGTCGTCTATCTGTATGGGGAAGTGAATGTATATCACATTAATACATAGCTAAAGTATAAATAAAAGGGCTTCAAAAACTGTGCCAGACTTCATTAAAAAACCTATTTAATACTTGAAACATGGATCCTAGCAGTTCTCATTCATAACACTCAGTCCTCGACCCACATGTCACTTAGAGTGACCTTCAACCACTACCTAAACACGAATGGCTCCTGCATTTGTGTTTCTAGCCCAACCCTCTGCACTTAGCTCCTGTTCCCTGACCACCTAGTTCCACATCCAATTCCTACTCAACATCTTGGGTGGCTGAAAGGCAGTTCCAAGCAAAATGATGGCACATTGTCAGTCAATAGGTATTCATTGTTAAAAAAAGGCAGAAGGATCTTTAAACAGTCGGAGTCCCGGGGAATAAGTATAAGCACAGACAGCACTGATACCACTTGTATGTTGGAACTTATTTATAAGTTTGGCATAGGTAACCCCATGAAGTATAACACAAACTCTGAAAAAGCAACCTAATTTAATGTTAATGTCTTCATTCCAGTCTTGGACTCTCTCTGCTCTTTGTATAGAAAATCTTTTTCTTTTCACAAGTTTTATCATTGTTTTATATGATTTCTTTTCTTAAATACTATCACTCAACTTGAAATTAAATTTTTAATATCATTTCAAATTACTCATTACTCTGTGCCTTTGGTACTCAATGAGCATTCAAATGGGTATCAATTAAAAGGTATCAATACCTTTTTTATTTGAAGACTCAGTGAGCACTACTTTTTCTACATTTTGATTCTAAAATTTACTAATGGTGAACAAAAATATATTCCTTAATAGTAGCTAACAATTAGTTAATGCCCATTATGTGCCAGCCGTTGTTCTAAGGGGCATAAACACACACACACACACACACACACACACATTTGCACATGTGTACTTATTAGCCCAGTTAACTTCCACTGGAGCCCTCTGAACAAAAGTTGTCTGTGCTTTCCCTGTGTTTCAGATGAGGCCCCCATGAAAGGGAGAGATTAGGCACCTGCCCAAGAGCACTCATGACAGTGCTGGACGTGGGGTGTGACTTAGCACAGCCCATGCTCCTAACTGTATGCTCAGCTGCCTTGTTCTTGTACCAAGGTCAATACTTTTACATTGTATTCATTCCCTAAAACTTGCAAACCTTTGCTAACTCTTGGTGTTTTATACTGGGGTGTGGCATAAGAAAGAGCAAGATAACACTCACAATGAAGTTTCTGCTGAGTGTGAACCTCCTGCATGAGTCACTTTCTTTACATTCAACCAATGGGTCAGACTGAGTAGATGACTGGTAACACAGCCTGATTCAAATCCCCGCCCTCCCTGCCTCTGCCGTTGGAGTCGCCAACAAAAAATGCCATTTTGCTTGAGTTACTGTGTTGGGTTTTGTTGTTGTTGTCATACAGGGGGTATTTTCATTTCATATTTTTTTATAAACTGAGAAATCATTACACTTCTTTTGGTCATCTGTCTTTATCAACCTTTTTATGTCTCACTCTTTGTACTGAAGTGATTTGCATATGGTAGATATATAATAAATATTTGGTAAGTTGGATGCAGAACTAATCAGTGTATATCAGTGTTACATGGAACATTCATTGAAGCCTTAATATGTATAAGGCCATGTATGAACTAGTCGTTTTTCCACATTTAAGAATGTATTTGACTAAGACTAATGCTGAAGACATTTCTAGCCTAATAAATCATATACTTAAAAACCTCTATCAAGAATGAAGAAGTGATTGGGGCCACAGATAAAGACCTATTATTATACTCTAATCACATTAGAGAGAAATTCTGGCTGGGGAGATCAAGGAAGGCTTTGTGAAGGAAGCAGCTGGTACATAAGTTAAGTCTGGAAAGATAGTGAAAGTGAAAAGCTGATAATGAGGTCAAGGGCAATACAAGCAGCAAGATGACGTGAGAAAGGTGAAAAGGAAGTGTCCCAGGAAAGGAAGTAGCTCAGATGGGTTGGTGTGAAAGGCACATAAAGGAGAATAACAGGAAATGAGGCTGGAAAGATATGCCAGGGTCAAACCTTGGAGAGCCTTGAAAACCAGGCCAACTAATAGTTTAGACCTAATCCTGCAGGCAACAGGGAGTCATTTACAATCCTTAAGAAGGGACAGAGCTATGTGGTCAGAGCTGTGTATGATCTTATGGTTGATTAAAATGGATTAATAGGGGGTTAAAGGACCTGCTGTCACGGTCCAGAACGAACCCTCTTAACAGGTGGGCCAGTAAATAGAAATGAAGTCTTCTCTGGTAATACTCAGTACCCTGGGATTTTCTGATTCCCTTTAGTCAACTGTTGATACATGTTGGGGCCAATAATTTTACTGTAACTTCAGCATATATATAGATAGTAAACAGAATGATTTAAGAGTTATTAACCAGAGTTATTTTCATCTGCTACTTTGCTGCTTAATTTCAAAATGTTTCCTGAATGTTTTATAGTACATCTATGATTTTTACTAACAATGTGGTAATTTGTGAACTTATTAGATTCATTTTCATCTAATTCATTAAAAATAGGGAGATTGAATTAAAAGTTTGCATTTTACAAAGTATTTAATGGAAAGTAAATCTACTGCCTAGCACATTTCAATCAGAAGGCTTATGTTCTATAAATAGAGAACATTGTACTGGAAAGATCTTGGGGCTCCTTTAAGCTGAACTCCCCCCATGCACAGATTAGGAAACCTGAAGAGATTACATGGTTTATTCAGAGTCACAGAACTAGGAATTGATTTGGTCTGAATTAGAATTCAGGCTCTTTGATGACATCACTTAGTTGCTCTAAAATGTGTTAAGCAAAGTTAAATAAATATACAATCTAACCATTACAAATAACGATTTTTAGAGCTAAACCTGGCTATAATGATTATACAAAACATAATAGTGTCATTTCATGTAAAAAGAATATAGCACCATGTGCTATAATTACATATTGAGGATTTTGTACACTTTGCTTCAAGTTGTTTAAATTTCTAATACATCTACCCAGAAAAGATGACTCTGTGGATTAAACTGAATTATTAGACTTCAGTGGGGATAAAAAATATGCTCATCCTTATAAACCTCAGTTACCTCACCAACGAAATGGAGGCAGTAACAGTGGCTACATCACAGGGCTGCCATGGGGAGAACCCAAGAAAAATGAATGTGAAAATAAAGAGTGGTTGGTTCTATGAATTCTAAATTAAACATATGCAAAGGCTCAAGAAAGGTATCACTTAAAAAAAAGTTGAATTCCCAAAAGATGGGGGAAAAGATTATGTCGATTTGCATGTATCTTTAAGTTCCTTTTCTACTTTAAAGAAACCCAAAGTGGAACTTCATGATGATGTATTAGGGGTATAATTTATGAAAAAAAGATGAAATTGAATGCCAATCCAAAAACTTTACTCAACAAAAGATTCTGCCCTTACATCAAAAAATTAGCAAGTAAATGACATTTAAATGTTTGACTTTTATGAATCCCCATTTAATTAATATTCTTATTAACAAATTAACACAGTGCCAAGTCTTGAAAGAAGGGCCTGAATCATGATTCTGTGTGATGTTATGTTTTTCAGTTTTCTCTCTTAGGTCTACAATTGCCCTTTCTTAACTCATTTTAAGTTCATATTACTCACCTTATGGTCTGTTAAGTTACTTGACAGCATAATGAAATTATGAAGTTTACTTCTGTTTACTGCATTGTATTTTTGTCTAGGAAGGGTTGTCTTTTGAGTGTTTCACTTTTATTTTGGCTAAAGGAAGTGTACAGGAGTCCTCGAATAAGTCATTTTGTTACAATATTGATGAGATGCCATAGGAACCTAATTGTTGTTCATATAATTAGCTTACGGTAAAATTGGTTTCGCTTACATTTAAAGTCTGTTGTTCTTAAAATCACAGAACCTATTGAAGACATTAAATGACATTACTAAATGTAAGTTCCCAGTCAGTTTCTTTTCATCTTGCTTAGGAAAATAAACTCAAGGTTTTTGGGGTGGAAGGTGAGCAGCATAAATCAAACCGAATGAAAATAAATTTTATTTTAAATCAAATTAGAAAAAAGAACAGAGAAAGTTATTCCCAATTTCACTTGTTTCTGCTTACCAGTCAGTAGCTGTTCCCTTTACTCCTCATTAAAACAAAATAAAACAAGCAAAAAAATCCTGTTCGTTTCATTCTGGATTTGGAAATAGTGAGAATTTTCACAATTTTGCCTGCTGTGAATCTTGTTTCTTTCCTTGCCTTTTTTCTTGTTTGGTTGCTATTGGTGATGTTTTCCTTTGTGGTTGATGATTTTTTTATTATGTTTTGTACATTTTGTTACATATTGGGACAGGGAAATTCTATAGGGCACTTCCATTCTGCCATATTAGCTTGGAATGCCCAAAGAATTATGGAGGATCTGAAACAAGATCAGTCTAGTTGGAGCCTCGAAGAAAGGGGTTGGGTGGAGGACTCTACAGGCTACATTATAAATTTTGGATTTCATCTTAAGAGCCATCAGGAAGCCTCTTAAAATTTTTAAAGAGCATGTTACTAAAATGACCAGATTCTTCTATTTAAACACCACTTGAGCAGCTGTGTGGAGGACAAAGCAGTGGAATAATGTGTGTGTTGTGGATGCTGGGAATGAGTTAGGAAGCTGCTACTGCAGTGATCCAAGTGAGAGATGACGGTGGCTTCCAGCCCAGCATCCTAACCGATATTCATAACAATAACCTTGAGTTATTGTTAAAAAGCTTAATTGTATTTGGTACATCCTTTTAAATTGCCGGAAAATATGTGATAGATTTTAACAAGATATCTGTAGAGATTTATATGGTTGGAAACAAAACTTATGCTCAGCTGTTTGGAAAATAATATCCCGAATGACTCAGTGCCTAAAGAGGTCTATTTCTAAAGAGATTATTTTCTATTAAAATTCAGATTAATGTACAAAAGGCCCAGTGTTGTCATTTACAATGGAGTATGCTGAAAGAAAGTATAAAACATTGCTCCCTAAAAATACCGAGGAAAACAGTTTCAAACAGGCCAGATTCTGACACCCACTAAGTGAATCTCTCTCAAACATTTGCTTGGAATCAACACATTTGTACACGGTGACCTTCACATAAGCATAGTCTCATATTTCTGCCATAGCAAATGTAGATTTTGAAGGAATGAAAGCAATATTGTTTTACCTATGGGATGTTTGGGTTTTAATCAAGAGGTTTTGCAATGACAGCTTATAATGAGGTAGCTGGTATTACCAAGAAAGCCATATGGAACTATCAGAGTGCTGCTGTAAATGGTATCAATTAACTGGTTTATTTTCAGAACTTTTATTAAAGTGAGTTTGATTATAGAAGCCTCAGGAAAATAAACATAGGGAGGTATTTTTTGGAGAGGGGAGGGGCAGGCAGAATGGCAGAAACCTAACAATAAAAATTCTGTTTCTAAATTAGATTAGAAAGAATAAGTGGAGATATTCACAACTAAAAATCTATAATGAGACATCCAGTGAACACAAATAGCCTTTTTATTTCATTGATCTATATGCAGTTTAAGTTAGACCATTTCTATATGTAGGAGGATTTAGATGTGCCTTTTCAATGTCTTTATTAACTTAAGGCAGGTGTTAAACACTGACAACAGCAGTACTGCTCTGGTAGGCATAACTAATAGGAAAGAGACTACCAAAACATTCGAGAACTAAATAAACCCTTTTTAGTGAACATCTCACAAAATCAATGTTTAAATCCATCTTTCATCTTATTAAAAAGAAAAGAACTTGAATAACAGAGCTTAATTTTTTAAAGTTCTAAGTCCTCTTAATTAAAAGATCCACAAATAATTAAAAACATATACAAAATTAATATTCTCAAGCTACGCAAGAAATTTAAGGAATACAGTCTTCAGGAGAAAGAGTTATGTAAATCTGGTGCTGAAAATATCAAACGTGGCTTATCTAGTGGGATTCTGATAAAACTAATAAGAATCTGTTGTTTACTATTTTACTGACATTTAGTCCTTTACATTTTGTAAAAATAAATTTTATTTATTTAATAATTTTTAACTGCAGTTGACATTCAATATTTTATTAGTTTAACCTATGAAATGATCACCCTGATAAGTCCAGTGCACTATAGTTATTATAATATTACTGACTTTATTCCCTATGTTCTATTTTACATTCTTGTGACTATTTTGTAACTACCAATTTGTATTTCCCAAACTCTTCACCTTTTTCACCCAGGCCCTTAACTCCCCTCCCATCTGGCAACCTCAATTTGTTCTATCTATGAGTTTGTTTCTATGTATTAAGTTGTTCTTTAGATTCCACATGTAAGTAAAAATCATACACAAATGGTAATATTTCATTCTTTTTTGTGGCTGAGTAATACTATTCCATGCTTTATAAGTGTCGCCTCTCCTTTATCCACTTATCTACTGATGAATACTTAATATGGCTTCCATATGTTGGCTGTTCTAAATAATGCTGATATGTTCTCAAACTGGTATTTTGGTATTTTCAAATATAAACCTAGAAGTGGGGTTGCTGGGTCATATGGTAGTTCTATTTTTAATTATTTAAACAGACCCCATACCGTCTTCCATAGTGGCTGTACCAATTCACAATCCCACCAACTGTGCATGAGGGTGTCCTTTCCTCCACATCCTCAGCAACACCTGTTTGTAGATTTACTAATAACCATTCTGACAGGTGTGAAGTGATAGCTCAATGTGGCTTTAACCTGCCTTTCCCTGATGATTAGTGATCTTGATCATCTTTTCATGTCTGTGGGCCATCTGTATGTCCTCTTTGGAGAAGTGTCTGTTCAGGTCCTCTGGCCGTTTTGTAAATTGGATTGTTTGAGGTTGTTTTTGTTTGTTTGTTTGTTTTTTGTGCTAAGTTGAATTAAGTTCTTTATATATTATGGAACTTACCAGATGTATCATTGGTGAATATCTTCTCCCATTCATTAGGGTATCTTTTTGTTTTGTTGGTGGTTGCCTTTGCTGTGTGAATCTTTTCAGTTTGATGTAGTCCAATTTATTTTTTTGTTTCCCTTGCCCAAGGAGACATATCCAAAAAAAATTTTACTAAGAACAATGCTGAAGAGTTTACTACTTATGTTTTCTTCTAGGGGTCTTATGGTTTCTGATCTTAAACATGTTTAAGACTTTAATCCATTTTGAGTTTATTCTTATATATGGTGTAAGTGGTCTAGTTTGTTATTTTTGCATGTATCTGTCCAGTTTTCCTAACACCATTTATTGAAGAGACTGTCTTTACTCCATTGTATATTCTTGCCTTTGTCAGAGATTGATTGATTATATAGGATTGGGTTTGTTTCTAGGTTATTCTGTTCCATTGATCTATGTGTCTGTTTTTATGCCAGTACCATGTTATTTTGATTACTATTATCTAGTAGTATAGTTTGATATAAGATATTGTGATACCTCCAACTTTGTTGTTCTTTCTCAAAATAACTGTCACTATTTGGAGGTCTTTTGTGTTTTCATATAAATTTTAGAATTAATTGTTCTAGTTTCAATGAAAATGCCATTGGTATTTTGATAGAGATTGCATTAAATATATAGATTGCTTTGGGTAGTATAGACATTTCAACGTTAATTCTTCCTATCCATTAGCACAGTATATTCTTCCATTTATTTGCATCTTCTTCAATTTCTCTCTTAAATGCCTTAAAGTTTTCTGAGAACAGGCCTTTTTAAGTCCTTGGTTAAATTTATTCCCAGGTATTTTATTATTTTCAATGCAACTATAAATGGAATTTTCTTAATTTTTTTCTGATAGTTCATTATTGGTGTATAAAAATGCAACTGATTTCTGAATATTAATTTTGCATCCTGCTACTTCACTAAATTCATTTATTAATTCTAATAGTATTATGGTAGAATCTTTAGGGTTCTTTATGTATAGTATCATGTCATCTGCAAATAATAACAGTTTTACTTCTTCCTTTCCAGTTTGGATGACTTCTATTTCTTTTTCTTGTCTGACTGCTGTGGCCAGGACTTCCAATACTATGCTGAATAGAAGTGGTAAAAGTGGACATACCCATCATATTCCTGATCTAAAGGAAAAAGCTTTCCATTTTTCCCCACTGAGTATGATGTTAGCTGTGGGTTTGTCACAACATGGCCTTTATTATGTTGAGGTCTGTTCCCTCTATCCCCACTTTGCTGAGAGTTGTTATCATAAATGGATGGAGGATTTTGTCAAATGCTTTTCTGCATCTATTGAGATGATTTTTATCCTTCAGTTTGTGTTGTACCACATTAATTTATTTGCAAATATTGAACCAACTTTCCATCCCAGGAATAAATCTCACTTGATCTTTTTAATGTATTGCTGAATTTGGTTTGCTAATATTTTGTTGAGAATTTTTGCATCTATGTTCATCAGTGATATTGACCTATAATTTCCTTTTTTGGTAGTATCTTTCTCTGGTTTTTGTTATCAGGGTACTGCTGGCCTCATAAAATCAGTTTGGGAGGCTTCCCTCCTCTGCAGTTTTTTGGAATACTTTGGAAAGTACAGGTATTAATTCTAATTTGAATGTTTGGTAAAATTAATCTGTGAAGTCAACAGGTCCAGGACTTTTGCTTGTTGGGAGATTTTTTTGTTTTGTTGTTTTTCTGAAGAAATTACTGATATATTTCCTTAGTAGTTATCAGTCTTTTCAGATTTTCTGTTTCTTCCTGATTTGATCTTAGAAGATATGTTTCTAGAATTTATCCATTTCTTCCAGGTTGTCCAATTTGTGGCATATATTTCATAGTATTTTCTTATAATTTTTTTGGATTTCTTTGGTGTCAGTTGTTATTTCTCTTTCATTTTTTATTTTATTACTCTTTTTACTTGGTGAATATGGCTAGAGGTATATCAGTTTTCTTCATCTTTGCATAGAATCAGCTCTTAGTTTCACTGATCTTCTCTATCAATCTTTTTAGACTATTTTAACACTCTGAACTTTATTATTTCCTTCTACTCACTTTGGCCTATGTTTGTTCTTCTTGTTCTAGTTTATTTAGGTGTAAGGTTAGATTGTTTATTTGAGATTTTTCTTGTTACTTGAGGTAAGCCTGTATTGCTATAAATTTCCACCTGAGAACTGCTTTGGCTGTGTCCTACAGATTTTGGGTCAATGTGTATTTGTTTTATTTGTCTCAAGGTAACTTGATTTCTTCCTTAATCTCCTTAACCAATTAAAATTGTTAACCAATTCATTGTTTACAACCATGTTATTTAGCTTCTATGTGTTTGTATGTTTTTCAGTTTTCTTGTAATTGATTTCTAGTTTTATACCATTATGATGAAGCAGATACATGATATGATTTCATCTTCTTAAATTTATTTGAGTATTGTTTGTGACTTAATGTGGTCTATCTGGAAGAATGTTTTATGTACACTTGAAAAGAATGTATATACTGTTACCTTTTGGGTGAAATGTCCTAAGAACATCAATTATGTCCATCTAGTCTAATGTGTCATTAAAGGCCACTGTTTCCTTGTTGATTTTCTGTCTGGATGATCTATCCACTGACATCAATGGAATGTTAAATTCCCCTACTCTGACTATATTACTGCCAATCTCTCCCTTTATATCTGTCAATATTTGCTTTATATATTTAGGTGCTCCTCACATTGGCAGCTGAAACGTTTAGAAGGGTTATATCCTCTTGTTGGATTTATCTTTATCACTATGAAATGTACTTCTTAGTCTCTTGTTACAGTCTTTGTTTTAAAGTCTGCTTTGTCTAAGTATTACTACCTTAGTTTTTTTTTTTTAAGATTTTATTTATTTTTAGGGAGAGGGGAGGGGAGAGGGAGAGAAACATCAATGTGTGGTTGACTCTCGTGTGCCTCCTACTGGGGACCTGGCCTACGGCCCAGGCATGTGCACTGACTGGGAATCAAACCAGGGACCCTTTGGTTCACAGGCCAGCACTGAGCCACACCAGCCAGTGCGCTACCTTAGATTTTGTTTTCTCATTTTCATTGGTATGAAAAATCTTTTTCCATCCCTTTACTTTTAATTTAAAGTGAGTCTCCTATAGGCAGCATAGGTATATGCCTTGTTTTTTATCCACTATGTCTCTTGATTGAAGCATTTAGTCCATTTTTACATTTAAGGTAATTATTGATAGATACATAGTTACTGCCATTTTATTAACTGTTTTGTAGTTCTCAGTTCATTTCTAATTCTCTTATTCTCTTGTATGTCGATGACTTTGTATAGTGTTATATTTGGATTCCTTTGCCTTTATTTCTGGTATATCTCTTATAGATTTTTGGTTTGTGGTTACCATGTATTTCATATAAACCAAACTATGTTTATAGCAGTCTATTTTAAGTAGATAGTCACTTAACTTTGAACTTATTCTAAAATCACTACAATTTTTATTCATCCCCTCCACATGCATGATTTTGTCATTATTTTTTACCTCTTTTGTGTGTTTACGTGTATCCCTTAATGTACTGTTGAAATTACACATGATCTTCCTACTTTTGCCTTTAACCTTTGTACTAGCTTTTAGAGTTGGTTGATCCACTGCTTTTATTAACTCTGCCTTTTCATTGAAAATTTTTTCTTTCCTATATTTTCTCTTTTCTTCTTAAAGAAGTGCATTTAACCTTTCCTCTAATACTAGTTTCCTGGTGCTGCAACACTTTAGCTTTTCTTGTCTGGGAAACTCTTTCTCTCTCCTTCAATTCTAAATGATAGTCTTGCTAGGTAGTGCATTCTTGGTTGTACGTAGGTCTCAAACTTTCATCATTTTGAATATTTTATGCCATTTTCCAATGGCCTGCAAAGGTTTTGCTGAGAAATCAGCCGACAGTCTTATGGGAAACTTCCTGGTACATAGCTAACTGCTTTTGTCTTTCTACTTTTAAGATTCCCTCTTCATTTGACCTTTGGCATCTTAATTATTATGGGTCTTGATGTGGGCCTCTTTGGGTTTGTCTTGTTGGGTACTCTATGCTTCATGAACTTTTATGTCTACTTTCTTTACCAGGTTAGGGAAGTTTTTGCTCATTATTTCTTCAAACAGGTTTTCGATTCCTTGCTCTTTCTCTCTTTCTGGTACCCCTCTGATGCAAATGTTGGTATGTTTAATACGGTCCCAGAGAAACCTTAAACCATCCTCATTTACTTTCAATCTTTTTTTCTTTTTGCTGTTCTAATTAGGAGTTTTCTGCTATCTTGTCTTCCTAATTATTGAGTTGATCCTCTGCTCCATCCGACCTGCTGTTGTTTCTATGTAATGTATTCTGCATTTCTGATTGGTCCTTTTTATGTTTTCTAACTCCATTTTTATTTTTCCTGTCTCTTTATTGAAGTTCTCACTGAGCTCATGTATTCTTCCCCTAAGTTCAATAAGCTTCCTCATAACCAATGTTTTAAACTCTAAATCTTGTAGATTGCTTGTCTCTATTCTGTTTAGTTCTTTTTCTAGAGTTTTGTCTTTGTTTCATTGGGATATGTTTGTCTCCTCATTTTGGCTAACTCCCTTTATTTGTTTCTATATATTAGGTAGATTTGCTACATCTCCTGGTCTTGGCTGAATGGCTCTGTATAATAGGTGTCCTGTGGGGCACAGTCGTATAGTCTCCCTGGTTCCTGAGTCGGGTATTCCAGGCATGTCCCTTGTGTGGGTTTGTGTACCCTTTTGTTGTAGTTGATCCTTGATTGCTGTGTCATTTCAGGGGTGGGACTGACCCTAAGGCTGACTGGCTATGACTACAGTCGATGAGCCATTGTTCAGGGGCTGACCCCCAAGACTGAGTTGCTTAGTGGGGTTATAATGCCAGCTGAGTCCACCCTTCAAGTGTGCTGTTTATGGAGCTGGGTTAGTGGTGCTCTGGTGTGGTCTGAAGCTAACCATCAGGTATGTGGGTCCTGGAGCTCTGGTGTGTTTCCAGCTTGGGGCCATCTGGTAGTACTTGCAAAGTGATCTGTGCTTGGTTAATGCTTGGGCTGAGCTTGTGGGTGCTTGGGAGAGGTTATTCTGTGAACTGAGGATGGCTATCACTAGTGTCGGGCTTGGGACCCTTTGGTAGGCAACATGATGTGAGTTGAGGCCAGCTGCCACTTGTGCCTGGTTTGTGGTCATTTAGTTGAAGCTACATTCCAAGCCAAGACTGCCACTTCTTATGCTAGGCTTGGGACTACCTGATGGGAGTTATGATGTAAGTTGAGACAAGACACCACTTGGTCTGAACTTAACATAACTTAACAAAAATACAGGACACACAGTAGTCAGGCACTATCTGATTACAGTTTGTGGGCCTTTGAGAGAGTTTAGGGATGTATACAGCACAAGCCAAGGCAGGTTGCTTATGTGGAGGAGTAGCTGGAAGAGGTTAGGCCAGGCATGTGAGTTGAATGGGGAAAAGTCTCAGGGCATCTCCAGGGCAGGCAAACAGTGTTAGCCAGGTTAATGGAATGCTCAGATTTGGCATCCACCTGGGTCAGGCAGCTGGGTGAGGGGAGGGCTCAACAAAAGAGCAATGGCACCTGCCAGCATTCCTGTCCCCAAGAGAGTTGTTTTGACTCTTGCCCTTCTAGCCTTTGCCCTGAAGCCAGTCAATTTAGTTCCTTGGCACTTTCTGAGCTGCTGTCTCCGTGCCAGAGCCCAGAGCAAGTAAGTCTGTGCATTGGCCCTTTAAGACCTGCAGTGCCTAGGTCTCCAGCCGCTCTCCGTCTCACTAGGATGTAATCCCTACTGGTTTTCACAGCCAGATATAGCAACTCATTTTCCCAGCACTTATGCCCTAGGCAGGGCAGCCCAGTATGGGGCTAGGACCCCTTGCTCCTCAGGGAGGATCTCCACAGCTGAGATATCCCTCCCAATTCTTAATCACCACACTGTGGATATGGGACCTGCCCATTCCACTTCTCTGCCCCTGCTACCAGCTTCTTTATAACTTTGACCATAGGACTTCTGTTCAGGTAGCCTTTAGGAGGTTTTCAATGATGGTTGTTCTAATTCAGTTGTAATTTTTATGTGGTAGTGGAAAGAGCACAGCATTTTCTTTCTCTACCATCTTGACTAAACGTCTCTAAACTATTTTTTAAAAATAATAATGACATTTTTAACTTTTAGGTATAATAGGGTGAGGGCTAGACCCACAACAGACCAGAGTTCTAGTTCCAGATCTCCCAATGACCAGGGTTGGTACCTTGGTCAAGTCCCGTAGAATTGGTAGGCATAAGTTGTTTTAACGTAAGCTATGAAGGTTGGATGATGAATCTAGAAGGGAAAATGCTAATGATCACAACAGTAGTTATTACAAATCCAATACGAGGTACTGTAGAACAGCATGGTTAGGCTCATAAGTTTAGATGAGTTATTCAACAGCCTGGTTCGAATCCAAGTTCCATCCTTTATAAGCAGTGTAATCGTACACTGGCTGTTCAGCTTCTCTAAGCTCTATTTACAAGCAGGGACAAAAGCAGTGCCTAGCAGTAGTCCTACAGTGTGGATCCAAAGAGCTGACGTGTCCAAAGTGCTTGTCCTATCCCTGGTATGCATTAAGGATTCTATGTATGTTGGCTGATATTATTATCTTGTTGTTATTATTTTTATCATTTTAGTAATATTATAGGATATATTTTCCTATGAAATATTTTATCAAAAATATAACCAAACTAGAAAAATTTCATGAAAACTAAATTAAAAAACATAAAAATTATAAAACTTAGCATAGCATGATAGCTGATAATGAATTAAATAAATACATCTTTTTTTTTTAATCCTCACCCAAGGCTATGTTCACTGACTTTAGAGAGAAGGGGAGAGAGAGAAACATCGATGTGAGAAACATCAATCAGTTGCCTCCTGTATGAGCCCCAACAGGGGATCAAACCCACAACCTTTTGGTGTATGGGATGACGTTCCAACCAACTGAGTCACCTGGCCAGGACTCAATAAATACATCTTTTAGGAGAAGGTATGAATCCCTTTGTATCTGAACAACACCACTGACTCCAAGAAAGGCTCACATATACTCATAAAAGAAATGTTTCAAGAGGTACTTGGACCTCGAAGTCCATTCTTGGATGTCTGTCCTCCGTTAGGAAGCCATGATCAGCATCAGTGGTTGAGCCGAATCTGACCAGCAGAGTCTTAAAACTTTTTGATGTGAATGCCTCTAAGGGTATGAATTCTTCAGTGTACCACAGTTCCTACCATACTCTCTGGTATTAATCTCAGGAAACCTCACTTTTCGGGGTTATTTGCCTGACCTCTATAGGCCTCTGACTTTGTGACCCTTGTTTTATACCTTTCAGCCCCTACTGTAGCAGGCCTTTCCTGTACTAAGGATGCTAGCATGATAGAAACCAAACACATTTCCCTGACTCCCTTGCAGTTAAGGGTCCACCATGTAACCTAGGTTCTGCATGCAGATGAATATAAGACTTGGGTAGTAGATCAGATTAACATGAGGTGGCAGCAAGTAAAACAATCAGATTTTCTGTGTGGAAGATGGCAAAAGCCTTATAGGTTCTTCTCAGCAACTGTGGCCAAAAGTTCTAGATCTACTCCTGACGTTGGCTATCTGAGGCCTGTGTGTCGGATCTGGCCCACTCTCTGTTTTTGTAAATAAAGGCCTACTGGAACACAGCCGTGCCCGTTCAGTTACCTACTGTCTACGGCTGCTTGTGTGCCACAACAGCAAAGCTGAGCGACTGTGACAGAGACCATATGGACTGTGAAGCCTAAAATTTTTACAATCTGACACTTTACAGAAAAAGTTTACAGACCTTTGGTCCCATCCCTAGATGTGTAGTTGTAGGCGACAGCTGTAGTAAAATAAGATTTTCTCATGATGTAGCTTCTCCTAGGAACAATATTCCCTGTTCTGGAGAATCTTAAGCTTAATTCTCTGGACCTTCTATAAATTTTAAAAGGTACCTACTACCATGTAATAAATTCCTTTCTGCTGACAATAGCTGGAGTGGTTACTGTTGCTGCAAGTAAAAACCCTGAATGAAACACAGAGTCACAAAACAAAGAATTAGGCTATAAAGTTTAAAAATTTTAAAGTTTAAAATACTTACATTATGTGTCATCTCAAAGTACTTCTGACAGGCTACCTGGTAATGTGTCCCTTTTACTAAATCCAAAATCTAAAATGAATGAGAAAAGAGAAAAGAATTAGAAATTAAAAGTTTCTTCTACACCAGAGTACCTCATGGTTGCTGGCCACCTCCATTCCAGACAGGAAACGCATTAAGTCCCGCAGCATGTTGTACGTCTGCAGCCTGCACACTGTGATCCTGTTGGCATTGCACAGCAGCAGTTAAGGTCAGCATTAAGCCACAGATGACAACAGATAGAAAGTGATCTTTCTGACCTACTAACTGTGAATTTCAGTAACTTTACCTTGACAACGAGATGAAAATAGATCCTAGTATTGTGACTTTGACAGTTATTTTTGGAACATCTTATTACAACATCTCTTCTAAAATTGTAGATATAAATCCGGTAATCTAAATGGTTGGTACATGAAGCAATCAAGTATACTATTTAGATTTTTATTTTCCACATTACCAGTTTATACAGATACAGCATAAAATACAGCTGTGTGCCCATCAGGAAAATTCGATGTAAACCCTTTGGATGGCTATCTGTGGAGAGGGAATGCTTTTACCTTCAATCAGATTTGTCCTTTTTTGAAATGAAGTTATTTCTAGTAAAGCTCAGCAGAATATGAGAGTAAATAGTCTATTCTGAACACCTTATTAGGAACATCATCCTATCTTTTGTAAATACAATTTGCTTTCCAATTCTACTTCATGTAATCTCTTCAGAGCGATGCAAACTCCCATTCTTATCAGCAGAGTGCAATGCCAGTTGAAATTTGTAAAGTTTCACTACCTCCCCAGCCAAATAAATAATATATATATTTGGCCTGTTTATCAAACACACTTAAAATGCTGGAATTAAGAGACAGCCTCAAATGAAGAGAAATACCATTCTACAGAAATGTCAATTTCTATCCTTTTTCAAAAGGCTAGCCTTCCTATGACAAAAAAGTGTACTTGAAGTTTCAAATTCTTGCTATCTTCATTACTGAATATAGCTTACCTCTTCTGACAGACACACAAATTACAGTTACAGAATGGGTATCATAGAATACTGATAAGAGTGTGCTTAAAAAATTGTACTTCTCTGACTGTCTCATAGATTACCTTTCTGAATTTCAGGTCATCTTGTAATTAAATCTATATGAATGACCTATGTAAATGCCAACCAATCATAGCACCCAGGATCCTGACTGTCTGCCTATCTGACGTATCCACTTTTTATGACTTATGAGAGCAAAAATGAAAAATAAATCAATTAAAATGAATGACTATACACTTTAAAAAATGAAAAAGATCACAAAATTTTCCAAGTAATTCCAACATTCTGAGCTCATATTTGCCAATGTTTTTACACATAGATAATTTAAAATGTGTTGAGGTGAACTTGCAATTGATTGTTGGCAAACATCAATGATACCAACACAGGGCTGGGCAAAAGCAGGTTCACAGTTGGTTATGTGGAAAATAATACAATAATTAACAAATAATAATACAGGAAAAACTCTGTGTTTCATGTACTTACAACTGAAAATCAACTTTTGCCAACCCCTGTATATGCATATCTGTGAATATAATTTTGGAGAAGCCAAAGCATAACATAAAGTTTAAATGATACCGTAAATTACCAGAAAAGCACTTCACAGAAATAAACAAAAAGCTCAACTGTGTGATGCATAAGTTACTTTTATATAAAAACAAAACGGTGAATCCCACATCTTATTCTCTCTATATATAATATATATACATTTCTTGTTATATATGTATGCATATATGTATGTACACATATATATAATAGAACTTGTATATAGTATTTTCCTTACAAAGTAAATAAGCAACTTATATACATACAATCTAATAAATATTAGAAAGCATGCTATAAAGGAATACTTAAAAGAAATATTAATAAAAATATATAGTTGGGTAATATACAAATAAGTAAAAAAATTTATTTAGGATAATCGACATATAAGCCACAGAATGTGAGAAAAGCAGATTTATGTATCTTGAAATTTTAGATTCAATCAAAAAAGTTAAGTTTAGATTAATCACACAATAACCACCCCACCCCACTCCACTCCCCCAGTACGCTCTTCATTAACAAAGCTATCACTTACTTTTCCTCTTTTTTGTTCCTCTTCTTTTCAGGAAGAATTTTTATTTGAAATTTTCTTGCAAATGTACGAATAAATCATTTAACTATCTATCCTCAGACAACTTTATTAATCATGTCACAGCATATATGAGTGGATAAAAGTCCCTGTATAATGGGAAATAATGGGATGATATAAAGGTACAATGGGAAAAAAGGACACTAGAGGATTTTTCATGTGCTAGAAAAGCTATCCAAAGACATATAAATTTGGGCCTAAGGAGAGGAGCTAGGGAGGAGAAAGAATACTAAGTAATAAAGATATGGGGACAATAAATGAGCTAATAGAAGAAATCCAAGAGAAGGACTGCTTTGAGGTGATCAGGTATTATCTTCATTTTAGAGATGAAGAAACATATCCTCTTAAAAATAGGGTGTCTGTCCAGTGAGAACCATTTACTATGGTAAGAATTAAAAATTAAAACATCATATGGAACTAAGTGATCCTGTTTTTCTGAAGAGAATATACAATATTTATGTTTTAAAACTAGTATAGAAAATATACAACATTACTCAAAAAATCCAACAACTAATACAAATATATACTTTAATTTTACATTATCTATATTGCAGAGACACAGGAAAAGAAATGAAGAGAAAGAGAAGGGTCTTATGGGCCAATGGATGAATTATGGCTTTTTCTCTGAGTAAAATGAGGAGCTACTGCAATGTCCTAAGCACGGGAGCGACAGCAACTGACTTACATTAACAGGAATATTTTTCCTCCAGTGTTAGGAACAGACTAGAAGGGTGGAGGAAACAGGAAACTAATTTCAAAAACCCAGAAAATAGATGATGGAGGCTTGCTTAGGATGGTAACAGTCATGGTGAGAACTGGTCAGGTTTGGAGACGGAAGGATTTTCCACTTAATGACCATACACTCTTTTTGAAAACTAGCTGTTCTATATGAAAATGCTCGACATGAGCCCTGGCTGGTGTGGCTTAGTGGACTGAGCATTAGCCTGTGAACCAAAGGGTCCCCAGTTCAATTCCTAACACGGCACATGCCTGGGTTGCAGGCCAGGTCCCCGGTAGGGGGCGCATGGCAGGTAACCACACACTGATGTTTCTCTCCCTCTCTTTCTCCCATCCTTCCCCTCTCTCTAAAAATAAATAAATAAATAAAATCTCTAAAAAAATGCTTGACATGAACTTGATCCCCACTGTTTTAGAATGAGGCTTACCAATCATTTAACTCTTCCCCCCCCGCAGACTGATTTCCTAAATGAAACTAGTTAAAATACCAACATATAAGTAACAATCTATCATGTAAAATAAATGAAAAATACCACTTATTTACTAGTCACTAAGCAATATGACTAAGATGCTTTTTAAGCAGTAACACATGAGGACAGCCCCTTTAGTGTCACCAGAAGTTTCAATGCACAACCCTTCTGCGGACAGCAGGATTTTCACACGTGAGTCTGATGCTCTACCATTTGTACATGAAGAGCAACTTGAGACTTTTTCTGCACCTTATTTTCCTAGATTTTTCTGGTATAAACATCACTGGCAAACACTATATTAAGATGTCCTACAGGTATGTCTATTTTGAGGATGGTGCTGGTGCAATCTGCTGATGGGCTGGATGACTCCAAAGCAGGAAATGCAAGTCTACATATCAAAGGATGGAAAAGGAGAACTGAGGTGTGAGCAAGATACAAAAATTCAGTTTGTGAAGAAGGAGCAAAAATAGAAACATGGCAAAGAAACACCAAAATACAAGAAGGGCAGGTGCCTGAGGGAGAATCTGTTAAACAGGATTTGGGGGCAAAAACTAAAATCTCTACAATATGTTTTACGTACCCTAGAAAGACTGTTCTTCCCAAAGTGCATCACTTAAGAGTTCATGCAGAGATGCTGAGAGTGCCCACTCCTAACCCAGTGAGGCTGAACCAGGGTGACTGAAATGCATGATGACCGGGATTCCTGAGCCATCTTTATTTCCTGAAATCCGAGGTCTTAGGAATAGCTGGTCTCATTGAAAATTTAAATTTTTTTGTTAAGTCATGATTCAAGTAACCCTTTTTTTAAGTGCCAAGTTTTGACAAAAGGGCCCGTGTCCCAGGGCCGTGGACAGACAGGCTTGACTTATAGCCAGACTACTGTGAGTCTGAGAAAGATCAAGGTTTAACCAAATGTGGTGTGCTTTTCTTTGAACTTGAAATTTTTCTTTGATGCTGAATTTTTTCTTTGATGTTTTCTCAAGAATGAAGAAATATTGGATGAGGTAATATTTTACAATGTGCTAATTTTGATCTTACCTCACCTTAGCCTTTTCAAAAATATATGCTGTGGGATATAGCATATATCCCGGATACAGGGTGTTCACAATGTGCCTGTATATATATTTTGTGTTAGAATCATATATGAAATAGATTAAATGCTTTTTAAAGAAAAAATATTCTGTAGAGAAGCCAGAATGAAGATGTGGTCAGGCAACAGTACTTTCTGACCATGTTAGTTTTGCCCACACAGCTTGTGAAGGGCCTGACCTCCATCCTCACTAACTGCCTTTGCCCATCTCAGAGGGATAGTTCCTCTGTGCCCAAGCCCTGCCCGTAGTGACTGGCCAGAGTGAGGGTCAGAAATAACACAGGTGAGGGAAGCGCATACTACACGGAGGCAGAAACTCACTGAGAGGAACAAATGCCACGAGATAAAAGGAAACAAACAGGAAGATGAAAGACTATGTGAAAGAAAAATGTGCAAAATCAGAGAAATAGGTAAATGAAATGGAGTCCACAATCTGCTACTTACATGGCTTGTCAACATTAAAGAGTAACAACCCACAGCGCACAAAAGGTGTTCCACTGAGCAATGCGCCCCCAGTTTCCATGTTCCATTCTAGAAGAGCCAGAGCACACCACGAGTTCCTCTCGTACACACAACACGAATGCCCAAAGAAGGTGTCTAAGGAGGAAACCAAGACAGGCCTAGCCTACAAGTTCCCTAATTCAGCTTCAAAATATATATAACCAATTTGAACAGTTGTCTCAAATAAAGGCATTTTTGAAACACAAGCTTATTATTTAAAGAAAATACTTCTATGAAGATCTAATATTGCTTAAATAGCAATTTGACCTTTGGTTTTTAATGTCAGTATTTCCAGACTAATGTACAAAATGTCAAGCATAATGATCCATTTATTATTCTAATCTAGTTCATCAGTAATCAAAAGGCTAAGAAAAATTAAGAATAGTGATATCAAACTACTATATTTGGTCAATCATATTCTTTAACTTTTTCTGTCTGTATTTTTAACTATTATTTTTATCAGCTAACATCCACCAAGAAGAATATTAGACCTGTTTTTCTAAATACTGCAGTTTGTCATTTTTGCAAGAAAACATTCATCATCCTTGTATTTGCTAAGTTTGGTTAAAGTATTATTTATACTCATCTATTATTTCATCCTCAAGGCAAATTGCAGTTTGGTTTTGAATTCTAATAAAGTGGCCAACCAAGATAACATTACAGTGGAAGAACAAAGAGCAAGTCAGATGGTATTTTCCTCATTTGACTGGTGACAGATCATAGCCAGCTGACAAACATGTGACAGAGCAGAATACTAGGGCGGGAGATGCTATATTCATATTTATAAACACATATAAACACATATAAAACAGAAATATAGACTGCATTTTATAACTTTGAGCCACGCTTCCTTCTCCCTTCCTAATCTCCCTAATATTCCCTACCATCTGCAAATTCCTCTCTGCCTTTTGCTTCAGTGCAGCCAGTGAGGCCCAGGTGATTGATTCTCTGGCAGCAGAATGGAGCCACCTGCCGGCCTTGGCTTCTGTGAGCAGAGCGCTGTTACAGCTAAGTATGCGACACTCACACAGTTCTTGTGCCTCTAATTCAGGGTCACATTGTGTCTCATTTAAATGTGATAATAAACTTGTTTCTCCCTAAAAAGCACAACATTTCAAATGCAGACCATGCTGATTTTTGTCCATTTCATTTCTAGCCTGCCTTACTCCAAAGGTGGGAGAAAACGTGAGAGAGGCCAAGTCTGGAACACTCTCAAACACATGGCTTCTGTTTCTCGCACACTCAGAAGAGTTTATCCTGTGCTGCCTACAATTCTGCTGTGACCTTCGTTTGCTGGCAGATCAGGGTAAGTTTCCCCCTCGTGAAGATAACCTTTCATTCACTTCAAACATATATGCTAAGAACTTTTCTGACACATTCCTCATTGCCTTTAAACATGGTTATCTGACCAAACTGATCTACCTCCAAATGTCTTGAAGACCTATCTTGTGCTCTCCATTGTTCAGACTCTCATCATTCTCTTTATTATCACAAAGCTTCTAGATTTATTCTTTCCTTACTCAAGAAAGCTTCCAAACTGCCACCATAGTAACTTTTCTAAAATCTAAATATAGTCCTGCCATTGCTGCTTCCTGCCGTGGAGGGGGTGCGAGCTCTTCATCGCTGTTCACATGGCTGTCTTCAGCAACCACAGTCTCCCTCTCTGGGCCCGGCTGGCCACAAGGTCCTTGCACTCTAGCCCAGCTTCTCCCACAGTCTCTTTAGCACACAAAATCCTAGGGGTGAATCAGTGGGTGATGTGGTTCAACCCAGAATTATCTCAGCTTCCTCATGACAAGACTTATTGGGGTGGTATTTCTAATCTAATTTGTCCCTAGAACCTGTTTTCATAGATCTCCCAGGACTAGGGTGCCTCAGAAGACACCCTGACAACCTTACCTAAATACTTGTAGGGCCACCTTTCCCAGGTCTCATTATTTTCCTTTATCTTCTCTAGTGTTCTCTTACCACACTTAATTTGTTTATTGTCTGTCTCCCCCACTGGTATATCAGCTCCAGGAAGACAGGGGCCTTGTTAGGTGTGTTCATCACTATATCCCTGGTGTCTGGAATGGTGACTGGCATACAGTCCTCGTGCAATTATTATCTGTTGATGTTGAATGAATGTTATTTCTTTTGTGTGATAAGCCTCACTTTCCTCTGCTGGGGAAACCCCTACTCAACTTTCAAATCCAATTGAAGTAATACTCCCTGCCCCAGCAAGTCTGTCTCCTCTGAATCTACAAATCCTTAGAATATATTTTTACTAAAGCAATTATCATGCCTTATTTTAGTTAATTGTGCCTTTTTTACTCCACTAGGCTAAAAGCTCTAAAATAGTTTCTTAATCATCTTTCTACTTCCAGATTTGAACATAATGAAAACTCGGTGACATGATGAGCGTTCAGTAAATGTTTATTGAGTGATAAAGTAAATGTCTTTTCTTACCAGAGCAACTTCTGTTTCAACCAGCCTTAGAATACTTCTACTAGAACCTATGCAATTAAGACAGTTGCCCTCTCTCCCTCCCTTCCTCCCTCCCCTTCCTCCCTCTGTCTCTCTCTCTTTCTGTTTTCATTGTAGCACCACAGGGGAAAAAAGTCACTTAATTTAGTTCTTCGGCAAGTCTTAAAAGGCTTAATAACTTGAAACCTGCCCCCACTACCACTCTCCTGTCACCTGCCCAACTCCCGCTGACACGGTAGCAGTGGAGGTGGGTATGGGGTTACAGCTCTCACTCCACAGCCTAGAAAAGACTGAAGGGGCAGAAGTAACATTCCAGCCTGAGTAGCCAGTGCTCACTGTAGCTAAATCCACTGCAGCACCGCCCCACACACTGCCACAGAACCCAGTGCAGGCAGCTGGGACACCTCAGATAGTAAAGACAGCGTGGCTGGCAGCCTCTGGTTACAGGGAAGCAGCACCAGGAACTCACAGACCCAGAGCCCCATAGCCTGTCATCCCACCACCAGGGGGGTGTCCTAAGACCAAAGTCATGGAGGGGACATCACCTCCTCAAGATAGGTGCATTTTCCACAGCCAGGGCAACACCGCCCCACTGAAACACTGAAGTCCCAGTAGTGCAGGTAAGAGAAAACAAAAACTGGTGCTACAGCATCATCTACTGGAAAACAAAAGAAAGACCTCTACTTACAAACCTAAATTGTCAACACAAAACAGTACCTAAAAAAGATTTCAATTCCTCAATTGTCCAGGCAGAAAAATAATCCAGCAGTACCATGTATAACCAAGGTAACAAGGTAGCTCAGAAAGAAACTGAAGTCTCCAAAAACCAATCTCAAAGACATAGAACACCGTGATTAAAATGACAGGAATTCAAAATTGTAGTTTTAAAAAAACTAAATGAGATACAAGAAAGCTCAGAAAGGCAGTTCAATGATCTCAGAAATAAAATAAATGAATAAAAGGAGTACTTTACCAAAGAGACTGAAGCTGTAAAAAAAAAAAAAAAAAGAAAAAGAAAAGAAAGAAAGAAATTCTAAGCTGAAACTCAATACATGAGATGAAGAATAAATGAGAGAGCTTAGGAAACAGAGCAGACCAGACAGAAGAAAGAACTAGAGATTTCAAAGAGAGAAATCTGGAAATGACTCAGGTGGAAGAACAAAAAGAACTGAGAGTTAAAAAATGAGAGAACTCTACAAGAACTATCTGACTCCATTAGAACAAACAATATAAGAATAACAGATATATCAGGAAAAACAGAGAGAGAAGGGGACAGGGAGCCTATTCAAACATACAACAAGAACGACCCAAACCTGTGGAAAGAGCTGGACCCTTGAATCCAAGAAGTTAATACAACACCTAATTATCTCAATGCAAAAGACCTCCAAGACACATTATATTAAAGCTGTCAAAAGTTAATGACAAAGAACGAATTCTTAAGGCAAAAAAGAGGACTGTAAACTATAAAGAAAACACCATTCGATTATCACTGGATGTTTCAGCAGAAATCTTACAGGCTCGGAGTAAGTGGAATCAAATACTCAAATATATTAAAAGAGAGAAATGATCAGCCAAGAATAATATATCCATCAAAGTTACTCTTCAGATATGAGGGAGAAATACAGGCTTTTCCAGACAGACAAAAGCTGAGGGAGTTCACCACCACAAGACCTGCAGTACAGAAAGGTTAAAAGGAGTTTTTATACCTAAAACAAAAAGACAAAAGGATACAAGACTGCAAGATGACAAAGACAGAGAGAAGCAGGAAACTGCAATTCTATTTTACAATAGGCTATTAAGCAATTATAACAAGGATATAAGGAGGTAAAAGCATTTAAAAAATAAAGTTTCTGCAATTCGGAAATGAACGCACAGCATAAAAAAGGGTAAGTTAAGAACATAAAAGGGGCAAGGGAAAAGGACTGAACTTGCACATGTGAATGGAGATAAGAATCAATTACAAGAAAAAGAACTACTGTATGTATAAAACTTTTTTCATAAATCATAACACAAATCTAGAACTGAATTTGGAGCCAAAGAAGCCATTTCAAACCTATTTTAGTAGGGGAGGTGTTTGCAGGAAGTATTTAGCTAACTAAAATTTTTAAAAGATATTGTTTTGAGTACTTTAATAGTAAAGATGATGTACAGGTGATTAACTTTGCATCTTCATGTAATTAGTACATTTTATCAGTGTAATAACTGATCATACTGTTTTTGTTATGGATTATAATACTGAGGCAAGTATTTCCTTCAAGAGTTTAAGAATTTAACTTCATCTATGAACAGAATTGATAGGCTATAGTTTCTTTAACAAGCACACCTATAATCCCTTAAATGCGTCTTGTTCTCTTGGTTCAGTTCCTTTGTTCACGTCATCCCTGTACTCTGAGTCTGTCCTCTCGTTCTTTTCTCCACCTATCCCCAATCTGTCCATCCACATTCCATCCATCTTTATGTATCAGCTCAAATCCGAAATTCAAAGAGGTTTATTTTCAGTGCCTTAAGTAGAATTAATACCTCTTAAACATAGAGTTCCTGTATGACCCAGCAGTTCCACTCCTAGGTACATAGCCAAGAGAGATGAAAACCGATGGTCACATAAAAACCAGTGCATGGATGTTTTTTGCAGCATTATTCAAACAGTCCCAGTGTGAAAACTACCAAATAGCCATCAAATGATGACTGGATAAACGAATGTGTTACACCCACACAGTGGAGTATCATCCAGCCACAAAAAGAAAGTACTGATATGTGCTGCAACCTGGAAAACATTTTGTTAAGTGAAAGAAACCAGTTACAAAAGACCATACACTATATGATTCTGTTGTATGAAATGTCCAGAATACGCACATCTGTAAAGACAGAAAGTAGATTAGTGGTTGTCTAGGGCTTGGGTGGAGTAGGGGGTGATAACTAAAGAGCACAAGGGTTTCCTTTTGAGGTGATGAAAATGTTCTAAAATACTAAAAACCATTGAATTGTGAATTTCAAATGAGTGAACTGTAAAATATGTAAATCATATCTCAATAAAGCTATTATAAAACACTAAATTTAAAAATTAGTACCTCCTATCCATATTCCTATATGCATTGTTATACCTCTAATAAAATACTTAGCACAGTCTGGTTATAATTATTAATTCAAGAACTCCATCTTTCTTATTGTATTATGAAGCTCCAAAAAGAAAAAAATAGTGTTTTTTGGTACTCTCTAACAAGCAAGTGCTTTTCTCTTGTAAATATTAATTTAATGGAACTTCTTCACAATTATGTTCCATCCCCTATAAAACAAAAATGCGAAAAAAATAATTGAATGTCTCCACAAAGTGTTGTTACAAAATGGTATTCCTTAATTTTTATACTTAATTAGGTTTTGGAAAAAAAATGTCTGCTCTCACATATTATAAAAAATATCTAGCTCTGGCTGGTGTGGCTCAGTGGACTGAGTGGCAGCCTGCAAACCAAAAGGTCACTGGTTCGAGTCCCAGTCAGGGTACATGCCTGGGTTGCAGGCCAGGTCCCTGGTGCGGGGCATGCGAGAGGCAACCACACATTGATGTTTCTCTCCCTCTCTCTCTTCCCCTCTCTCTAAAAATAAATAAATGAAATCTTAAAAAATAGTCAAAAAAGAAAAAAATTTATAAAATCTAGAACTGAGATATATAACATAAAAAAAAGGAAACAGAGGAAAACATAATAGAATACTGCCAAACTAAAAGAGCACACAGAAACACAAGAAAAAAAGAAACAATGGAGATACAGAGCAACCAGAAAACAAAATAAAATGGCTATACTAAGTTCTCATATTTCAAGAATCACCCTAAATGTAAATGGACTGAACTTTGTTAACTTGACCCCACAGGCCAGTGAAGTAAAAGCAAAACCAAGTAAATGGAACCATATCAAACTAAAAAGCTTCTGCAGAGCAAAAGAGGATATTTGCAAATGATATCTCTCATAAGGTGCTAATATCTGAAATATATAAAGAACTCATACAACTGGACAACAACAGAAAATAATCCAATTAAGAAATGGGCAGAAGACCTGAACACTTTTCCCAAGAATACATATGGCTAGCAGATATATAAAAAATTGCTCCATTTCATTAGTTATAAGGGATACACAAATCAAAACCACAGTGAGATACCACCTCACATCTGTTAGAATGGCCATCATGAATGAGACAAG
The DNA here is from genome assembly GCA_028533065.1 of Trachops cirrhosus. Lineage (NCBI taxonomy): Eukaryota > Metazoa > Chordata > Mammalia > Chiroptera > Phyllostomidae > Trachops > Trachops cirrhosus. Next base: position 115,415,921 of record CM052541.1, on the reverse strand, counting down.
AAGTAACAAGTATCGGAGAGGATATAGAGAGAAGGAAACCCTCATGCATGGCTGATGGGAATGTAAATTTGTGTAGCCTCTATGAAAACAGCATGGAGGTTCCTCAAAAAACTAACAGAGCTACCGTATGACCCAGCAATTCCTCTTTTGGGTATCTGGACAAAAAAAATGAAAACACTTATCATAAAGATATAAGTACCCATATATTCACTGTAGCATTATTCACAGTAGCCAGAACTTGGAAACAACCTAAGTGTCCTTTGATGGATGGCTGAATAAAGATGTGGTACAAAGTACTCAGCGTTAAAAAAAATGATGAAATATTTCCATTTGTGACAACATGAATGGATCTTAAGATCCATCCATTCATGTTAAGTGAAGTAAATCAGACAGAAAAGGATAAGAACCATATGATTTCACTTATTAGGATATAAAACAGAAAGCAACAAGCAAACTCATTACACAGACTACACAGCATGATAGTTACCAGAGGGGAAGGGGGGTGAAGGTATATAAAAAGAGTAAATTTTCTTGTAAGACTAGTTTTCAGTTTAATGGAAGTAAACTTTATTAGGTTTAGCTAACAAAGGCATATGTTATTTGACTTCCAAAGTGATTTTTATTTGAACCACCTTGACTAATATTAAATAATCTTCAAATGACCGTCAGTCTAGAAGAAAGGAGGCTATACACAGAAATGTGTGATAGAGCCCAAACTACAACCACATGCTCCTGGCGCCAAAGCTAATGCTCAGCTTTCCATCTTCTCCTTAATGCAGTTCTAAGTTGCACCCAGAACAATGTACACATTTTCAACTACAAAACAGAGAAAAGCAAGCTAAATGCAGCAAAGTACTGCTCTTATAAATCAGAAGAGATGCTCCTGGAGAAATAGATAGAAAAGCTGCTTTTAAAAGCAGTTACTGTTCATAAAGTAATGGACAGACTGACTACCATCATCTATTGGTAAGTACCCTCACCTACGAAAAAAAGAAGAGTTTTAGATAGTTCAGATTTATATGAACATTGAATAGTCTTTGAGATTTATCTTTGCCATAAAATCTTTTTGACATAGTGTTACTTTTAAGCCTTTGAAACTACTTTGAAAGATTTCTTCATTAGATTTAATATGTTCACTAACTTCTTTAGAACTGTTGTGCTGTGAAACCTCTCAAAAAGCATAAAGAGCATACTTTTTTCCTCATATTTCATGATTTTGCTATCAGTAGCAAGTTTTCTTGGAAGCACCAATAAGATTTGCTTTTAGCCCTGGCTGGTGTAGCTCAGTGGATTGAGCACGGGCTGCGAACCAAAGGGTCTCTAGTTCAATTCCCAGTCAGGGCACATGCCTGGGTTGCAGGCCAGGTCCCCAGTAGGGGATGTGCAAAAGGCAACCACACATTGATGTTTCTTTCCCTCTCTTTCTCCCTCCCTTCCTGTCTCTAAAATAAATCTTTAAAAAAAAAAAGATTTGCTTTTAAATAATCATTAATGGTTATGTTGAATCAAAATTATAAAACATAATTCCCTGTGCTATACAAATTTTTTAAAAACCCTAAAATGTGAAGTAAAAGAATTTCAAAAATATATTTGTAAATAATGCATCATTTCAATGAGAAATACTGAAAAAAGAGTAGGCTTATACTCATTTATAGTTCAACATGCAGAAGTTAAGTATTGGTTGTAATGGGTCAAACACAATTGTTTGCTAGTAGCAAACGTTAAAATATGTGGAAATAGAAGCTAATCATTCTAATACTCAATAGTCTCAACAAACTGTTTACAGCAGTGCTATCCAATACAAATAGGAGTGACATTTGTAATTTTAAATGGTCTATATCCATAATTATAAAGGTAAAAAAGATAAAATTAATTTTAATAATTTAAATGATTAAATCATGGTTGCTGATTTAAATTAGTTTTGTCATTTCAACATGTAATCAATATAAAAATATCATTACTGAAATATTTTACAATGCTTATTTTTTATACTAATTTGTTAAAAGCTGTTATATATTTTAAACTTATAGCAAGTGGTATGCTTGAGCTGACTCAGACTGGCTTGTGAGAGTTGATTGTGCATATCTGTTCTCACGTCAGGGTTTGTCACATCACACTGGTAGTTTGACACTGGCCACAGTACAATAGCACATTTACATCACAATAATCGGCAGATGACATAAATCAGAGCTCCCCCCACTCCTAGAGAGCTGGTTTACCAACACATCACAGCCTTCAGCCCCTCCCAATTTGAACCAGCCACATGTCTTGTACCGAAGAGTCATCGTATGTAGCTAGTGGCCACTACACTAACAGCATAGCCCCAGCATACAAACAGAATCAGACTTGCAGAGCTAGCAATCTGTAATGGTCAAATGTCCTTCCCTGTTCTAGAAATACTATGAATGATTGGAAAGAAACAAGAAAGTAGGGCCCATTCCCAGGAGAACCACCAACTGTCCCCAAATAGGCTCAGACATTATTAGACTTACTAAACAAAGACTTTTAATCAACTGTCTTAAACATTCTCAGAAAACAGAAACCAGAAGAATGATCTTAACAGATAGAAAACAGCAATAAACAGAATGAAACTATAAAAAGGACCCAGACAGAAATTCTACTGAAAGTCATAGTAACTAAAAGAAAAATGAAAAAGCCAATTTCGGCAGGCACTAAAAAAAGAATGAGCAGACTTGAAGGTAGGTCAATTGAGATCACCCAGTCTGAAGAGTAGAAAAAAATAAATATTGAAGAAAATATGAACACAGCCAAAGACATAGTGGCACACTGTCAAGTGTACCAACGGTTGCATAAAAGGTCCCCAGAAGTAACAGACAGAAAGGGATAGAAAGAATAATTGAAATAATAGCTGAAAATCTCCCAAACTTGATCAAAGACACACATGGAAGTAGCTCCACAAACTCCAGGAATGACGCATACAAAGAGATCCACACTGAAGCGCATTAAAAGCAAACCGGGAAAGGACACAGAGAGAACCTGGAGAGCTGCAAGACAGGCTCGTCACTGCACTCCAGAGACAGTCGACACACTAACAGATGATTTTCTCAGCAAAAACCGCGCAGGCAAGAAGGCAGTGAGACAACATATTTTGCTGAAAAACTAAAACTGTCAACCAAAACTATTCCTTCAAAAATGAAGGGGAAATTAAGACAGTCCCAGATAAACAAAAGCTGAGGGAATTTGTTGCTCCTAGAACTGCCCTATAAGAAATGCTAAAGGGACTCCTTCAGGCAGGAACAAAAGGTCACTACATAACTCAATACCATAGAAAATTAGAGACACTAGTACAGGTATATAAAAGCCAGTACTTTTATATGTAACTCTCCTCTTTTTCTTCCAATGTGATTTAAAAGACAAATACATAAATAATCATAAATTGCTGTCAATGGCCATATATAATATACAGGGTCTGGCACAAATAACACCCCTTTTTTAATTACAAAATCATAAGCATGTAATTCTGTAACATAACAATATCACACTCAAGCACACCACATGACATTTTAGGTGAAATGTTCAAATTAAAACTGTAAATTATTACACCCATATTATTACCCCACCAACCACACTCAAGCAGGCCTTACTTCTGCCGGGCCCTATATGAAGATGTAATTTGTGTAGACAAAAAAGGAGACAGAGCTATAGAGAAGCAGAGTTTATTTCTCTGAATGAAACCCAAAAGAATTTAAATTCTTTTAAATTCTTCTTTAAAAAGGAGAATAAGAAAAAAAAAATACTACAGGAGCAGAGCAACGCAGTGGAAGGAAGTTGAGCCTAGGGCCAGGTGAGGTGTGAACGCTGGCCTTCTTGTACATTAAGCTCTATGGTTTGAGCGGCCTCTTATCTTTTACAAACTTCAGCTTTCTCTTCTGAAACACAAGGACAACACTGTGACAAAAATCAAATGAGATACAGTTTAAGAAAGAAAAACTGCTAAAAAGTAAAAGCATTCATAGATTACAACAAAAGATATTAGCTCCACTGTGGCATATATAAGTATTACAATGAACCTTTTTATGTTTGTGGCACATAGTGGAGTTCACTTCAGTTTTAAATTGCATTTCCCTAATACCTAGTGATGAACATTTTTTCATGTATTTATCAGTCACATATTTTTCTCTGATGAAATGTCTGTTCAAAACTTGTACATACTTAAACACTGTTTTGTTATTATTGAGTTTTGAGAGTTCTTTGCATCGTTATATGTTCTCCATATAAGTATTTTATGAAATACATACCTTGCAAATATTTTTTCCAATCTATGGCTTATTTTATCATTCTCTCAACACTGTTTACAGAAAATTTTAACTTTGCTAAAGTCTAATTTATCAACATTTTTCCCTCATGGGACGTGCCAAACCTAAGGTCATTCATATTTTCATGCTTTCTTGTAGAAGCTTTACATTTTGCATTTTGAACTATGATCCACTTCAAGTTAATTTTTCTATACGGTGTGAGGTATGAATCTATGTCCTCCCCCTCCCCTACTCCTGGCGGATGGACATTCAGTTGTTCTGGAACTACTTGTTCTAAATACTACCCTTTCCCTATAGAACTGCCCAGGTACCTTTAAAAACCAGTTTAAAAACCAGTTGGCCATACATATGTGGGCCTGTTTCTTCCCAGTTGAATCTCTATGTTTATCATTTCCCTGATACCACACTGTCCAGACTCCAGCAACTTTATAGTAAGTCTTGGAATTCTGGTTTTCCCCTTTGATTGCTTCCATCAGTGTTTCAGCATAAAGATCTTGCACATATTTTGATAAATACATTTAAAAACCAGTAATATCTTTCTGCTATTCTTGCATACGGCACTTTAATTTTTTTTTTAGTTTCCAATTGTTCATAATTGATTTTTGTAGGCTGACTTAGAATCCCACCATCTATTAGTTACAATAGTGTTTTGGTAGATTCATTGAGATGTTTTTTCATTACTCACATTGAGAACAGAAAAAGGTTTTTTTCTTTCTTCCTTTCTAATTTGCCTTTTATTTTTATTTTTCTTGCCTTATTGTACTGATTATAGTTGGAAAACATATTTTCTATAGTTTCAGTTCATTTAAATTTTTAATGGCATTTTGAAGACCCCAAATATGATCTGTCTGGATTAATGTTCTACGTGCACATGAAAAAAATTGTGTTCACCTGTTGTTTGGTGTTGTATTCTATAAATGTCAATTAGGGCAGTCAGGATGGTTGACAGTGTTGCTCAAGCCTTCTATACACTTACTGATTTTCTGTCTGCTTGTTCCATTAATTGCTGAAAGAGGAGTGCTGAAGTCTCCAAATATCATTGTGGATTTTTCTAGTTCTCCTTTCAGTTCTGTTTTTGCTTCATGTGTTTTTAAGATATGCTGTTGGGGTATAGATATTTAGAATTTTGATATCTTGTTGGTGAACTGACCTCCATGTTTTTCCCTTTTGGGAGAGGGCTGAGAAATAAGTGCAGGCCTGTACATTTTCTTCAGCTTTATTTTGCTGTTCTACCGCTCTCTTCTTAAGCTGGATACCAAGCTCATTCAAGAAGGGAAATGAAATGTGATCCCATAAATATGTCTTTTTAAAAAAGTATGTAATGTCAGAACAGTCACAATACCCTCTCTTCTGGTCACCAAAATTATAATATTTAATATTGAAATATTTCTAAAAGTTGAAGGTAGTTTTTTCAAGTAGTTTTTTTCTAAAAAGTAGCTCCACTGAGTTTTACCTTATGTACATTTAATGGTGTTTTTCTTGACTTTCATTCAATATTTTAACATTCACATGGACTTTTTAAGATGTAATTTACTCTTATGCCAACCTGCAACTAAGCATTTAACAAAATATTTTACTTGAATTTTTTACTCATCAACATTCTACCCTTTAGAACACAGTCCACCCAGTGTTTCACTCTACTGAGATCCATTCAATAAAGACATCAGATGAAAGCCAAGTATTATTTACAGCTTGCCCTGGTGCACTATACATTTGTGTTTATCTCAGATAAAAGGTTACAATGCAGGACCAAAGGATAATGTGGAAATTACTAGCCAGCTCAACTAAGTAAGGAATCTACTTACGGATCAAGAGGATCCATAACTTGCAATGTAGGAAAGCAATGGAGTTAAAGGAAAGCATAAACGAACATAATTATTATTATTAAATAAAAACAATCTGTCAGTAGACATGGTAATAAATAGGAGACTTCCAGCCATAATGGTAGATACACTTTGCTTCCTTGCACAACCAAAAGAAGGAAAACAACAAATTTAAAAACAAAGACTATAAGAACTGCCAGAAAATCTAACTGTATGGAAGTCCAACAACCAAGGAGTTAAAGAAGAAACATTCATCCAGACTGGTAGGAGGGGCGGAGATGGGCAGCCGGGGCAGAGAGGACCTGCAGCAAGGCAACAGACCAGGTGGGTGAGTCAGTAGCTGGCAAACCAGGCAGGCCCACATTCACCTGCAAATAAAGTTAGGAGGAACAACTAGGGAGAGAGACATACTGCACAACCCAGGGTTCCAGCATGGGAAACAAAAGCCTCAAAACCTCTGGCTGTAAAAGCCTATGGGAGTTGTAGCAGTGGGAGAAAACTTCCAGCCTCATAGGAGAGTACACTGGAGGGACCCACAAGGTCCTAGAATGTATCCAAGCCCACCCACCTGGGAATCAGCACATGAAAGGACACAGTCTGCTTCTGGGAAGCTAGGGAAGTGACTGAAAGCAGGGTGAGAGCCAATCAAGTGGCACTGTTCCCTCTTTGACCCCTCCCCACTTATGGCACCAAAACAGAGCTCTGTGGGTTGCCCCCACCCTGGCAAATACCTAAGGCTCCGCCCCTTATAATGTAACGGGTGTGCTGATACAAAGAAACATGGCCCAAATGAAAGATCAAAATTCCACAAAAAGAACTAAGCAATGAAGAGATAGACAACCTATCAGATGCAGAGTTCAAAAACACTGGTAGCCAGGATGCTTGCACAAATGCTTGAGTTCGGTTGCAAAATAAAGGAAGAAATGAAGGCTATGCAAAGTGAAATAAAGGAAAATATACAGGAACCAACAGTGAAGGGAAGGAAATGAGGACTCAAATCAAAGATTTAGAATAGAAGGAAGAAATAAACATTCAGCCAGAACAGAATGAAGAAACAAGAATTTAAAAAAATGAGGAGAGGCTTAGGAACCCCCAGGACAACTTTAAATGTTCCAACATCCCAATCATAGGGGTGCCACAAGAAGAGGAAGAGCAGAAAATTGAAAACTTAGTTGAAAACATAATGAAGGAGAACTTCCCTAATCTGGCAAAGGAAATAGACTTCCAGGAAGTCCAGGAAGCTCAGAGAGTCCCAAAAAAGTTGGACCCAAGAAAGTACACACCAAGGCACATCATAAATACATTACCCAAGATTAAAGATAAGGGAAGAATCTTAAAAGCAGCAAGAGAAAAGGAGACAGTTACGTACAAAGGAGTTCCCATAAGACTATGAGCAGATTTCTCAAAAGAAACCTTGCAGGCAAGAATGGGCTGGAAAGAAGTATTCAAAGTCATGAAAGGCAAGAACTGCATCCAAAATTACTCTATCCAGCAGAGATCATCTAGAATTGAAGGGCAGATAAAATGCTTCCCTGATAAGGTCAAGTTAAAGGAATTCATCATCACCAAGCCCTTATTATATGAAAAGTTAAAGGGACTTACCTAAGAAAAAGATAAAACTAGTAACAGTAAAATGACAACAAACTCACAACAACTATCAACAACTGAACCTAAAAAATGAACAAACAAACAAAAACTAAGCAAACAACTAGAACAGGAACAGAATCATAGAAATGGAGATCATATGGAGGGTTATCAGCGGGGAGGAGGAGGGAGAGAATGGAGGAAAAGGTACAGGGAATAAGAAGCATAATTCGTAGGTACAAAATAGACAGGGAAGTTAAGAATGGTATAGGAGATGGAGAAGCCAAAGAACTATGTATGACCCATGGATATGAACTGAGGGTGGGGGTGAGGGTGGGAAATGCTGGAGGGTAGGTGGGTGCAGGGCAGAGGGGGATAAGGGGAGAAAAAAATGGGACAACTGTAAGAGCATATTCAGTAAAACATACTTAAAAATAAATAAGTAGCCTGTATTTTTTTTTAAAAAAGTGATTATTTACAATTGCTGAAAAAAGCCTCTAATTCTTTACTTTGAGATTCCCTATCAAATTTGTCATCTACAGTTCCTAACCTTTCCTATGTCCAGAGCACCATTCCTCCTCCACTTACTCTCAGCTAATGATCAGACCTCTTACTATACAAGGAAGAGTAAGGCCACTTGATAATTCCACCAGCTTCTCTTTGCTCTGCCACTAAGCTTTTCTGTATATTCCCACACTGGTTGAGGGATACGTCTTTTTCTGTCACTATCCTTTGTCCAAGTATATCTCCCCCTTTTCTTCAGTAAGGTTCACAATGCCATTGAGTTCCAATTTGCCTCTCTCCACACCCCACAGAAAACACTCCAGCATTTGCTTCATACCTAAATATGCTCACTTACTTGAAACATTTTTTCAGCACCTACCAAGTGCCAAGTCACTAAATTACTATGAGAGAGAAAGTTAAATAAAAACCCAGTCCTCCTTTTAGGAAATTCACAAACTTGTGGGAAAGATAAATAGTTAAGAAAAATCATTACAATTGGTTTAATAAGAGCAAAGGTATGTAAGGTATAATCGTGGTATAAAGAAAACATAACAATAGTTAGAGAGAGATTATGTTTTTTTAATATCTTTATGAAGCCCACCCTCTCTGATGGGTTTTCTCTTTCTACAAATGGGCTCAGGTCTCCTCTAGCCATAAACACACACACACACACAAACCATTCTATGACGAGTAAACTAGTATTGCTGCCATCCCCTTTCACCAGCATGTTTTTTGAAAATGTCACTTATACTCACTGTCTGCGAATCCAATCCATTGTCCTTTATTCATTCACCTTCTGTGATCTTGGTTTCCACCACTATATTGACACCTCTCACCAAATCAAAGCTGAGTAAGACACTCAACATATTACCTTTTCTCAGTCCTCATTTTACAAAGCTATGAAGGACTGTTATGGACTGTACCCTCTTCTCCAAATTCTCTCCTTGACTTTTGTGATATTTTACTTCCCTGATACCTCCCTCTGCTCCCAATTCCATTCAGTCTTCACTGATTCCACTTTCTTCTACAGCTTCAGAAAGGGCAGCATTAGCTAAGATTCCCTTTGAAATATGACTTTGACTCCCTACCTCCTCATTCCACTGTTTTGTTCTCCCTCTCTCCCATAGGAAACTCATGATAATCAGCTCTACAGTAACCTGAGCTTGAGAAAAATAATCATGAAATTAGAGGGCCTGGCTTCAATTTCTGATTCTACTACTGACTTATTAGCTGTGTACCACAGGCATGTCACATCCTATAACCCCGTAAAAGAGAATGGCTTTCTAATGTTCCTTCCAATCCCACAGTTCTACAGTTCTAACTGAGAAGAACATCAGACTTTTAGTTCTGACTTCTCTAATGCACTACAAAACCACATTCTATCTGCCATCTAAATGCCCCACCTCTAAAATGAATCTCCTTAACCAAATACTTCTTTAAGTTGCCCACTAATATTTATGCACTGGTGTCACCATTATCTTAAACTTAATCCTAATAATCTTAGACACACACTGCCTTTCATTCATGCATTCTCTCTTCCTAATTCCCAACCCCCCTTCTCAAGGCCTAACTCAAACAAAATCTCTTCCAAAAAGTGCTCCTTGGCCTCTCCTGCTGGTTATAGTACCTGCCTTCTTCAGGAGATCCAAGATATTCTCTGTGTACTGTGGTCTCCCCCATTACCTGTGGTTTCAGTTACAACAGTCAGTGGCAGTCCAAAATATTAAATTTCCCCCACCATCAGCACAGCCTTGTTCCTGACATCCAACCATTGACACTGTCATGGCTTACTGATCTGGGGTCACTTGAAGTAGATGATCCTCTACATCAGAAGGTCAACAGCAGCCTTAAGTTACATTCACATCATGCATTTCACTTCATCTCATCATGCAGACAATTTTATCATCTCACATCATCACCAGAAGAAGGGGGAGTATAGTACATAACACATTTTGAAAAAGAAAGAAACTACTTTCACACCATTTTATTACAGTATATTGTTATAATTGTTTTAGTTTATTATTAGGTATAATTGTTAATCTCTTACTGTGCCTAATTTATAAATTACACTTTGTCACAGGTATGTATGTATAGGAAAAACACAGTATTTGCTGTAATATCAGGCATCCACCGGGGGGTCTTGGAACATATCCCCTATGGATAAGTGGGGGACTACTGTACTTCTCTCGTGACACTTGGCATACTTGCCCCCAGACTCTTGGTTCTGTGGAAGCAGCAGGATTTACATACAGTTCTGCTTTGCATCCCCCCAATAGCACCTTGGGCACTGTCTTGTCCAGAACACTGAAAAACTCAAATATTTAAATTGAATTAAGCTAAATTCAACCTCAACTTTGGACAGTGTAGAAGTAGTAGTATTCTAGAGTAATTATTTTCTTCAAGTAGAAATAATTGTTTATGGATACATGATTTAGATGTTCCAGCTGTAAAATACATATATTGTTCTTAAACTCTGAAAGAAGCTCCTCTTGAACTGCAAAATCCAAGTCAACGCAAAAGCACACTAGGGACAGTAATCCTTGCGATGTCACAATACTTTTAAAAGTATATTTACTAGAAGATATATACTCTTAAATATTTGATTTTACATTTGAGCATTTTTAAAAATCTTAACTGTTTATGAGACAATGTATTTTGACAAACTATTAGACCAAATGAACTATCTTTAGAACTGGAGATTTCACATAGTAACGACTGACACTTATCAGAACATTTAGCCACTACACACTACATCATCTTCTGCAGCATAGAAAACAATTTCCAAAATGAAATAAGATGTCATTAATTTTCAGCTTCATTAATAAGCTTCAATGCATTCCTCTATAAATTTTTTTAATGTCCTCAATTGAGATAGTGAAACAAATTGAGAGAAAACAGGTTTCCAGCTCCTTATTACCAAGGAAAATACAAATGCAGCCTAGGACCAAAAAACTAGAAAGAACTTGGAAAGAATTTTCAAGCAGTCTAAACCAGAGAAGTCAAGGCTTCAGCTTAACTCACCCCGCAGATAGGCCGGCTGGTGGGGGGCCTGACAAGGAGTACAAAGAATCACTGCAAGAACATGAAATGAAAATGAGAGGACCTGTCTGACGCCTCATTACTGAGGACGCAGAGCAGAGTCTGACCTACCTGGTTTATCCCTGCGGGAGAGATCTTGTAGGACTGCAGCTTCTGCTTCAGCAGCTCTGGATCACTGTGACGGAATGGGCACCCTGACAACAAAAGCAGGCCAGCACACCAACAAGGTTATTTACTCAGGACTTAGTACAGTTCCACACTCGAGAGACTATCTAAGCTCCCCTTAATTGTCTAACAGCTTATTAATAAAAAAGTTAATTGCCCATGAGTGCAACTGGTTTCCTCTCTTTATCTAAGTGACGACTTAGCTGCACGGTTATCAGGGTACCACAGGCTCAAGAGTTACATGGAGCATTACAACACCGTCAAGCTAAGCTGCTCATTCACTAGGAAGAGAAAACAGTTTTAATTGTGCTACTTGCTAAGAAGCAGAGATAATCACAAAGTAGCTATAAAATAGTTTATATAAAAACTTTATGTAATGGCACATTTTTCTACTCAAAAAATTACATAAAAGGTGTACTAGAGAAGGAAGATAATGTAAACAAAAAAAATAGGTGCAAACTCTAAAAAATATAAAAGTCTCATATCATTTTTGGATGTAAATTCTATACCCATTTCCCATTGAGTAGAAATGATATAAATTTCAGTGAATCATGGATGGGAATGAGATGAATTACTAAGAAAATCTTTCATAGAAAAACAACTTATAGTAGATACATGTCATCTCTGTATTATTTCATGAGAAAAATATAATAAGGATGGACTACTAAAAATATTTGCATAAATAACACAGAAGAATTGAAATGTAAAACCTGTAGTAAGCCAAACCTAGAAAATTTTATTATTTTAATAAGAAACTTCAATGACAAGTCAAAATACTTAACTTAAGATTACTACAGGGTGCCAGATTATTTTTTTCTGTCATATAGCTCTGTAAATTAATTAGAAACAATAGTGCATTTTTAATGAAATCAACAGGAAATTGGTTGGGACAAAATAATGGAAAAGAGTGTACAGTTCAAACAAATGTGTTTACCAAAAATCTTAACTGCAAATAAAAACATTAATGATATAATAACACAATGGATTCCTATAAATTATGAAATACACAAAATTTATATTATGTACTTTATTCAGATTAAAATCATAGTAATCTATAGTACACGAAAATATTTTGAGAAGCTGTGTAGCACATATTTAAACCTCACACAAGAATAAATTAAAAGACTTAAATGTTAGACCTGAAACCATAAAAATCCTAGAAGAAAATATAGGCAGCAAAATTTTGGACACTGCTCATAGCAGTATTTTTTTGGATATACTTCCCCAGATAAGGGAAACAAAAGAAAAAATAAACAAATAGAACTATAGCAAAGGAAATCACCAACAAAATAAAAAAACAATCCATGGAATGGGAGATCATATTCACTGATACATCTGATAAGGGGTTAATATCCAAAATTTATAAAGAACTTACAAAACTCATCACCAAAAAAACAAACAACCCAATTAAAAAATGGGCAAAGGACCTGAATAGATACTTATCCAAAAAGAATATACAGATGGCCAACAGACATATGAAAAAATTCTTAATGTCACTAATCATAAGAGAAATGCAAACGAAAACCACAGTGGATACCAACTCACACCTGTCAGAATGCCCATCATCAATAAATCAACAAACAACCAGTGCTGACAAGGATGTGCAGAAAGGGGAACCCTTCTGCACTGTTGGTGGGAATGCAGACAGGTGCAGTCATGGTGGAAAGCAGTGTGGAGATACCTCAAAAAATTAAAAATGGATCTGCCTTTTGACCCAGTGATCCCACTTCAGGGAATATATCTGAAGGAACCTAAAACACTAATTTGAAAGAACATAATTACCCTTATGTTCATTGCAGCATTATTTATAATAGTCAAGGTATGGAAGCTGCCCTAGTGCCCATCAGTAGATGAGTGGGTAAAACAACTATGGGACATTTACACAATGGAATTCTACTCTGCCGTAAAAAAGAGGAAAATTTTACCCTTGCCAACAGTATGGATGGACCTGGAGAACATTATGTTCAGTAAAATAAGCCAGTCAGAGAAAGACAAACACCGTATGATTTCACTCATATGTGGAATCTAATGAGCAAACTGAACTAACAAGGAAAATGGGGACAGACTCATAGATAGAGAACAGGAGGACTTCTGGGGAGGGGAGGGGAGAGGTCAGGGAGGTGGGGGAATGGAGAGATTGAACAAAAATGAAAAAGGACTTAAATGGGCATGGATGGCAGTGTGATGATTGCTGGGGAGTGGAGGGTATATGGGGACTGAATGGTAATGGAAAAAATACAATAAAGATTAAATCAAAATAGATAGATAGATGATGATAGATAGATAGACAGTTTGGAGTGTGTATGCCTGTGTTTGACTCTCAGTTTAAGAGTTACAAGCTATGAGACTTAGGCAAATTTTGTATTTCCATGTTGACTCAGCTTCACTTTCTGTCAAGTGAGGGAAACACTGAGCTCTTGTGAGAATGAAAGCTCTTACAAGCGCCTGGCACATAGTAAGCATTCAACATGTGTTAGTTATCATTATTATGCTCAAAACTATCTGAGAATGAAATTGTAAGGAATCACAATGAGAAAGATATGAGGCTGCATGGGGAATTCTTGGTTCAGCCCTGAATTATTAAAGGACACAAAAAGATTCATTGAATTACCCAAATTACATTTGAAATAATGGCTATACCTGTATGAAAGGTCAGAAAGGGCAAAACCAAGAGCAAACTAAAGATGGCAAAAGTACTAACGATCACACAAAAGTCTTTTAAACCTATGTTCACTATAAGAAAAAAGCAGAAGAACTGGATTACTACTTAGAGAAGCTGGTGTTATTTTAACAGATAAAAGAAAGAAAACAGAACTCAGCACTTTATTTCTATCTCCCACAGCAAAGAGAATGATCTTTAAAATTGGAAAGGGTTGAACTAACAACATAACTGGAGAAGTGAGTTCATAAACAACACTGACTGCAGCTAAGTGTTTGACAGTGCTTTGTGGAAGAGATGGATAAACGTCACCTGGAACATAGTTATACCTACACAGATTCATAACTGGCGGTACAGCCCTGCTAGGCAGGGCTGCTTAATGAAATAATGTCAACCTTGGGGACTAGTTAGTTTTACAAGTAACACAAAAATAAAAGGATGGAGACTTCTGGTTTCCAGTCCAGCATGTTTCCAGTCCAGCCTAGAAGTTGCCACTTAATCCAGCTAAGAGCTGACCTGAAAAATCAGCAACTCACCCAAGAAGTGAGGTCACAGGCAAATTGCTGCCCCCAAAACTGGAGAGAGGGGCAGATACAGAGAATCACAACTTACCAGAGCAGAAATCTCTGCGGGAACTAGTGCTGGTGTAGGAAAACCTAACCTGGACAAATCACTGGGCAATACTAAGTGTTAAAAACTCCAAGGAGACCCACTCATGCCCCCCGACTACCCCAGTTTTCTAAGTTTAAGATCCAGAAGCTCTTCCAGATCCTCACAGTAAGAGTGAAACCCCCACATCTTTTTGGAAGGAGAAGGGGAAAAATAACCATTTTTGAAATAAAGTGTTCAGCTTTTTGGTGTCTCTGGGCCACACTGGAAGAAGAGTTGTCTTGGGCCACACATTAAATACACAAACACTAATGAAAACTGATGGGCAAAAAAAGGTTTTAAGTAAATTTGGTTAGGCCACATTCATAGCCATCTTGGGCCTCATGCGGCCCACAGGCTGTGGGTTGGACACCCCATCTTCCTCTTAACAAGGCCTACCCTCAGGAGACACAATTTTACCAGGACATAAAATGCTGGGGTTTTAATAAAGCCTAACTTACCTGGGGGAAAGGAAATACCCACCTCCAGCCATCCTGTCCCACCTAATGGGGTAAAAGATGACTGAGAATCACTAGTGAAATTCATAAGTCCAGGCCACAGGTTCACTACAAGACTGAGATTGAATCATAGAACTATAGAACACCTCCCCCATTCCATTCAAGGCCTATTGTCACCCAGTATGTCATGTCTATCTTTCAACAAACAATTACAGTTGTATGAAAAGGCAAAAGGTAGAGTTTAAAGAGACTGACCAAGCATCAGAGCTAGAGTCAGATGCAAAGGGCTCTAATGAAAAATGTAGATAACCTGCAAGAACAGATCTATAATAAAGCATAGAGGGGATATTCTAAGAAGAATCAAAAAGAGATCAAACCCACTCATGGAAATGAAGAGTGCCTTTGATGTGCTTATTAGTAGACACAGCTCAGTAAAGACTGTCTGAATTCAACAATATGTCAGTAGAAACTTCCAAAACTGAAGAAGAGAACAGACAAGCAAACAAGAACAGGATATCCTGTTCTTGTGAGATAACTATGGGAACTGTGGGATAACTCGGAAAGGTGGAACATGCAACAGGTAAAACCAGTAGGAGAGAGGAAGAGCAGCAATAATAACATCGATTTCCTTCGAATTAAGGTCAGACAGCAAACCAAGGCTCAAGGACTCTCAGAAAACACCAAGAACAATAAATGCCAAAAAGTACATCTAGGTGTCATGATATTCATATTTTAGAAAATCAAAAATGAAGAAAAAAGTACTGAAAGAAGCCAGGGAAAATAAACAGCTTAGCTGCAGAGGAGCAGAGAGAACATTTAACATCACTGGAAGGCATGCAAACAAGTAGAGACTGGAGTGAAATATTTAAAGTGTTGAGAGGAACACCTAGATTTCTGTACCCTGTACCCACAAACCTAGATTTCTGTACTGCTACCTTATCAGTCAAAAAAGGAGAAATGGACTTTCTCAGAGAAACAAAAATAGAGGCCATCTGTTGCCAGTAGACCTGCACTGCAAGGAATGTTAAAGGAAGTTCTTCAAAAAGAAAGAAAATGGAATAGGCCCAAAACTATGTAAAGAAAAAAACTGTATAAAGAAAAGAACATCAAAGCATGAAGGAAAAATAAACTGAACATTTTCATTTTTCTTATTCTTAATTGATCTAACAGGTAAGTTTATTTGAAATAACAGGAACAATGTATTCGATTACATTACTTACGTACCTATGTGTGTGTGCCTACGTGTAAATGAAATGAATGACAGAATGATATAAGGAAATTAGAAATGTTTCAGTATTAAAACATACTTGTGCTACCCGTGATATGGTATAGTGTGATTTGAAAGGAGACTTAGATTAATAGAAATGTATAGTGAAAACTCTTAGAAAAGTAAAGCCATTAAAAAAATGTAACATAAATTGTAACAGATATGCTAAGAAAGGAGAAAAGAGGTAATAATACAAAATGCTCAATAAAAACCACAAAGGGCAGAAAAGTATGGAGGATGAAAACAGAAACAAAGAATAAGGGCAACAAATAGAAAACAGTAACAAATACTAGAGATGCTAATCCAGTTACATCAATATTTACTCTAAACATCAGTGGGCTACAGTGAACTGAACATGCTTGATTTCTATAAAACAGCTACACCTTCCATCCCTCTGCGCACACATGTCACTAAGCGCTCTGAGAGGGGGGACTGCTGTTCAGATGTGAGGTAGGAGACATCTGGGAACTCTACATTCTGCTCGTTTTCGCTGTGAACCTAAAACTGCTCTACAAAATGAAGTTTTAATTTTAACTAAAAGATAGATAAATGTGTCTATAAATAATATGAAATCATTGAGTGTTTGCTAAGTTTAGTATTTTTTAACTGATGGTTCAAATTAAAAACAAAGTAAAACAAACAGCATAGACTGGAATAAATAAGATACAACTTTTCAGGAATAATAACTATAAAATCCTGCATTTAAAGTAATAAAAGTCAACAAAGTAAGTGACAAATGCTAGGACCTAGACATGGACAGGAGAATCCCTGGGAGGAGTTTCACTTGGCGAGACTGAATCTAAGTTACTTGCCTGTTGGGGCTGCTAAGAAATGCTAGAGGCTTTCTCAACTAGACAGTGTCTGGCCAGGAGTTTTCAAAGTTCAGAAAACATAAAGATCATCCAGGGAATTCGTAAATACATCTGAGTTTGTATGTCTGAGGGCGGGCCTGAGAATATGCATTTCTAAATGGTACATTAAGTGACAAGTGATAAGAATCACTTGCTGTTTATACCACCAACATGGGCTACCTTTTCATCTATGAAATATGAATGTACAAGCATTTTTAAATGCTCTATACAAATGTGGCATCTTTCTTAAAATTCTGTTTGTGATTATTCAATCTTTAATAATCTAAATGTGTCTAAATCTTTTTAAAAAGTTTCATTTAAGATGCTAAAACAAGAAAACTTTGACATATCCCACAGTGAACTTCAGCAGTCTAGAAAATGTATTAATGTGGATTATTAAACTGTTTTCTGACGTACCAGACAAATGAAGAGATTTTCAAGGTATGCCCAGGGAACTATTTTAGAGAAAGAATTGCTGAACTCAGAAATCTATAGGAAATAGTTTAACATGGATATATATATATATATATATATATATATATATATATATATATATATATATTTTATATATGTTTATATATAAATGTTTATATATGTGTTTATATATGTATATATATTTTAACATACAACTCAGGCAAATTGATAGATGTTTGATACCATCATGACTTGTGAAATTCCTGACTTAATCTGTGTTTGTTAATCAGACGACAGTAATGAGAATAAAACATACTTCCTCGCAGTCTTCTGAAAATGAATCAATCTACTACTATTGTAACATTTGAGGTATTCAGTTTCAAAAAGCTTTGAAGAACTTGTGTTAGTCCCCTAAGACACTCACAGACCACAAGAAAGACAGAGAAAGCCAGTGAGGGGCGGTGGGCACGAGAACTGCAGCGCCTGGCCCCGCACAGACTGCCGCAGGCTGAGTGCCTTTCTCTTGCCTGACCTAGTTCAGCAACAAGACAAACTGGCGGAAGAGTAATGGGGCTCTGGCTTGACACTGATAACTGACCTAATCTGGAAACTAGTTCCTGACAGTAATGCAAGATGCCATTACCCTGTTTCAGTGTTTCCTGCAGAGCTCCTGGGTTTCTGTACTTCACAAACACATCAAGTGGAAGCACTTACCATGATAATCCCCTTGGCCTGGAGGATTGTTTAGAATAATCTTCATGCAACTGAAAGGTGTATAGTCTGTCCTCTTGCCTTCTTTTCCGAAGCTATGGCGGATATTGTAAGAGTAGCCTTTGTCAAACTGATTGGAGGAAAAAGAAGAGACAAAGTAAGCCAATATTGTACCAGTGGTGTCAACCATGCCAGCTAGGATCAAAGAGCACAAAGTGACCATTTCTAAAAAAAAATTCAGCATTCCTGGGCAGATTTATTGTACATTTAGATCACAGATATCATTTGGGTCTTTTATGATACAAGTAGTTTTTTAAGGTATAAAACTTATAAGAAACAAATTTCTTAGGTAGAAACAGCTAGTTTGTAAAGATGAGGCTAATCCCTTCCTAAGAAAAATAATCAGTGTGCACACTTCTTGGCTCGATTCCAAATATTATACTAGAAGTAAATCAGCTGAGCCCCTTCTCCACCGACCGTATCTGAGTTCTCCTGGAATTCCCACATCCCACCCATTCCACTTCTGAAATGCCTGTTAACATATAATGAACCCCTTCCTCTGTATTTTCACTATACAAAGCAAGTAGTCAGCAAATATATGATGAATGAATGAACTATTGCTACTACCTACCACCTGGAATGCCTGACTCCACATTTATATCACACTAATAGGATAGAAAGAACTTTGAGATGGGTGGGATAGGAAGAAGAAAAGGAACTAATATTTATTGAAAGGCTCAGTATAGTGGGACTAAGCTATGCAACACTTAAAGTAAGAAAGATAATCAGAGTAAGAGAGATGGGAAAATACTGTGTCATTTTTGGGGTGAAATTTCTAAATTTAATATTATAATTTATACATAGTGAAAAGCATAGATCGCAAGTCTATTATATGATAGGTTTTGACAAATCACTGTTACCTGTGTAACCTGTAACCCATACCCCTACCGAGAGACATTTCCATCAACTCGGAGTTCCCTGGTTCGACTTCTCAGTCAGCAGTTCTTCCCCTCTCTCCATTCCCAGAGCTACTCCTGGGTTGATTTTTGTCACTGTAGTATGTTATTCTACAACTTTATATAAATGGAATCACACAGCATAAAGTGTTTTGTGTCTGAGTTCTTTCATGTCTTTTTATGTTTTTGAGATTTATTACATGCCATTACATGTATGTTTGTTCATTCATTACTGAGTAGTATTCCAGTGTATGAATATATCACACAGCTTCCCTGGTCTCCTACTGATGGACACCTGGGCTTTTCCAGTTTGGGGCTATTATCAATAAAGCTTCCATGAACATGCTTTTATTTAAATTCATTGGGGTGCCAATGGTTAATGAAATTACATAGGCTTCAGGGGGAACAATCTGATAATACATCATCTGTAATTGTATTCTGTGTTCACCCCCCAAGTCAAGTTTCCTTCCATGACCATTTATACCCCTTTACCCTCTCCTACCTCTCCCCACCCCCTTTCCCTTTGGTAATCACCATACTGTTGTCTATGAGGTTTCTTTCTTTTTTTTTTTTTGCCATGAACATTGTATTGATGACTTTTGTGGACATATATTTCTAGTTCTCTTAAATAAATACCTACTGGTGGAATTGCTGTCAACTGTTTTTCCAGAGTGGCTGTATGCCCCACCAGCAATGCATGCGAGTTCCACATGCTCCCTGATGACTAATACTGTTGAGCACTTTGTCATACTTCTTTCTTGACTAGTGATATGCCTAATTTGTAAACTGTCTCTTCAAATCTTTTGCCCATTTAAAGAAATGAGTTGTCTTATTTTAATCATTCCACTGTAAGAATTCTTCATATTTTCTGGATACAAGCCCTCTGTCAGACACAGACATACCTTGAGATAATGCTGATCGGGTTCCAGACCACTGCAATAAAGTGACTGGTAAACTTTTTGCTAGTGGAGGGTCTTGCCTTCCGTTTGTAATAAGCACAACACCTGTGAGGCACAATAAAGTGAGGTATGTCTGCTTCGGTGTTACGTATTTTCAGTTTGTGTCCTATTTACCTTCTTGATAGTATCTGCTGATAAGATGAGCAGATGTTTTTATTTTTGATTACTCCCAATTTATCAACTCTTTTATGGTACTGCTCTTTGTCCCCTCCCTGAGACAGGTTTCAGAGATACTCTCCTATGTTGTCCTCTGGAAGCTGTAATGTTTTAGCTTCTAAGTCTAGGTCCAGTTTCATCTCAAGCTAATTTGTGTGTGGTGTGAAGTTGGAGTTCAGGTTCTTTTTTATTTCCTGTAGGGGAAGCAAGATCTTTCTCCCTCTGCCTTCCTAGGTTCACTTGCTGGGGCCCATGAATCAAACTACTAAAAGACAGACTAACAAGAAAAAACACACACACACAATTTATGTATACATGTGGAAGCACACACAGACATCTTACAAAGAACACTCAAAGAGGTAGCCAGTTAAATTGGGATACAAACACATCTTTATAAATGTGTATTTCCTTTATTTAAAGGGGAAATTTATACTTGTGCCTTTAGCTCAAAATAATCCCTATGCCAAAGTGACATATATTGGGATGGCTTATTCTAGTACCCTTCATCCCCATGTGAATAAACACTTTTTCCAACACCACTTGTTGAAGACACTTTCCCTTCCTTACTAAATCACTTTGGTACCCCTGTCAACTTTGACTGTAAGTGTGTGGGTCTATTTTGGACACTGTATTAGACCACCAATCTACATATCTATCTTTTTGCCAGTGCCACACTGTCCTCATTACAAAGTCTTCAGAGTTAAGTCTCAAATTCCGATAATGTAAGTCCTTCTGATTTGTTCTTTTTCAATACTGTTTTGGCTATTCTGTGCCCTTGCATTTCCACATAAATTTCAGAATCAGCTTATCAATTTCTATTTTTTAAAAAAAGACTGCTGGAATTTTCAATAATCAGTAGCTTTTGTCTTCACAACTACCTGTCTGCCCATAGAAATCAACAACCAGGAAAACAAAAGGTATTTCAACTAAAAGAAAACTTTCAAAAAAAAAAAAGACAAACTTTCAAAACAACATTAAATTTCATCAGTGAAAACAAGACCGTTTAGAAGTTCCAGTGAACATCTTTTACAAACAACTTCTGTTTGTGTTGTAAGTTATAAACATTATAATCAATCACTTTGTGTAGACTTCTAGGTATGAGCTGAATTTAAATATACACAAGATTTCTGTTTGTTCATCAGCAAACACCAAAAGACCTTTTTGGTCAGCTATCCTACTGAAGCAATGGAAAGCTACTCTCTCAAAAGTACAGAGAGCTAAATTAGTATTTTTTGCTGCCCACCTGTGTGTACATGCCTAAAATTTGGACCTTACTATGCTTTCAGACTATCTGCACATTCATCACCCAAACAGTCCTCTCTAGTTTTCAGACTGGCAAGCTCTTGTAATATTATAGAGAAGGTGTAGTTACTGGAAGAAATTTTTTTAGAAAATACTTTCTATGTGTCCATATCCACAACTCAAAGGAATATCTTTAAGTAGTTACAGAGGAACTGAATGAACGCACTTTCCAGTCTTGGCGCCTCCATCCCACTCCTTCTAGTGACAGGAAATGCCAGGAAATCAACACTGGTCAAAAGGTGGGTGAATGGCAGTCCGTGACCTCCCAAATTAGTCCTGACATCCCAGCTGTGGCCCTGGCAACACACCAACCTGTATTTCTGCCGAAGTCAGCAGTAAGTTACTTTCAGGAGCACTGTGTTACCAACGGAACTCAAGAAAAGTGATAAAGCAGGCACATCTGTTTGTTTTTCTCTTGTAAATCTGTCTTTTGTCAGTCTAATTTACAGGGCCCCAGCTGAAGAAGAGAAAAAGGGTATTTTCTTCCCCTACAGTTTCATTCAAAAAAAGTAGCACATATGTTCTCCATCTTCACTTCCTAATCCCTTTCCTTGTAGTCATGGAGAAGGTTTTCAGTTCTAGAGTAAGCAGATATTCTTTCCTTCAAATTTCCCGAGGCAGGATGAAACTAAAATTTTTAAATTTTTTAAAAGATTTTATTTATTTATTTTTAGAAAGAGGAAAAGAGAGGGAGAAAAAGAGAAAAAATGTGTGGTTGCCTCTTGCGGGAGCACCCTGCTGGGAACCTGCTGGAAACCCAGGCATGCGCCCTGACTGGGAATTTTATCAGGGACCCTTTGGTTCGCAGGCACTCAATCCACTTAGCTACACCAGCCGAGGCAAAATTTTTAAATTTTGATTGACCACTTTGTTAGAAAATGAAAAGGAAATAGCAAAATGCCAAACCCACAGGAAAAGTATTGAATAAAATGATCATATGTGATTTCATAAGGTAATTGATTAAGGAGACCACTTTCAGTAAAGCCAACAGATCAAAAGAAACATCAGCTGTGTATCAAAAAAAACCTGTCATAATCATTGGAGTTAAATGGAGAGCTATCTGTTCAGGAATGCAGGTGGTGTGTAGGCTAGCAGGTGTTGTTTTTCTTTTTCATGTTGTACTATACCAGACTCTACCCAGTCTCAAAAAACAACATCTGAGGGTCATCTGTGACCGGGGGCTGTGTGAGCTACATGATTCTAACTGCACTTATTAGGTCAACTATTACATAAAGAATATAACTTATAAATTCTTAATGGAGAATTTAGTAAAAAGGCAATACTGTTATTAACAATAAAAATAAAGTAATACTTGGTGATGTTTCAATATTAATAGCTTACATTTCTACAGATCTTTAGCAGTGACAACATGACGATTCTTAGACCCTTTACTATTTGCAAGGTTTTAGACATCCTTATTTTATAAAAGGAAATTAAGGTTTTAAGACATCAAGTGAACTTCCGGCCAAGGTGGAGGCACAGATAGACACACTGTGCCTCCTTGCACAACCAAAAGAAGGACAACAATTTAAAAACAAAAAACAACCAGTACTGACAGAAATTAAACTGTATGGAAGCCTGACAACCAAGGAGTAAAGAAGACACATTCATTTAGACCGGTAGGAGGGGCTGAGTTGGGCAGCCAGGGCAGAGAGGGCTGGCGGCAAAGCAGCGGCTGGTAGACCCCAGGTGCGAAAGACAACAGCTGGTGGATCCAGCAAGGCGGTGGTTGTGGAGGGGCGTGGCGCGCAAGGTGGCTGGAGGACTGGGTGGTCCCACATCCGAGTGTAGATAAACCAGGTGAAACTGGGGAGCGAGACAAACCATGCAACCCAGGGTCCCAGCGGAGAAATAAAGCCTCAAAAACACCGACTGAAAACACCTGTAGGGCTTGAGGTGCTGGGAGATACTCCCAGCCTTACAGGAGAGTTCATTGGAGAGACCCACAGGGTCCTAGAACGTACACAAACCCACCCACGTGGGAATCAGCACCAGAAAGGCCCAGTTTGCTTGTGGGAAGTAGGGGAAGTGAATGAAATCCAGCAGAGTGGAGCAAGCACCACTGTTCCCTCTTAGAGCCCTCCCCACATGCAGCATCACAACCCAGTGACGTGGTTGCCCCGCCCTAGTGATACTTAAGGCTCCACCCCTCACTATGTAACAGGTGCGTCAAGACAAAAAAAAATGGCCCAAATAAAAAAGCAGATCAAATCTCCACAAAAAAATACAACTAAGCAAAGAAGAGATAGCCAACCTATCAGATGCACAGTTCAAAGCACTGGTGATTAGGATGCTCACAGAATTGGTTGAATTTGGTCACAAATTAGATGAAAAAATGAAGGCTACGCTAAGTGAAATAAAGGAAAATGTACAGGGAACTAATAGTGATGGGAAGGAAACTGGGACTCAAACCAATGGAGTGGACCAGAAGGAAGAAAGAAACATCCAATCAGAAAAGAATGAAGGAATAAGAATTCCAAAAAATGAGGAGAGGCTTAGGAACTTCCAGGACATCTTTAAATGTTTCAACATCTGAATTATAGGGGTACCAGAAGGAGAAGAGGAAGAGCAACAAGTGGAAAACTTATTTGAACAAATAATAAAGGAGAACTTCCCCAATCTGGCAAAAAAAAAAATAAACTTCCAGGAAGTCCAGGAAGCTCAGAGTCCCAAAGAAGTTGGACCCAAGGAGGAACACACCAAAGCACGTCATAAGTACATTACCCAATATTAAAGATAAGGGAAGAATCTTAAAAGCAGCAAGAGAAAAGGAGAGAGTTATCTACAAAGAAGTGCCCATAAGACTGTCAGCTGATTTCTCAAAAGAGACCTTGCAGGCAAGAAGGGGCTGGGAGGAAGTATTCCAAGTCATGAAAGACAAGGACCTACTTCCAAGATTGCTCTATCCAGCAAAGCTTTCATTTAGAATGGAAGGGCAGATAAAGTGCTTCTCAGATAAGGTCAAGTTAAAGGAGTTCAACATCACCAAGCCCTTATGTTATGAAATGTTAAAGGGACTTATCTAAGAAAAAGAAGATGATCCAAAATATGAACAGTAAAATGACAGCAAACTCACAATTATTAACAACCACACCAAAAACAAAAACAAACTAAGCAAACAACTAGAACAAGAACAGAACCACAGAAATAGAGATCACATCAAGGATTATCAACAGGGGAGTGGAAGAAGGAGAGAGGGTGAAAAGGTACAGAGAACAAGCAGCATAGATGGTAAGTAGAAAATAGACAAGGGGAGGGTAAGAATACTATGGGAAATGTAGAAGCCAAAGAACTTACATGTATGACACATGGACATGAACTAAAGGGAAGGAATGTGGGTGGGAGAGGGTGTGCAGAGTGGAGTGGAGTGAAGGGGAAAAATGGGACAACTATAATAGCATAATCAATAAAACACATTAAAAAAAGAAATCAAGTGAATAGTTATTTCAAGTACTTAGGAATAAGTAATTCTAGGGGAAAGGCTGGAATTAAAATCCTAGTCATCTACTTTCTAGAAAATGCTACAATATTATAGATGGAGAAAATGAATAAATAAATACGTATGAGCAACTGTCAGTTATTCATGGCAAGCATTCAACTGCAGGCTGCTTCCCTACTGTCAGTCAATTTCTTCAGGGACATGTGAAAGTCAGAGTAAACAACTCTGATTCTAGTGAAAACCAGAGAAAATTTACTCTCAAAAGAAACACTAAGTCTAGTAAGCTGCTCACATATCACGTATTTGGTTTCTAATTTACCATAATTCTAGAATCACAAAAAATGGAAAATTTGAAATTACATATTTGAAGTGAAAAAACACGAATGTTTCTAAACAATAAAAATAAAATAAATAGTGTATCTGCATGCTTTCAAATTACCAGGTACACTGGGTAGTCCTCCTTCTATAATATTCTACTTGGAGACATGATAAGGAAATGGAGAACAAAATCAGAGAAAATGCATTGTGAAAAATGGAGAAGAAAGTACACAGAACACACCATCACTTATTTAACTGCAACTCGAACTGCAGCTTTAGCAAATTTAGCTTCCTTATCAAATTCCTAAGTTGAGAGCTGGAACAGGCTTTAGACATCATCTAGCACAGTTATTATTACATAGAAAGCAGTAACAGAGGGTCTAACCCCAACTGGCAAGGTGAGTTGGGGAAAGAAGCCCTATCTGCAAATCCCACCAAGCCTGGCACATTGTAGCTGCTCACTAAATGTTTACTAGGGCAAACTCCTAAGAATTTTCTTTGTCCTGTATGATCATTGGCTCGTCCCTACCAGAAGATGGAAAGCTAATCTTATATTTATTACTGTTAACTTTCACTGACAAGAGATTTAACAAATTTCTATCACTACATACTGTGACTTAACACATTACTTAAATGGAGGTCTCAAATGCAGGAGATCCTTAAATGGATCCCACCTGCAGGCAATGAGCTGGAGGAGCTGTGCAGGTCATTTTAATTGCTATCTGTTCAGCTCCTGTGCCTGATATTAAGAAAAGGACATATTCATGACGACTTTCAGCATCTCACCCGGAACACTTGTTTTACAGAAGTGCACTATAACTCACTGACAAAAACCACTGCCATTGCAGTGAAAGTTGATTAAGATTCTAAATATAATTTGCCCAAATTTGAAGACAGAAACCACAAACAACCCTTCATTCACTCAAATACATTTACTGAATCACATACTTAAAGCCTAAAAGACAATTTAGTAACTCTTAAGAGGTATTCAATTTAGTCACTACCTCACTGGTAGGATAAGAGCCAACATAAAACAAGTATCACCAGAAAAATCACAGGGGCTGGCTGACTGATGTAGAATGCTCTAGTCCAAGAAGAGTGGCTCAGCGTGAATAAATTGGTCTTTTCACTCACTGCACACAAGGGCAGCAAACCGAAAACATCATCCAAGCCTGCAATCAAAGACTGCACAAAGTTCACTGATGAGAAGGAAAAGGCTCCCTCTTCACAGATGTAAGGATTGATTTTTACAAACACTTTGAAGTAAAAATGAAATGTAAATTTATTTAACTTCTGCTAGATTAGTTTAATCCTATTTACTTATTTGCACAGGAATTTTTGTCAATTTTTTTCATACTTTGCTTTTCTAGATTGCCTTATTTGGCAACTTTATTCTCCAGTGAGTATTTTCTATCACTAAATATCTATATTTGATAGAATTTTAAAGATCTGGCTTGATCATATATAAATAACTCTAAGATCTTAAAGAGCTATCAGGATGATTACAAAAATATAATCTTCTAATCCTACAAATGTTAAGAAATACCTAAATATTTTTACTATAAACATTTCAATATTTATATATATTAATATATTTCAATAAAAGTTCAGAATTTTCCTATATTCCTGGTGAAGTATACCTCTTAAAAACACATATTTGTCCTGTGTAATACTTTTCTCCTAGTACTGAATTTTATATAATATTTTCAGTCCAGTTCTTTACTTTCTTTTATTTTTATTCCACTTGCTAGTATTCCTCTCCCCACCTTTATTGCTGATCTTCCAGCTTCAGAATATCTTGAACAAATTGCACATGGGTAGTTGGTTACCCATGACCACACTCCTAGTGGTTACTCAGATCATATTAAAACACATTTTTCTATGAATGCCAAAAATGAATTAGACACTCTATACACAGGCACACAAAAGGTACTTAGCACACTTTTACTTCCATCATAATTATAAAATTAGAACTGCTAAAAGAATTAAATGATTTTCCCAAAGTCACCTCAATATAGTGAGATACTTCTCTTATTAGATTAAATGTCATCTTCTAGAGCAATGACCAAAAGAAAAAAAATTATATTAGATTTTAAAAGCTAGCAAAAAATGGTAGATGAAGGTATCATGCCTGGAAATAGCAAATGGCCTGAAACGAACTTTTAATTTACAGTGACAAACCAAACTGTTTCCTACAGCACCGGTGGCAAACACAAGGCCCGCAGGCCGAATCTGGCCCTCCTCCCTGTTTTACCTGGCCCGGCACCTTGTTTCTTCTCGATGGCAGTGCCAAGCTCTTGCTTAACTGTTAAGGAGTAGTTATATTTATACAGTCCTAAAATTTCATGTGGCCTTTTGAGGGCAACCTCGAGGCTGATGTGGCCCCTGTGAAAATGAGTTTGACACCTCTGCTCTACAGTTTAGAAACAAACTGAAGATTTGTTGGCTTCTGTTTCTAAAAATAGCTTCTGCTATTAGAACTTAATGATAATTTTCAACTTGCTTAAAATATGAGGTATAAGGGAGGGAAACAAAAAGGTTTTCTGGCATCATAATAAGGGGTGAATTACTATATATGTAAATAAAGGCATTTTAATTTACTGTAACATCTAGCAAGTCTTGCAGAATTCTACGAATTACAACACACTGCTATGCTTCCCAATATAAAATATAAGAAAGGATGATTTGTTACAAAGGTTTTTCAATGCCAACAGGTATAGGTGTTTTCTTACATAGTTCAAAGATACCTAGCACAGAAGACTTAAGTGAATTTTCAGATTTATCTTAGTGTGTTTTTTCTTGCAACATTATACCACTTACCTACATAACCAACATATAAATATTATTTCATACAAAGAAAAAGCATATCAAACTCCAGGGAAATATCTGAGAATAAAATATTCATGACAGTAGAGAAATACTTCCCCCTCTCCTCTTTTATTGATACATTACTCACAGGCATCAGAATTAAAGTCTCAAAAGAAAGTGGCTGCTTTCTTGTAACCTAATGTAACTAAATTGAATGCTGTGTTCTCAGCGATGCAAGAAGAAGGCTATGTAAACTTACTGTACAGCTTCCGGGCATGTTCGCTTCCCAACTCTGTGCCGTCTCATTAAGAAACTTAATTCATTTTGCCATGCTGTTCTTTTGAATTAACTACATATAGGGGGCATGCTAAGAGAAAAGAATGACAAGATAAACCAGAGAAATACTTTTTTCAGTTCCACCCACTTTATGTTTAAATCACGTATTTTTAAATGTTAGAAGATAATTTAACAAATCTTTTATACAATCATTTATAGTACTTTAATTTAAAAATTAATATATCAATGGTATATTATAGTGAACACAATCTAAAAGAACAACGGTGGAGAATAATCTGTTCACTGAGCAATGACTAATTCAGATACAGTTTGAGACATTTGAAAACAAAGAGTTTTGGTTTTGTTCAAACCAAAATGTTGAAGTCTGTAGTACTTTAGTTAAGAAAAACAAAAACAAAGCCAAATAAAAAACACACATAGTTTACATTAAATTATGACTATGAACACTGTTATTACCTATATCTGATACACAACTCTCACCCTTCTAAAGAGCGAATTTTTAAACCATTTGGTAATTACTCATTTACTCTCAACACACCAGTTAACTTATTTACTTCCTGATGGATACCTGAGTACCGGAGTTCAACAGCAAATCTGAAACTGCAATCTAGCTCTGCTGATTCCCTATCCAGAGCTCATTCACCGAGTCATAACACGTCTCAGCTATTTACCATGTGTCGTGAAGGATACGGAATAGCTTGTCGCAATGTATTAGAAAGAGCAAATACATTATAGTTGTGTTTAGCAGTCTACCAGGCTCCATTTTTATGTCTGGGCACATTTTAAAATTCAATAGATGAAAACACCATTTGGTGCTATACAAATTATTGCCTTGTTTATTGGCTCTATTACCTTGACACAGAGAGAAACAGAAAGAGATCTTGGGCTAGATCATACATTTGAGATCCTTCCACCTGTGATATCTTATCATCTACAAAGTAGATAAAGTCTAAGTGTATTGTTTATTCATCAGGAACTTGGTTTAAACATGTTAGGATACCAATTCGGCACCCAGGTGGACATGTAGGGAAGGCAGTTGGATAGATGTGAGTCAGAGTAAGACAGCTGTGTCTGACCACAGAAGAGAATGCAATACCCAGGAAGACAGGTGTTGTCTCTGTGCTAACTACTGTGCCTTTAGCTCCTACAACAATGCCTAGCACATACCAGTGACTCTGTAATTAAATGGGACCAAATGCAACTGCTGTGACATTACTCATTTTGATCTACATAAATGGCCATTTCTTATGGCTTCACTTAATACTTATCAAATGAATAATAAGCTATAATTGTTCATTTCACAGTCTCTCCTCAGGGCCTGAGCTAAAAAAAAAAAAAAAAAAAGCGTGTCTTTCTAGAAAGAGTAGAGCAGAGTGCGTGGAGGGGACCGAACTTGGTCCTGACTCCTTTTCAGAGCGAGGAGCTGGAGTCTTGTGCTCCTTTTCGTGCCCAGTGCATCATAGGCACTGAATAAACATTTATTGTTGGGTGATGATGACTATGATTACCTTGTCCTGATATTTCCTACAAGTAACTATTAGAATCTTAAGAACAGCCTCTTGTAAATTATATAAGCAGTTGACTTTGAATACATTTGCAATACCTTTCTCAGTATACAGTCACCATTTTATAGCTAAAAGAACTGAGTAACTGATTATTTCTCCAAAGCTGCAGCAGACGCGTAGAGGAAAAAAAGAAAACTAAAAGTCTCTAAGTTCACTTTTATGCTCAATTCATCACATGTCTTTATCACCAACTATACAGAAATATTATATATCTGTATTTATAAGTATGGTCTTATGATATTTAATTATATTAGGGATTTCTCTCCTTAACTTTTCTTCTAATACTGTCACATTTAGAAACTTTTAAAGAAAAATCCAATTCCTTAAAATTTTACCAAGATAGTTACCTAAACATGTGAAGAACCTCTCCTTCTAAAACACACACACTTACGCACATACCCATATGTATTTCATATGTATGAAAAATGTTTCAGATGACCACATTGCTACAAAAAATTTCTTGAGTAGCTATATTTTCCAGTTTATCATGCCATAAATTAAGCATTCACTGTAAGTTATCACTTTCTGTTCTGCTTTACAAAGAAAAGTTGTTCCTGAAATAAGAACTCTTAGTATACATTAATTTGAATGTAATGATTTAAATGACAAGGTCATAACAAAAACAAAAGCTGGAGACAGCTGTAAAAATCTAAAAATGGCACTCTGATATGACAAGTTCCAGAATCACAAGTCTACCAGCCACTTCACATGTAGATTAATTTTCTTTAAAACTTGAAAGCCACCTCTGGTGCCCCACACAGCAGGCAAATGAGCAGAACAGTGATGAGAAGCATAACACACATAAAATTATAGAAGTAATATTTTGATGTGCAGCTTTCAAGAGCAATTTGTTGAATACTAATAATTCTCAAATCATGTTGATATACTTAATTTGTTTTTAAAGAAATAAAAGCACATTATCACTTTGGAAACTTCAATTAAGAGAAAATGAGAACCTTTCCATCAAGTAGCTACTAATACATGATACATATATATTATATAATATATGTATATGTGTGTATATGTATGTATACATGCATGCATGTGTGTACATGTGCATGCATACTATATATATATATGTATGTATGTATATATGCTGAAGAATGTGTTCTATCCTGTAATACTGAACAATTCACACTTCACATATCTCGCTGGTCTGACTTGTGTTGAGCGATGATGTGCCCCATCATGTGATTTAGGTTTCTCTCCCTGAACTATATTAAATCCAACTGGACAGTGAGTTGTGGTAGCAGGGACTTCTCTCAATTTCCTTAAACCTCTCTGCCCACAATTCCTGAGAGTGAGGATCTTCAAAAATTATACATTAAATTCCATAGGTATTCACATAAAATTGCATACAAACATAATGAACATTTTAATGATGTTGATTCTTGCAATCTATGAACACGGTACATGCTTCCATTTGTGTCTTCCTTAATTTCTTTCTTCAGTATTCTGTAGTTTTCCAAGCACAGATCTTCTACCTCCTTGGTTAGGTTTATTTCTAGGTACTTTATTTTTCTTGTTGCTATAGTAAATGGGATTTTTCTCCTAGTTTCTGTTTCTGATATTTCATTGTTGGTGGACAAAAATGCCTTTGATTTCTGACTACTGACTTTGTATCCCACTCTTTTGCCAAATTCACTTATTAGGTCTAGTAGTTTTTTGGTGGAACCTATAGGGCTTTCTATGTACACTATTATGTTGTCTGCAAATAGTGACAGACTACTGCAGTCTCTGTGGAAAACAGTATGGAATCTCCTCAAGAAACTAAAAATGGAACTGCGTTTTGACCCAGCGATTCCGCTACTGGGAATATACCGTAAGAATCATGAACACTAATTCAAAAGAATCTATGCACCCCAATGTTCATGGCAGAATTATTTACAGTAGCCAAGTGCTGCAAACAGCCTAAGTGCCCATCAGTAGAGGAGTGGATCAAAAAATTTGGAATACTACACACCAGAATGAAAGAAGGAGCTCCTACCTTTTGCAGTAGCATGGATGGAACTAGAGAGTATTATGCTAAGTGAAATAAGCCAGGCAGAAAAAGACAAATACCATATGATGTCACTTAGAACCTAATGAAAAAAAAAACAAACAAGGAAAATAGATCCAGAGTCATGGAAGCAAGGAACAAACTGACAGGGACCAGAGGGGAGAGGGGAGGAGGTTAAGGCAGGAAAGAAGGGGAAGGGTCTATCAGGGGCGTCCAACCTGCAGCCCAGAGTGCTACATGCAGCCCAGGATGGCTATGAATGCAACCCAACACAAAATCATAAATTTACTTCAAACATGAGATTATTCTGTGATTACATGTCGCAATGTATTTAATGTGTATCCCAAGACAACTCTTCTTCCAGTGTGGCGCAGAGACACCAAAAGGTTGGATACCACTAACATTAAAGAACAAGTATAGAGGACCGAAAGACATGGACAACAGGGTGGGGACTGACTGTGGGAAGGGGGGTTGGGCAGGGCAGGGGAGAGCAGTGGGGGAAAATTGGGACAGTTGTAATAAAACAAGAATAAAAAAAATATATAGTGAACTGTTAAAATTCAGTTTCTTAAAGGTTCAGAGGATTATTATCTACTCTTCTCTTCTGCTGTGAACATCATATTCTAGACACCTTCAAGATTAAGCCACCCAAGCTGTTTAGCTCATAAATTGAGGTGACATAATGTGCAAAGGAAAGTCACCTTAATTCCACTACAGAAAAAAAAAATGCACTAAACCCCATCTCTCTCAGCTGAGCCTTCATTCAATATTGAAACAAGTAATCTCAAATTTCATGGTTTTGGCTGCCGCTCAACACTATTCCATTCAACTGGGGATTGAGCACAGCAAAATGAAAAGGAGCTTTAATCTGTCTTTTCTTCTCTTTTTGCTATACTACACTGACAGCATCTTGTTCATTAATTAAACTATTTTTCCTTAAAGAAATTGACTGTAGAGTACCATATTGGACACTGAAGAAAGAAGGCAGAAGGTAAAAGGCATGGTTTTCAAAGACCTAAGTATTAAAAATTATAGATAAAAATATTCACAAATGATATGACAAATACAGAGAAACATTCCAACAAATACAAAGGAATGCAAAGGCAGAACCAGGAGTACACATGAATTGAGACAGCTCCACTCTAGCAACTCAGAGTTCACGTTCAATGTCCATGTTTCTTCATCCTCCTAAGGAGATGGGGCCATGAATTTAAATTTTTAGAAACCATGAACTCAGTTAAGAATCACTATAAATTTGCCAAATTTGCTGGAATCCCCCAAAGCAGTCTTTTGTTTTGTGAGGCTGATTTTCACTTGATTTCTTAAGAGAATGCATTCACTGCTATGAGCTCTAATAATAACCAGGGTAGGGAGATCATGGGGTGGGGGGGAACAACCACAATGCTTATTCATTACCTTATTGATATGTATGAACTTTTGCTTTGATACTAATTTAAAGAAGATATGTCATTTTTAATTTTGCCACCTTAAAACACAAAATAATAATGCAGTAAAACTCAAAGTTTATGTGAATTCTTCTGACAGAAACGACAGGTGTTCTAAAGGGGAATGACAGAAAAGGTAAGAAAAATGAGAAAATGTTTTTCATGTATTTTTTATTTGGGTTTTTGATACCTCAATACATAAGAACTGGATGAACATTGGCTTTTGTTACTGTTTTATCATTATGTAAATCAAATAGTTTTTCTTTTCCAATAAAATTCTATGTGTAAATTGCCAATGTAAATATCTTGGGGGAAAATTATAGGAATGATGCCCATTTGAAGGTAATTTCAATAAAAAAAATACTCCTCAGCTTTACAACCTAAATATTAACAAACCTTACAGCTTCCTGAAGTCTCCACTAAAAACTGAAGACCAGTGTGACTACATAACCTTCTTCCTCAGGAAACAGTGATTTCAACAGTCACATTAAACAATAATCTTGAATTCTCATTACAACATCTCGGTTTACTTTTGGCAAAGAGAAGTTGTTGCCTATCTATAGGAATTGTTATCTTTTATTGAGTTTTTATTCTGTTCTAGGTACTGTGCTACATTTTATTCTGTTTACTTCCTAGCAACACTATGAAAAAGACTTCATTACCATTTTATGAGACGAGGGAACTGAGGTTCAGAGAAATAAAGCACCTCGCTCAGGGAAGCCGGCGCAGACCGTCGGTGGTGGGACTGAGCTCTGGAGTCCAGCCTGAGTGACCACTCATTGCATTACAAATCTGAAATACAACATTTAACCGGCACCTAACAACATTTTCAGAGTATGATTATTCCTATTTTCCAACTTTGAAAAGCAGACATCACAGTCACCTATTTTTTGATTATACTATTCATAAATTATATATAGCATGAATAGCTATACCAAGAGTTATCTAAGTTATAAGATTAGATCCACTTTATGCAGGTAATAAGCTAAATCAGTTTTGCTAGTAGAAACACCGACATTTTCACATTTTTCAAAAATTGTCATGACTTGACATTCTGAGTGTCAGTGGCGACTGTGAATTTTAGAGCATGACATGCAGTCCCAGGGCCACACCTTGCCCTTCATCGTTATGCAGGACAATATTTTTTTAAACAAAAATCTCAGTGCTTTAATTCCAATTGTGAAATTAATTCAATTATTGAAAATATGTTGAATGACATGG
This sequence comes from Trachops cirrhosus, assembly GCA_028533065.1. NCBI lineage: Eukaryota > Metazoa > Chordata > Mammalia > Chiroptera > Phyllostomidae > Trachops > Trachops cirrhosus. Next base: position 115,381,056 of record CM052541.1, on the reverse strand, counting down.
TTTATTTTTCTTCTAATGTAATTGCAGTTTTGCAGGCAAAAGGCCGACAAGAATCTTCACAGTTCGTCTAAGACAGCCTGCGAAGCCTGCAAAACCCGTCCGTTGGCCGCCCCAGAAAGGAAGCAGTCCTTTCAGTGTTAACTGCCCAAGTATTTCACCATACTTATGCTCAGAAAAATTATCCTAATATTAGAAAAACAAAGCTATTTATGAATACCAAGAGAAAGCCCTCAAAATATAAAGAACTGTGATGTTGAAGGTATTATCAAGTTCATGAATTCTAAAAGGAAATTAAAGACATTTGTTATTTGTTGTTTGTTAATTAGGAATTGCAAAAGACATGGTAAGAAATCACTTTTTACTCCATGACACTGATTAGGGATCAAATTGAAAAGCTGAGACAAAGGCATTCGGCTGGTACTACAAACCTATATGAAGTAGAATATAAAAGGCTTACACACAGCTCTTTCGTATCAGTTAACTTTGATTCCTAACATTCTCCCAGACAAGTGTTTCCTATTACTTTTCTTAAAGATGTCAGCATGGCTCAGCAGCAGCCATAATGAGTTAATGGACTAAAAAGATGGTTTCTCATGCACACACAATTCATTTCCACATCCACAAGAAAATAATGGGCAAGAATAACTAACAGAGTCAACCAAAGCAAAGCGTGAGAATTGAAATGAAGTTGGAGGCTTATGAATTCACCTTAGAATTCATTGGCAAAATATGAACTTTATAAGTTTTTCTCATTGAATTATACTTTTATTTCTATAACTTGGTGTCAAATCATGTTTGTCTGGTTTTTTAAGTCTAAGTAATGAACACAGTGGATAACAGCATTTAGGGAGAAAGGAAAGATCATTAGTGTAAATAAAATCCAAGCTTAGAACTTCCTTACTTATTATAATCATCAATGTTTTGGTTTCAAGAAAAATCAATATTGTTTACTTAATTTCACAACATTGATTTTTAATTAATCCTATTACCTTAAAAGAGAAAATGATTAGAAACCAATACTTTCCACAAATGCCACATGTTGTTAAAACTAACAACTTCCTCCTTCTACCAAAAGGGTTTAGTTAGCTTCCTTCCTATTAATATGCACAAAATGGATGTGTGTTAACTATCAATACTTTTTTAAAGCAAATGACAGTGGCAGCTATCACACACAGAGCATCTGTATGTGCCTGGCATTGTGCTGGGCATTTGACATGATTGCTGCTCCTCACAAGAACCAGTGCGACATAGAAAGTATTTTTTCTTACCTACAATGAGGGCACGAGGCAGACCTGGGAGAGGGCTGTTATCCTGACCAAGCTCATAAAGTGAATCAGATGGTCAAAGCTCAATGGAACCAGACAATTACTACTGTGTTCCCTCATGACCAATATAGCATATACTAACTTTGATGCATTAACAACCTTCACTTTAGAAAGAATTTGCACTTCCAGGAAACTTACTTCACCCTTCATCCTCACACACACAAAAAGCAGGTATTATTTCCTCCCTTTTGCATGGGAGAAAACAGAGGCCCAAGGACAGGAAGCAGTTTTTCAGAGCTACCAAAGCAGATCCGAGGGCCTGGTCTGTGCTCTACCTTCAGATCCAGGGCTCTTCCCAGCACTCAGGCCTTGCAAGTAGTTGAAATCCTCGTGTCTGCATCACAGTACCTGGACGGGCACACCCTGCTGAAGGCTTTGACAGCTCCCCAATCTCCATATTTAATAGCACACTTAAGATTTTTATTATTCCCTTAATATCTTTGTAAGAATAATTTTATGTATATTTTGCTTTATTTGAAAAATAAGAACTACCTTAAAACTCTATGATTATTGCTTTAAAAAAAATGGCCTACCTATACAACTAGAAACTGGACTAACCATATGCATTCTGATTCGTGTGGCCAAATACAAAGCTCTTTAAAACACTCAGAAAATGTTAAATGAAGTATAGCACATATCTGTAACACAACTGTCCTTCGGAACATGGCTCAAAGATAAGTGACAACTCAAGAAATATAAAGGGAAAAGACTTCCATAATATTGTGCAACAAATCTGAGAAGAAATGGCTATGAACAAACAATAGTTATGATCAAGCTAAGTGCATACACATACTTTTGGTATAGTCTTATAATGCGAACCATTAGAAAATAATGCACAATGATAAAGTTTATAACAGTCTTCAAAAGTACATCTTGAAAAATATAATTATGATTTCCATTGCCATATAAGATGATGAAAAATACTGTGCTAAAGGGAAGTCTTAAAACGTGTCTTGAAACAGCCCACAAATACAACTAAGATGACTATAAACACAATTTAAATATAATTATACCATCTATAACTAGCAAATGGGTAATGGAAAGAAGGGTAAAGGAAAAGTGCATTTTGCTTTTCCCTCATCCTACACAATACAGTATTTTACATTCTGTTAAAAATATGGCAATACATTTGACAGTTTTTCCTCCTGTGCTCAGACAACTGCTTTAAGACTCCAGAAAGGTGAGTGCAGTTGTGGGAAGAAAAAAAAAAAGATTCCATAAAGAAGTATTCTTATGTTAAGAAATTCAAACATAAAAAATTTAAAATGCAGTACTTACAAGTACATACATGTTTTCAATCACTATCCCCGGAGTTCACTGAGTAACTAATTCTATGTAAGTAACTAATTTTAAAACAATGTTTCTCTGCAGTTACAACTGTTAATACAAGTGCAGCTTCCACAGGTTCCATTCTTTAGATTCATGCTCTTTCTCAGGCCTTCAAATAAGACCTCCCCAATACTGACCTATTATCATCACTCTTAGCATCACGGCACAACATAATATTGTTTTCCTAACAATTACTATGCTATTTCAAATGCTCAGTTTGGATGGTTAATAGAATTAAAGGTGTAGGTCTTTTGACAGTTTTATTTCTGAAAAGCTAAATGGTATCGGGTACTTATTTTTTCATGAGACTGTTCTAAGCACTTTCCTTGTAGCAACTTCACTTATTCCTCATAATAACCCTCTAAGACAGATACTGTCTGGATCTTCATTTTATAGACAAGAAAACTGGAGCATGGGAAGGTTAAGTAAGCCGCCAGAAGTCAGGATACAGCTGCTAAGTGGTAGAGTAGATATATGCATCAGAGAAATTTGATTTCTAAGCACTTGGTTGCTCTGGAACACTGTCTTTGTAGTTTATTAGATGAAACTACCTCCTCTTTTCCTGAACTTACTGGGGGTGGGGTGGGAGGGAAGGAAAGAAGAAAGGGAAATTACCCCAAATCTCTACTTCTCACCCTTGCACCTCTGAATCAAGGAAGCTCATGACTCGGTCCACTGGCTCTCACTGCTATTACATCTGAGACACCTAGAACGGGTATCGGAAACTTCACTTTGATTCTGAGCTTGTGTAGGTTTACTAGGTTTGTGACTTCACACAACTTATTGAAACTTTTTGAAACTCAATCCCAATCTATAAAGTGAGATTAAAAAATACTGTCTTCCCTGTATTTCAGGGTAAACAAATAACCAGGATGACTGGAGGCCATTTTTCACAGAAGAATTCCAACTAATAAATGTAGAAATGAAAATAAGATAACTGATTTGGAAAGATGATTCAATGGATAATATCAGATGAAAAGTTGAAGAGGAACTTTACAGTGGAATGTTCACGCTACTGATATGCTTCCTGATGTGACAAAATATGAAAAACAAGGTACCACTTATGAAGGATCCTTGCCAAAATGGTTGAACCTGAATTTACATAAGCCTTAACAGCTAACTCCATTTACGGGGAAAAAAAGGGAAATATAGTAATAAATTAAGTGACACCACAGGAAGCAAATATACACATTTGGAATGTGAAGCATTCTATGGAACAACTGCTTCATTTCTCCAAGAAGTTGTAGACTAAAACAACAAACAAAAAGAAGGAAAAAGAGGGTAAAAGAATGACTAAAAGAGACTTATGACACAAAAGGAAATGTAACATATGATCTAATGTGGATTATGATTCAAATTATATATAGTATATAATTACATAATCATATAATCATATATATATTTATGCACACAACTGGGGAAATTTGAACTTGACCTGGATATTAGATGTTATAAAAAATTATTGTTAATTTTTTGAAGTGGTAAAATAATGTTAGTATAATCATATAAGAAAATTCATAATTTCTAAAAATGTAAAAGTATGTAAGCATAAATGACAGGAATTTGCTTTTAAATGCTTAGCTAAAATAAATGAAGGGATATGTAAATGAAATGAGTACAATACTAATAACTGTTTGATATGGTAATGGAAATATGGCAATTTGCATTTGCACATGTTCGAGATTAGGAGTCCATAACCATGTCCGGACCACAGGCCCAGTCCACACAGACAGCTGTCTGTTTTGTCAGAGACAACATCGTCTCTCCATTTGTTAGGTTTTGTCTATGGCTGCTTTCATGCTACAACAGCAGAGTCAGTGTGGTGGATACCACATGGTCCACAAAGCCCAAAATACTTACTATCTCTCCCTTAAAAGAAAATTCACTTTCTCCTGTTCTAAATTGTTTTTTTTTTTTTTTTTACTGCCTCTTTGAGAGGAACATTAGCCTCAAAAGGTTTTCAGAGCCTTTCTCCCTGGAATTTACTAAGGATCTTCCCTAAACAGAATTATCCACAAAGTAGAATTTAGGCAGCCTTGTACTTTTTCCCATAAGTGAATAAATCATTTCATAGCTTCAAGGTAGTTACTTTTCTGCTAAATCTAGAAGCTTATAATGAAAATAAATAAACCAAAAAAGCAAAGATAAAAAAACTAAAACTTAAAAATGTATTATTATTATTATTACTACTACTGCTACTTCAAGTTACCTGGGTTAAAAAAAAATTGCCCAAGGGAAACAATGTATTACATTTCAACACATTACAACCAAAGGGCATTCTTCACTTGGCGATGAAGGGAGGAAAATACCGGTATAAACACACACGATGCTGGAATTCTGTCCTGATGAATTCAGCAATGAACACTATAAGCCCATGGGCCATTTTTTTTCTAACTATAAATTTCTGTATATTTTGAATTAATAGTTTAAACACATTCTTTGGCAGTCTTTAACTTGGCTTACATAACCTTCAGGTATACCCGTGAGCTGATTAGTAATTTAAGGCCTGAGAAAAGCAAAGTTTCAGAGGGATATACACTGAGACATGAATGAGTTTAATATGCAAGTACACTAGCTAAAGGGCATAATTAAAACTACATCACTCCTTTAAATCTACATAATTATGTCTCAAAGACATTCTCATTAGTATCTTTAACTTTGTCACAAAGCCAGAAAGGGCCTCAGGTCTCCATGCTTGAGAAGTAAATATAAAATAAAAAGTTAAGGCCTATATATATACAGGTCATATAAAATACCTGCAAAATTCAATTACTAAACTTTCCTCTTTAAAGTAATATATAAAATCCACCAGTCAACCATCATTGCTCTTGAGTCCACAACAAAATACACAACCATATCTGTGGATGACCTTATGCCACATGTTTCAGAAGAAAAAAATAAGCAGAAAGGTTTAAAACACTATTTTTTTTTATTTAAGAAGAGAGAAAGCTTCTTTTTTCTGACAATAACTCAGCTGGAAATCTCTACCAACCAGCACTTCCGTCACCACGCGATGGTAACGGGTGCTTCTAATGATCCGCCTGCAGCGGCCCCAGATCCTGCAGTTCATTGGAAACCGTTAAAAAGAAGATAAAATTAATTTCAGTATACTTTTGGTAGTGAGTGCACATCCTAATATGCTCATTATTTTAAGATTAGTAATATACTTAAGATACATAAGCCAACTGTCCATCAAGAGGCTGTTCAACTCCAAGTCAGACGTTTACAGGGGTCACGCTGAGAAGCTCTTCTATTAAGGCTGACAAGACATAGGTGCCTCCTCTCAAAATCCAGGGCATGAAATTCTGTGTAAGAGGGATTCTGTCCAGGGACTTGAAGGAATTTTAAATTCCTTTTAGGGAAAATATTGGCCTAAACAATGACCCTTCTTCCGCTGGCTCCTATTGGCACTGATCACATCTTTTCAGAAAGAAGCTGGAAACACAATTAAAAAGCTTCTGCAACAATCTGCATGAGAGAGAGTGATGGCGTGGACCCGCGCTGGAGCAGCAGGGATAGTGAAGCATGACAGACTTTCAAGACTGAATCAAAAGGATTTGCTGACAGCGTAGATATGAGAGAAAAAAGTGAGTCAAAGACTGTGTACATTAAGGTTTTTGATGTGAGCAAGTGAAAGAATGGAGGTGCCATTATCTGAGACAGAAAGACAGTAGGAGTTGGATCTGGGGAAAGCTGATGGACCAGGAGCTCAGTTTTGGAGACATGGAGTTTGAGATACTTCAAGCATTACCGTGTTTGTATGATCTATAATCTGGATCGTAAGTACGCACTTTGGTACCAGGGTCTAGAGCTCAGGGAGGCTAGGCTGGTAGGGACACATTAGAAACCTTATAAAAGAAGGAGTTCACCTAGGGAGTCAGCACACAATGCTTTGTTTTCTTTTTTTAGGACTATGCTGTTTCCTGGGGCACTAACATATCAACAAAATGTAATACCACCTTAGCGATATTGAATAGCTATGACATCTGTGTTGTCTAGGATCTAACCTGTAAAGTATCCCCTGAACGCTTTTGAACCAGTTCTTCAAATTCTACTCAACGCATTAACTTATCTTGCTGTAACTGAAGAAAGATGGTTATGGTGACATCAATCAGATGGGATTCTAGCTGAGTAGGTCCCCCGACACAATTTTAACAAAGGCCTAAAGGCACAACTTGCTGTAGGTGAGAAGCACAGCTAAAGCCCAGGAAAGACTGTGTGAGCTCACTAAGGCACGTGCAACACCAACATCGGGCAGCCAGCAATTCTACTGAGACGGCAGCGACAGTGCAGGAGGGAGACTGAAGTGACTCTGCAGTACCTTTCATGCATTCAGCATAAATCCTTTAAGCCTGCCACCAAAAAGTCAAGTATCCGAAATGTGTGACATAAAAAATTTGAGAGGTACTAATCTAAATTATCTTTCTATCACCTCAAAGCTTAAACGTTATCTTTTAAATGACTACCTAGAAGCTAGAATTTTGGCACTTGTTACAAAATTGAACTCTGAATAGATCTCTGCTCAGCACTCACCACCAATTTTCTTCGGACACCTGACACTGTAAAGGAAAATCCAAACACATGTATCAAATAACCATTCTTTAAGATTTTCTAATCTCTCTCCCTGTATTAAGATCACTAGATAGCAATGAAACCAACCTATAATTTCTCAGTAGACAGCAGGAATACTTTTACTGAGATTTACTAATGGGCTCCTGGTTTTTTACAAAGGTTCAACATAAGATTCACCCACCTGAGTTATAGATCTGTTCTGCCAAAAACGGTTTTTATTTTTAATTTTATTTTAATCATTGTTCAAGTACAGTTTTCCGTCCTTTACTCCCATTCCAGCCCACCCACCCATCCTTCCCCACCTCTCTCCCATTTCCACCCCCCTCTAGTTTTTGTCCATGTGTCCTTTATATTTGTTCCTGTAAACCCTTCCCTTCTCCCCTGAAATTCCCTTCCCTCTTCCCTCTGGTCACTATCAGCCTGTCCTCTATTTCAGTGTCTTTGACTATATTTTGCTTGTTTCTTTGTTTTGTTGTTTAGGTTCCTGTTAAAAGTGAGATCATATGGTATTTGTCTTTCACTGCCTGGCTTATTTCCCTTAGCATAATGCTTTCCAGCTCCATAAATGCTGTTACAAAGGGTAGGAGCTCCTTCTTTCTGCTGCATAGAAAGAATTCCATCGTGTAAATGTACCATAGTTTTTGATCCATTCATTTACTGATGGGCACCTAGGTTGTTTCCAGCACTTGGCAATTATAAATTGTGCTGCTATGAACATTGGGGTGCATAGGTTCTTTTGGATTGGTGTTTCAGGGTTTTTAGGATATAGTCCAGCCAGTGGAATTGGTGGGTCAAAAGGCAGATCCATTTTTAGTTTTCTGAGGAAGTTCCATACTGTTTTCCATAGTGGTTGTACTAGTCTGCAGTTCCACCAACAGTGCACTAGGGTCCCCTTTTCTCCACAACCTCTCCAACACTTGTTGTTTGTTGCTTTGTTTATGATGGCCATTCTGACTGGTGTGAAGTAGTATCTCATTGTGGTTTTAATTTGCATCTCTCTGATAGCTAGCAATATTGAGCATAGATATTGAGCATTGGTTTTTAGTACTCAAGGACAAAATTTAATATAATTTAATTAGTAAGAGTATGTAAAATTTTATACTACTTTCCAAAAATGAGGATCGTAGAAATTTTCCCTCTTAGACAAATTTTGGGCTCAAGGAGAAGAGTTAATTTAGCTAGATGTTCAACAATGCCCATTTCTCTGTGTCTTTCATATTCTGTTTTTGTTTTCCACCTTTCCATATGAAGGAGACAATGCCATCAAAGCATATCCAGCATTTGTGGTATGGCGTACCCTGCAGACGAAAAGATCATGTGAACCTTGGAGCTTCTAATTACCAAGAAATTCACTGAAAAGACTTCTTTCTGGTCAAGGTAGAGGCACAGGTAAGCACGGCTTGCCTCCTCACAAAACCACATCAAAATTACAACTAAAATAGAGAACAACCATCACTCAACACCATCAGAAATTGAGTTGAATGGAAGTCTAACAACTACAGAATTAAATTACATCCAGACTGATGGGAGGGGCAGAGATGCGTTATAGGCTGGTTCCACATCCAAATGTGGTGAATAAAAATTCAGGATGGATATCTCAGGAACAAGAAGTCCCAGCCCCACACCAAGACACCAGCCCAAGGTTCTAGTGACAGGAAGATAAATCACCATAACTTCTGGCTGGAAAACCCAGCAGGGATTGAGTCGGTGGAAGAAACTTCTGGAGTCCCAAGCAGTTCCACTTAAAGAACCCACACATGGACTTACTCAGACTCACTCCCTCTGAGCTCCAGCACTGGGGTAGTGGCTTGAAAGGCACCAATGGAATACAAGGAGAAACCAAAGTGTCTGGCATCAGGCAAGAGATGGGGGACAGCTTTCTATCAGACAGAAAGGTGGACAGAGGCCATTGCCCCTTTACTGAACCCTCCCCCAAACAGAGCCACAGAGCTGGCAGGTGGGTTTCATAGCTGAGACTCCATCAACCTGGCTAACACTGTTTGCCCTGCCCTAGAGATCTCTGGAGGCTCTGTCCCAGCCAACTTAGAGCTTTTAACAGTGGCTTTTCCATATGAATGGCTGGTCTTGGATCATGCTTCACAACTTCCTAAATTATTTCAAACAAGTAACACTGAGCTTCAGTGAGCCTCCAGCACCAATAACTCTTGCTCAATGACCCCAGGCCTGGCACTAGCAGCAGCCAGCCTAGATTCACAGCTTAGCTTTGCCTGGGAATCTCCAAGCCCAGCAAGGGTAGCAGCCTTCTCAGATTGCTTAAGAGCTCATGAAGGGTGGCCCCAAATAAAACACAGGTTGAGGCTGACCTTGGCCTACACCATCCGAAAAACCCCAGGGCCTGTGCACCAGTGAAGATTTTGGTGCATGTCAGAGCATCAAAATCCTGCCCCATACAGCTGATCCTCCAAGGAGGGTGGAGGTTGGTGGTCAGTGGTCAGAGCACTGACCAGCCTGGGTAAATCCCTCCCATTGACCTGTCAAGGCTCAACTATAAGAGGAGGGTATACTCAGCTCACACAAAGGGTGCACTTCAGGTAAGCAGCTTGGGTGACAGGAGAGGCTGAGCCACTGAACCCAACAGGACACCTACTACATTAGGCCATGCTACTAAGACAGAGAATCATAGCACCTCTACCTAATATATAGAAACAAACACAGGGAGGCTCCCAAAATGGCCCAAATGAAAGACGAGATCAAAACTCCAGAAAAAGAACTAAACAAAAGGGAGATAAGTAATGTATCAGATATAGAGTTTAAAATACTGGTTGTAAGGATGCTCAAGGAACTTAGTGAGCACCTCAACAACATACAAAGCATCCAGTCAGAAACAAAGGATATACAATTAAAATAAAGGACAATTTACAGGAAAACAACAGTAAAGTGGAAAAAGCCAAGAATCAAATCAATGATTTGGAACATAAGTAAGCAAAAAGCAACCAATCAGAACATGAAGAAAAAAGAGTCCAAAGAAACGAGCATAGTGTAAGCAGCCTCCAGGACAACTTCAAGCCTTCCAACATTTACATTATAGGAGTGCCAGAAGGAGAAGAGAAAGAGCAAGAAATTGGAAATCTATTTGAAAAATAATGGAAAGAAAACCTCCCAATTTGGTGAAGGAAATAGACATGCAAGCCCAGGAAGCACAGAGAGTCCTAAACAAGATGGATACAAAAAGGCCTACTCCAAGACACATCATAATTAAAATGCCAAAGGTTAAAGATAAACAATCTTAAAAGCAACAAGAGAAACAACAGTTAGTTACCTACAGGGGTGTTCCCATAAGACTGTCAGCTGATTTCTCAAAAGAAACTCTGCAGGCTAGAAGAGATTGGCAAGAAATATTCAAAGTCATGAAAAGCAGGGACCTACAGACAAGGCTGCTCTATCCAGCAAAGATATCATTTAGAATCAAGGAGCAGATAAAGAGCTTCCCAGACAACAGAAAACTAAGAGTTCATCATCACCAAGCCATTATTATAGGAAATGTTAAAGGGACTTATTTAAGAAAAAGATCAAAACTATGAACAATAAAATGGCAATACATACATATCTATCAACAACTGAATCTAAACAAATGAATTAAACAAACAAGAAGAACAGAGACAGAATCATGGATATGGAGAGTGTTTTGATGGTTGCCTGATGGGAGGGGAGAGGGGAAGAATGGGTGAAGAGGTTAGGGGATTAAAAAGTAGAAATGGGTAGTTATAGAATAGCCATGGGGATGTAAAGTACAGTATAGGAAATGGAGCAGCCAAGGAACTTATGTGCATGACCATGGACATGAACAATGGTATGGGTTATTACCTAAGGGAACAGAGAGTGCTGGGTGGAGAAGGGCAAAGGGGGGGGGGGAATTGGGACAATTATAATATAATCAATAAGATACAACTAAAAATTAAAAATAATTAAAAAATAAATTCACTGAGTACCAGGGTATCTCTGCAAAATTTGGATAATATAACAGCTACTCTCATATGATGAATGCCAAAGATTAAATAAGAATATTCACATAAAGTGCCAGATGTACTGCAGGACTCAGTAAGTGCTAGTGTCCTCCAATTGACAAGTCACTCTAAATGCCTTAGCCATGCCAGAGGACAGCAAATTTACTCTAAATCAATCATCCGTCTAAGAGCCATTAAAAATATTACATATGGTTCTAAGGAAAAGAATGACATTGTTTACTTCATTTGTATCTACAACCTCAAATATTATGTATCCCCTATATAGCTTTCCTTCACTGTAAACCCTACAAACAATATGGAAAATATAAAAAATCTTTTAGGATTTCATGTGTCTGTAATAAAGAGAAAATACCACAAGCCATTCACTATGGCCCCCAGGGCCCACCTGCTCTAAGGATAAGCCACCTTGTGAGTGAATTGTCTGGAGGGGTTCCCTGAAAGAATAAAATCATCGTCCTGACCAATTATAAATGTTTAATGAAAAATATATCTTTATTACTGCAGCAAAATCCAAATATGAAGGGAGAAAAAGAATAAAGCACATCCTGAAAATGTTAATGAGGAAAACTAACAGTTTGATATACTCCACTTTCCACCATTGAATACATATTAAAGATAACTTAGGTGCACTGCATTCTAGTGAGGCCGGTGAGTCCAGTGAGGCAGGTGGGGAGAGTATAAAAATTGTAAGGTAGATTCTCTGCTACTTAGACACTTGAATTTTACCTGAGATTAAATGGGGTATTGAGGGGGGCGGGAGTCCCTGTTGGCTCAGATATTCAGGAAAAGATTAAGCCAGGAGCTGGGCCTTTGGTGATAAACAGGAAGGATTCTTTGGCTCTTATCAACAGTGGCTTAAACTAAATCCAATTTATCCCCAATGGTACTGAAATTAATTCCACCTAGCAACTTCTAATTATTCAGAATCTTCTCCCCTGATCAGAAAGTACAATCTCTCCCTTTTTCTAGCCACTAAATTTATCCATACTTTGGGTAGATCAAAATTATCTTTTAAAAAAACCACAAAGTTTTTGAGTGGCCTTGAATGTGAATGTCCAAATTTAACAAAATAAAGCTTTTAAGAAAATATTTACATGTAAGCCACACCTGCTACCTGTCCACAGAAAGGAGATATCATTATTGGCTGAAATGAAACATAATACAGTTGTAAACTAAGATTAAATGGCATTACCACGGCATTATTCTAATTGCATCCTTTGTGTAGAAGGCCTCAAGGTGCAATCAATAAATCAATAATTAGAACACATAAAACAGTATCAGACAGTAATCACCATAAAACTGAGTTAACATAATATTTAAGTGTTGACTTATTTAAAAAAGCCTATTATTAAAGACAGATTTTTTTTGTACTATTACTAGAAGGTCCATAAATTGGAAAACAACAGTAAGAGATGAAGAACGCCTTATATAAGATACTTTTTGGAAGCCATCTCGGCTTGTGTTCTTTGTAGTAAGGATTTGGAAACTACAGAAACATATTGTCTCAATTCATGTGTGGCCAAGGCAAGCTTTGCAAAGGATAAGGGCAAGAAAAGGAGACTGGAAGTAGCCTTAAGTGTGATGACATCCTCAAAACTCCAACGACCAAGTTAGAGTATTTCTGTTGTCAAAACATGCGTAAAGAATGAGGATACCCAGACTTCAAAAAGTACGAGAGTCAAGGTCTTCACGGTGAGTTAATATTGGGCATGCCACAAAGAAGAAAGAACACCCAAAGCTTATGACAAAGAAAGAGGAACCGCAGCCACCTTTAAAGACAGAACAAATGGGACATTTCCTGGGATAGGAGGAAAAATACTTTATGATCTCTTGAATTACCTTAAGTGAAATAGCTTTTGTCAGTGAATATCATGTTCAAATACAAGGCGGGGCAAAAGTAGGTTTACAGTTGTCTGTATAAAAAATAATAATACAAGAATAAACTCTGTGTTTTGAGTGCTCACAACTGTAAACCTACTTTTGTCCCACCCTGATTCTGACAAAATGATTATGTCCTAGATTTATGTTTTTCTAAATATATATTTTCAAGATTTTTAAATGGTTTAAATACGAAGGTAGAAATAAAAGTATAACTTGGATAAAACGCATATCCAAGAAAATTTGTCAACATACATTTTTTCCTCTGTAGGTAGAGAAACATCACATCTATAACATATTTTAAAACATCAAAGTGGAAAGCATAACTCATCTTTAATGGGTGTTAAAGTATTCTCATTATATCTAAATTACCATATCTATACCAATAAAAGTCTTTAATCCCCACATTTCATGAAATGTCAGTTTTTACCATTCTGACTTTACCTTCACATATGCATTAACTGAACAGTATTTCTTAGCCACTCCCTCAGCTAATGACAGTGATGTATTGTCTCATAAATATTTAATCATTCCGGCAAGTACTTTGTTTTCATTGCACTGTCCAAATAAATCTGATAAGATAAAATACAATTTATTTGTAGAGTTTTTATTATTACAATGGAGAATATCTGACATGAATTTTCATCATGGAATTTATTTTGAAAGACTATGGGAAATAAGGGCTCATTAATACAAAAATCTTGTCATTAAAATCTGCGCAAGGACAGGGCAGGAAAGACAGGTGGTCACAGAGAAAGTGGGACTCTTTGCACAGTGATGGCAAAGCTGACCTGCAGGGGCAGGGCTAGGACCCCACTGTGTAACTCTATTTACTTACCTGAGGTCCATGTGAAAATTCAGAGGGTCAGGATGGCATATAGGAGCCTATCTGAAGAATGTAAGGGACAGTCAGTCTTAACTAATGCAAAGGATAAGGAGAAACAAAAGGTCTTTAGGTACAACGATGTGGAGTAAAATGTAAGGATATAGTAGCCAAAAGGACTAATTTAGCTCAAGACCCAGATATCACACTGGAATTGGGCATCAACCATTTCCCTCTAGGGTAACTTCCCAGTCAGGGAGTAAAACATAGCCAGGCAATCTTCTGAGATTTTTGCAGGAAATCCCTCACCTTTCCTTCTCAAATCCTGGAACCTTGATTAAATCACAGGATCCTCTGTTCTAGGTGTGATTAATAGTTTTCCTTTACTCATCCTTTTGGGCTTAGAGATCAGAACCTGGAGAACAAGGAAGTCAGCCCCATTTAGCCCTCAAGTGATCACAGACAAAGCCTGGTGCCTCGTTTTAAACCATACCCTTCCAAAATAAAAAAAAAAAGGGTCTAAAACTACTTTCCTCACTGAAACCTGAGATGCAGTGAGCTCAGTACAGGCCTCAGTAGGTGCTGGGGTCCCCCCAGCCATGGCTTCTCACCCATCTTCTGCTAGGTCTGCCCAAACCTTATGAGTGGGAGTCAGCCTCAGTCCGCAAGGCCTGCTACTGCCCCCAGCAAGCCTTTCCTGAATCCCTGACTTTTTGGCTGGAGCTGCATGGCAGTTTAACTTCCAGGATCCAAATTGCAATAAATAAGGGTTCTAAGATCCAGCGTCTGCTGGTTCTGGGTACAGCTGGGCAGATTTATTTCATTGTAAAATGGTGGGCACTGCCATTTGCTGACTCATAGCCCGAGATATGATAAATAATAATGCCAAGCCTAGAGCTCGCACACAAAACTCAAGCTGTGGTTAAATGTCATCTTTTACTTATACCTTCCCTGACTACGTTATTTAAAAACCACACTCCCTGTTTTCTCCCTGCAAAATTTCATTCAAAGCACTTATCACCATTAATATATAACTCACCTACATGGTTACTATCTCCCACTAGAATGTAAACACCAGAGGGTTGGTATTTTTGTCTAATTTTGTTCACTGCTGAACCTCTAGTACCTAGAGTGTCTGGGACACAGTAGACACTCGATAAATTATTTGTTGAATGGATGAATAAAATATGCTCTTAACGTAGCCATCTAGGAAAAGACAGGTTGGCTTGGGTGTATTTGAACAGTGCAAAAGAAAATGACAACCTTATTCTGAAGTAAAAAAGGAATCTACTTCTTAGGGTGTCTCATCACTGTCATCCTCAAAATTTTTAACCTGAGTTACGGTAAATTTTTTTACTTACCTCATTCTTCTCTGGACGTATGCTCACTTAAAAGCTGGCATTCTCGCCAGTCTAAAACATTAACCATCTGTATCTCCCCTTGAGAAAACATCCCTCTATTTCTTACCTGGTTGAGATTCCTATTCTTCTGACTGGGCTGCACACAACACAACGAACTGCACTCTTAAGCACAGTCATCCTCCGAGTCCCCACAACGGGGAAACTTGCCAATTCTTATTATAAAGAGCAATGCATGGTGACATGTGCAAAATAGCTATTTGTTTTTCTTTCTTAAGTAAAATAAAATCCTACTTTACAAAGAAGTAAACTAATTGGAAAGATAGTGTCACGTAATTTTTTTAAAACAAAAACAAAAAAATTAAGATTTATTGAAGTGTTCAGAGTAATAAAGACATATGGGTTGTTAAAGAAAGCCAAGAAATACCTTCTCCACACACCAAGCCCTTGAGATTCCTAACTTTAATAAATTTTCCAATGAAAAATCCCTTAGTATCAGAAGTCTGACCCATTTTGGAACATATATATACCCAGTTTTTCTGAAGACAATTTACCACCAGCACATGGCAATTAAGACAAACTGTGTGAAAACTTAAACTAGTACCTCCTTACTGTCATTTTCTCCTAAAAGCACTGCATGTATTAACAAAACGTTAACCTATCCTATAAAATGTCATTTTATAACAATTTTAATCCATAAGGTACCACTGATAAAATGGTTGTAAATTAACATTTAAAGTTGAACTTTTCTGCTTTTTTATTTCATTTTCATAGTTTAAGAATTGGAAAGCATTTAGAGTAGAACACCAAAAGAAATTAGACTTGCTAAAGCTAATTGCTACCAGAATAGTGTTGGGAGGTTAGGGATAACACTTGTTTTATTCTAATGATAAACTTAACACAATACATAATTTAATTGAAAATGTGACTAGCTAGCCTCTTGACAATTCATGCAAGTCAGTTCAACCTGCTGATGTCAGTGTTTTAGTGTTAATCTTTATATTGTGTCATCTGTAATTTGTGTTCCAAAGGCAAAGGAACGCATGGCGGTAAGAGTTAAACCCTTAATATGCACACATCTCTATTATACATTAAAATATTCGGAAGAGAGACACAATAGAAAGTTTATTACAAAAAAACTTTGAAAACTATATTCTAGATAGCTTGGTAACTGTTAAGGGTACCTTTAAAATTGCCGCCCAATAACAATACTGACAATGATGAGACAGACTACTTTGGCAAGAAATTACTTTTTATTACATACAAATTACTTTCCTAGGTTATTGCTAATATGAATATTCAAACAAAACAAGGTTTTCTTTGAAAGAAAACCCAAAAACATAACCAATTATCATAATTAACATAACTAATTAGTAAACTAATTAAGGTTTGAGTCTATAGGTATTAGGTTTATCTTGAAAAAACATGAATGATTATAAAATAACCCATGCTTCATTTAAAAATCATTGACTAATACTGGTTTAGTATAGACTACATGATATTTCATATATTTATTTCTTTGCAACATTTTATTAGTCATTAAATTACTGTTGTCCCCATTTTAATGAAGTGATTGAAGTTCTAAGTGATTAAACATAGAACTGAAAACCTCTATTGTAAATTATGTCTCAAGTTTCCATGATTGATCATACCAACATCAACCTAAATAATATGTTTATTCTTCTTCGTGGGGGTATGAGAAAAGCAGTGTTTGGAATTAAACAGACCTGGGTTCTCACTCAGTTCTGATTATGTACCACTCTCCCTTACCACCTAGGGAAAGCTCATTACACTTCCCATAAAAGGAGGATAATATTTATCTCACAGTGTTATGAGATTAAGTAAGAAACAAAAAAGGATTTATTAATGGCATGCCTGCTTTGCCATTTCCTAAACCTGAATGAATTCTACCTTATGCCCTCTCTCGAGTCTGCTCTAGGGTCACAAGACACTGTGGGGGAAATGCTGACTCAGCTGATTACCAATATGGCCTGGTACAGTTTTCTCACTAGTAAGCTAGACAAATAACACCTGTCTCCATAGATGATGTATATAAAGTATTAATTATAGTGTCTGAAATATGCTAGGCACTCAGTTAATAGTCAAATTGTAATCTCTGTAGCTTAGCAATCTTTTTATCTATCATATAGGTGAACTCCTTAGCATACTTCCAGAAGGTGTTATTCTACACTCTCTTGAGCTTTTCTTAAAGCCCTAACTGCATCAGATCCTTCCGGTAAGTGATCTCCCTGTTCAGTTTACTGAAAAGATGGGCACAAGCTTCCCCAGCTTTCTTCCTTCAAACACTTCTTTACCAACTTAAAATCTTTAATATATCTTTGAGGTGTCAGACAAATAGACATCCGCACTGAACTCCTTACACAATTCATTCATTCATTCATTCATTCAACAAATTTTATTGAACATGCATGACTCTGGGCACTGTGCCAAGTGTTAAGTGTATGTTGGTAAAAAAAAAAAAAGAAGAAGAAAACAGAAAAGATCCCTACTCACAGGGAGAATTGTATGGAGCGAGAGTCACATTATATAACAACCACACTATAAATGTATATTTATAAATTCTCGGTCTCCCCAATTATTCCCCGCAATCATCCATTTCCATGAGCGTAACTGCTTCTGACCACCGCACCTGAAAATAACCTTTGCCTGGCACAGTCACCCTTATAGCTAAGATGTTCTGTTTCTTTCCTTCCTGACATCTCAAACTTCTGGAACACTCTATTTCCATTGCCTCCATTGCTTCCTGTGCTCAAGGACACTAGGAAGTCCGTCTCCTGCTCTGTACTTTTCTTAGTTCTCTACAAACAATACCCATGTCCTTCTCAGTTCTGAAAGAACCAAGTACACCTTACTTTTGAAATTGTCCTCTTTCTTAGTTGGTACCTAGGCCTCCAAACTGATTTCTCTCTTCTGCCCCAATTTTTCTGATAACTCTGCTTTTACTTTAGGTTCTCCCTTTCCATTCCAAGCAATGGGCATTCCTCAAAGTTGAGTCTTCTGCTCTATAAATTTCTCTCTGTACTCTCTATCTGCCAACTTATTTACCTTCAAAAGATTTTCCTCTCATTTTTATTTTAACCTTCAAACCAACATCTCCATGTTCCTTCACACAGAAGAAATAGTGCCTTTAACAGTGTAAGTACTTAACAAATAATTACAGAATGAATGAAGGAACAAACAAGCCAACTAATCAACCAGCAAGAATTTGTACTTGGACATCAGTTCAAATTTACACCTAAAACCAAACTCATGACCCATTTCTCCTCCACTCTAATCCCAGACAATTCAGCTCACCACACGTTATGTTACCTATGTTAATGGAGCTTCTTATTTTTCTATTTTCCATAGGTTGACCACCTGAATTAAATTTAATTATTTCCTCATGCTTTCCTATAAACTGTCCCTCAAAGCATTTCTATAATCCAGCCCTTCCATTTTGTCCTTATCACTGTCACAAGACCTAATCAAGTCAACAATGTATCCCATTCTTAGTCTCTCTCTATTTCAATGCTGTATACCACTTCCACATTAGTCACCTGAAAAAAGTTCTCCCCCTGTTTAAAATTTACTAATGGCTCTTTCTCTTGACTAAAAAACAAATTTCATTTATAGCACCTATATTCTCGCACTAATGTCTCTTTCTCCTCTCTCCTTTCTCTCCTTATTCCCTTACTATTTTCCTAAATTCTACACTACAAATAATGTAGGATAGTAACTTTTAAACATTTTAAGTACCAAAATCCAACTTTTAAGTGAAATCTTACAGAGAATTATAGCATGTAAAGATAAAGACACAGGCACCTTGTTAAAGCGGGGCCAGAAATCAGACACTCAATCTCCCTTACGAAGTTCTGCCCTCCTTGCCATGGAATCCATCCCCACTGGTCTATGCCCCTTGAACACTCCCTAAAACAAACTCTCTGCTGGAATTCAGTTCTTAACTCCTTTCTTTCCCCTTAACCTTCCTCTCCACTCTAAGTTATAGGAACCTCTTAAAAAGCCAGCACAAATGTTATTCTACCTGTGGAAACTTTACTGATCACTTCACATCAAGCTAACATCTCCTTCCTATGAAGTGCTAGAATAAGTATAACTAGCACTTACAGAATCTCAGAATCTGTCCCACAATCAATGAAATGTAGACAGATAAGTAGATAGAGATATATCTACATATGGAAACATAATTACTATCCAAATTCTATAGGTGATGGCAATGTTAGGTAATGTGCCCAAGGGCACAGTTTTTTCCCGAATAGTGGAGCCAAATCTGAACTCAGTCTCACTCCAAGGATGAACTCTACATTAGTTCTTTCCAACCTTTTTCATGTCACTGAGCACATAAAATTATATTTCTAAAGTACTATAGGACAAATAGAAGAAGCTCCTCACAGTTGAAGGCAACTAGTTTTTGAGTACCCCAAGCCCAACTTAGCCTTCTCAAGGGTTCATGGGATCAATAATGGAGTATGTTGGAAATTCATTAGCAATATACCAGCTGAGAAACTCTGCTGCAAAATACTCATTGAGTACTTACTAGTACCTGGCAGACAAGAGCAGCTCAAATACATATATGTGTGTGCGTATGTGCAGCATACTGATAAAGGAAAACACATTATGCTAAAACAAACTGCCAACAGAAGTGGACGGGAGAACAAGCAAGAGATGAAAAATTTCAATGCCTCTATTTTGAAAAGCTAAAACCACTTTAGATTTCTGTAAGGGCAACATCAACATTTACACAATGGAATACCACTCCATCAAGAAAAAAAGGAATCTTACTTTTTATGACAGCATGGACAGACCTAGAGAATATTATAATAAATGAAGTAAGCCAGTCAGAGAAACAAGTATTATATGATTTTACTTACATGTGGAATCTAATGAACATAATCAACTAACAAAATAAAAACAAACTCACAGGTACACGGAACAGACCAACAGCTGGCAGACAGGAGTTGGGCGGGGAGCTGAGTGGAAAGGGTGAAGGGGTTAGGTGAAAGGGGTGTGGGGGGAGGTAGGAGAGGGTAAGAGGAGGGACAAATGATCATGGAAGGAGACTTGACAGGGGGTGGGGAACACATAATAAAATATACAGATGATGCATTTTAGAATTGTAACCTGAAACCTAAATAATTTTATTAACCACTATCACCCCAATATATTCAATCAAAAATAAAAGGCTTCCATTCAAGATGGTGACATAGATAAACATGGCTAGCTTCCTTGCACAACCACATCAAAATTACAACTAAAATATAGCACAACCATCACTCAGGACCCTCAGAAATCAAGTTGAATGGAAGTTGGACAACTACACATTAAAGATACCACATCCATCCAGACTGGTAGGAGGGGTGCAGACACAGTAAGAACTGATCCTACATCCATGTGTGGTGCATAAAAATTCAGGAGGGATATCTCAGGCGCAAGGAGTCCTAGCCCCACAACAGGCTCCCCAGCCCAGAGTTCTGGTGCCAGGAAAAAAGTCCCCATAACTTCTGGGTGAAAAACCAGCAGGGATTTAGTTGGTTTTAGAAGTTTCCAGAAGAAACTTCTAGAGTTCCAAGCAGTTCCTCTTAAAGAACCCGCTAAGGACTTACTCAGACTCACTCCCTCTGGGCTCCAGCACTGGGGTAAAAGTTTCAAAGGCATCAGTGGCACACAAGCAGAAAATGAAGTATATGGCAGCAAGGCCAACAGAGAGGGACAGCTTCCTCCCAGACAAAAAGGTGGGCAGAAGCCACTGTCCCTTTGCTGAACACTCACCCAACAAGCCACAGACTGGGTAGGCAGGTACCATATCCAAGACTCCATCAACCTGGCTATCAGAGTCAGCCCTTTCCTGGAGATCTCCTGAGACTCCAACACACACAAACCTATAGGGTCACCAAAGCTGTAAACCATGACTTTTCCATATGAATGGCTGGTCTTGGTTCATGCTTCATAACTTCCTAAATCTTCTCAAGCAAGCCAGCCTCAGTGGGCCTCCAGGCCCTGTACTTCTTGTTACATGGCCCCAAGCATGGCACTAGCAACAATCAGCCTACATTCACAGCTTGGCTTCACCTGGTATTTTCCAAACCCAGCACAAGTAGCAGCCATCTCAGATTGCTTTATAGCTCAGGCTCGGTGGCACCAGGCAAAACATAGGTGGGGGCTGACCTTGGCCTGCATCACCTGGGACCCCAGGGCCTGCACATCCAGTGGACAGCTACAGAACATGTTGAGCACCACCACACTGCTCCTGCACAGCTGATCCTCCACAGAGGGTGGTTGGTGGTCAGTGGTCACAGCCAGTCCTAATAGCTGATTGGCCTGGGTAAATCCCTCCAATAACCTGCCAAGAGCAACCAAGGCCCAACTACAAGAGGACAGTGTACTCAGCTCACATGAAGGGTGAACTTTGATTACCTAATGACGGTAATAGGGGAAGGCTGTGTCACTGGACCCTACAGGACACCTACTACATTAGGCCACACTACAGAGACAGGGAGTCATAGCACCTCTACCTAATATATAGAAACAAACACAGGGAGGCTCCCAAAATGAGGAGACAAAGAAACATGGCCCAAATGAAAGAACAGATCAGAACTCCAGAAAGAGAACTAAACAAAAGGGAGATAAGCAATCTATCAGATATACAGTTCAAAACACTGGTTCTAAGGATGCTCAAGGAACTTAGTGAGCACCTCAACAGCATACAAAGCATCCAGTCAGAAACAAAGGATACTCAATTAAAATAAAGGACAATTTACAGGGAAACAACAGTAGAGTGGATGAAGCTGAGAATCAAATCAATGACTTCGCATGGAAGGAAACAAAAAACAACCAAACAGAAAATCAAGAAGAAAACAGAATTCAAAAAAAAACAAGCATAGCATAAGCAGTCTATGGGACAATTTCAAATTGTCCAATATTTGCATCATGGTGGTGCTAGAGGGGGAAGAGAAAGAGCAAGAAATTGGAAATATATTTGAAAAAATACTAAAAGAAAACTTCCCTAATTTGATGAAAGTAAACATGCATGTCCAGGAAGTACAGAGTCCCAAACAAGATACATGCGAAGTGGCCCACTCCAAGACACATCATAATTAAAATGTGAAAGGTTAAAGATAGAGAATCTTAAAAACAGCAAGAGAAGAGCAGTTAGTTACCTACAGGAGAATTCCCATAAGACTAACAGCTGATTTCTCAAAAGAAATTTTGCAGGCTAGAAGGGACTGGCAAGAAGTATTCAAAGTGATGTAAAGCAAGAACCTATTACCTAGATTAGTCTATCCAGCAAAGCTATCATTTAGAATGGAAGGTCAGATAAATTGCTTCCCAGACAAGGTAAGGCTAAAGGAGTTCATCACCACCAAGTCATTATTACATGAAATGTTAAAAGGACTTATCTAATAAAAAGAAGATGATCAAAACTATGAACATTAAAATGGCAACAAAATCAACAACTGAATCTAAAAAAACACTAAGCAAACAACCAAAACAGGAACAGAACCATAGATACAGAGAACATTTCAAGGGTTGTTACCTGGGAGAGGGGAGAGGGAAGAAAGGTGCAGGGATTAAGAAGCATAAATGGTAGGTACAAAATAGACAGGGGCAGGTTGAGAACAGTATAGGAAATGGAGAAGCCAAAGAACTTATATGCACGATCCATGGACATGAGCTAATGGCAGGGGTTTGCTGGAAGGTATGGGGGTACTAGGCAGAGGGGGGTAAAGGGGAAAAACTGGGACAACTGTAATAGCATAATCAATAAAATATGTTTAAAAAATAAAAAGACAATAGTTCATCCATCTTTAGTATGCATTAATTTTACCTGGAAGGATTGTGAAACCACAAATTGTTGGCTCCAGACTTTCTGAGTCTAATTCAGAGAGTTTGTATTTCACACAAATTCCCAGATGATGCTGAGCTGATGCTCCTGGTACATTCCTGGGAGAACCCGAGGTCTTATGAACAAAAACCTGAGTGGTAAATATACTTCATATATTCACGCTCCCCCCTTCAGCACCAGCCAAATATTTAATCCTCTGGTAGTCAATTTTTAACAACGTAAGTCTGTTCTAAGTCATGATGCAAGCTGGATTCTGGGACAAGAGATAAGCTTTTTAAATAGTGTTAAATGTTCCTTGACCCAATTATAACAACATGTAGTACACCTTAAGTATGCTATCACCAGGACAGGAACTCAGCTATATAAAATGAACATGATCTACGCTGTGCTTAATATCCAGTGCAGCCAGGTCAAAGCCATTCGAACAACAACAATATAAGCAATCTGATTAAGAGGACACATTGCTTTGAGTTTATTATAAGAATTATCCAGTTCAATTTATTTTTAACAAAGCTAGTGGCTGAAGTGATTTAATATCCAAGTTCCAAGTGAACAGATATTATAGCAGTATATATGTTCATGCTATAAACCTAGGTTCGATTAATGTATCTCTTGTACACAGCGTGAGGCTTTTTCTCAGGTACGCTGGCATGTAAATAATTACAACTAAGAAACACTTGCATAAAACTGCACTGAGATTAATTAAATATAGTTTATTTACAGAAAGCATAGATGCATTTCTTTTAGGAATCTAAGAAATTATTTAAAGAATTGGGATACTCAAAGCTTCGAATATCTCTCGTAGAATCATTCACAAATCCAAAGAATGCTATTTGACAACCCAAATGCAATTTTCTAATGTTCCCAACTCCCACTGACAAGGGTAACTGAAAAGGCTTTACTTAAATTTTTAAATATATGATAAATATTCATACTCAATATATGCAATTAAATCTGGGCATAAAAACCCTACATTATGAAACTAATATTATTGGAGTAAAGTATACTCTAAAGCAATTACTTTGTTATAAGGTCATTCATAACAACAGAATATTCTCTTGCAAGTGGTTGATATTTTAATACTAAAAGTCTTTATACTCTAGTACAATATGCATCCAAATTAAAACAATATTCAAATATACTGACCAGGTAAAATTTAAGAAGTCTGAAAGCACAGATTTAAGAATGACAACAACCAAAAATCACAACAACCCCAAACCAGCTGACAAAAGAGAAAAGACTCAGTGAACGACAAATTATAAGGTAACAGAAGAAAAACAAACAGCGAAAAAGCCAACAACGCTCTGCCTCCCCTCATCCCTTGTTCACTGTACCCTCTCATCCTTACTCACCTCTCCACAAATCCATGTCACTCACTTCCTTCAAATCCTAATTCAAAAATGATCTGAAAGAAATGATCTGGAAGAAATCTGAAATGTGATCTACTTTAATAACTTCCTTACTCCATATTACCTCAACAATACCTTCCCTTTCTCTGTGTTTTGAAATTGTTTTCTAGTTACACCTATCTCTCAATTCATCCTATTACCAAATAGGTTAAAGATTAAAATCTTAACCAAATGGACTGTTCATTTTTTAAAAGATCAATACTGGCCCAGACGATCAGAAATCCATATTTAGAGAGGTCAAATTAATGTGTACCAAGTAGGCAAATAAGTGGAGTTTTTTGTTCATATTATTTTTTGTCAATATACTTTCAAAACATCCCCAGATTCACTATAAAATTTTAGTAAATATTCAAAATTATGAAATTATCCATGTTTATGTATTTCATATATAAACATATGTATAAAATATATGAAATTATATATACATATATGTTTAACTAAATTACAGTTATCAATTGAGCCTTATAGCTGACCTGATCCCAGCTGGCAGTTAGCACTTCCTCCTGGCTGACTAATCCATCCATCTTTGGCAATTATTTTTAAAATAAATACCATATGATTTCACTCATATGTGGAATCTAATGAACAAACTGAACAAGCAAAACAGAGACAAACTCATAGATAGAGAGCAGGCTGACAGCTCGGGGAGGGGGTGGGGAGTGGGGAATTAGGGGGGTGGAGGGATTGAGCAAAAAAGAAAAAGGACTTGTGGACAACAGTGCGGAAGTTGTGGGGGTGGAGGTGGAGGTGGAGATGGGTCGAGGTAGAAGAGAGCACAAGAGAAATAAATAGTAATGGAAATAAATACCTTAAAAATTAACATTAAAAAATAATAAAAATAATAAATAACAAAACACCTAAGTCTATAGACTCATCTCTAGCCACAATCACACTTTTACTGTTCAGGGTCCCACCACCGAAAGGGTGGGCTACACCCTTACTCTCTCATGTAAGGTCTTTCGACAAAGCTGCTCTCTCAACATGGTATTTCACTTCTTTCTCTGGCTAACTCCTTAATTTTACCTGGCAAATAATAACATCTTCACTCAGTGAGACACTCAGTAACTATTCTCCTTTCTATCAGCTCCTCCTTCTGTTCTGTAGAATCCTATGACCACCTCTACCACGGCAATTTCCATGCTGAGTTTGTATATTTTTATCTATCCGGTTTTTCCAGACTGAAAAGTCCTCATAGAGAAGGGCTTGTGTCCTGTCCACTGTGAACACTCAATAAAAAGCTGCTGAATGATCGATACAAAGTAGACAGAGTATGCATGCATGTGTATGCATATATATACATATGCGTATTTCTGTACTCTTTATTAACAAGACATAATTTGACAACTATATTATTTATATATTTGTAACTGAGTATATATTTCTAGACATTAATAATAATGATAACTGTTTACCACTTCTTATATAGCTGCATATTCTTCCAACCTATATTTTGATTTAGAGAAATACATGGAAGAAAACAAATTTGGCTAGCTACTAAAATTAGCATTAATACTTTATACCTTTTTAGAAGTATAGCTCTACCTAAAAAGAAACAAAGATGATTTCTTTTCTCATACTGAAAGCCACTTGTAAAACCTGGGCAGACTTTTACTGCACACTTAGCAAACATCGATGGGTTGCCAGGTCTTGTCCTAAACCCTTGAGACCCACAGTGGAAAAGTCATAGTCCCTGCACTCAAGTGGTGCAAAATCCAGTCCTAAGACGCACATACGACAAAGACAGCGGTTACAAAGATGGTGTGTACAAAGTTCAGTAAGTGTAGATCAGTATAGTTATTCTAGTCCTAATTTAGTGGGGAAAAAAATGAAAACTGCAGTTTCTAAACAATTAACTAAATGTAACACAATAAACTAGAAGCCCTATCCTCTACTATGATAACCCTTTTTTTTAAACCACGGACCCCTTCGGCAAGCCCATGATGAGAAATTCCTTCTAACTTATAAAATCAATATTTCCTATGCCAATTTCAGGTCCTACTGAAATCCTTGCTTTAATTCAGCATCAAGTTCACTATAAATGGGAAACAGCATATTAACAAACAGTTATATAGTACTGATTACATAAAGGCATTTGGGAAAAATAGATTTTCCATGAATTTATATCTATGGGGACTTACTCTTCAGGTCACTCAACGAGCAATAATTGAGTGCCTACTATATGATTCAGGCACTGTTCCAGATACCTAAACATGCAACAATGAACAAAAAAGACAAGATGCCTGCTTTTGTGTGGTTTTTATTCTAACTGTAGGATATAGATAATAAATGAATAAATATGATTAGTGATAAGTGCCCTAAATTGTAAGAGCATAATCTGGCAGCAAGTAACCAGAAGCTATATAAGGGAGCACTGCTCTGATCATTAATACCATACACAGGATTGTGTATGCTAGTCTAAAAATGGTTTTTAAAGATCAGAAAAATAATCCAAACTAACAATTCTGAATAAGCATTTTATAGTCAGTTGGCTCCTTTTCACACCCATGGAGGGACCAAGTATATCGAATTCCTAATAAAAGACAACTAACAGTGAGCCTCAGAACGTTAAGTTGCTTCCACAACCACATTGTTACTATTCAAAAATGAGTGAATGAGAAAATGAGACTGTGCACATTATAAATTGATTAACCTTAATAAAAAGTATCTAGAGACATGCTCTTTTAATATTTATACCCTAGATGACAGTTACCTAATACAGTTTTAGATTATTTTGAAATATGGACAACAAATCCCCCCCTCCAACTTTAAGCAAAAACCTCAGATAGACAAGTATTCCAAGTATGAAACAAACAAACAAAAAGCCAACTACATAAATGCCTGCAACAAAAGGCGCAAAGGAAGGAGGGAGAAAGAGACAGATACTAATTAGGCAATCAATTCATGAAGAATGGAGCTTAATTTTTAGAAAGGAGGTAGTGAAAAGAGATATTTAGTGCAGGACAGTGTGACCTGGGAAGTTGGCAGTGACAACTATTAACAGCTAAAACGTGCATGAGGGACAAAGCCCTTCTGTGTTGCCTCAAAAATAATGGCTGAGTACCCACAATTTCTGCTCAGATGCATAAAGCAAGGTATCTCAAATAAGTCCCAATGAGGACATAAGCATAAAGAGAAAAAAAAGCAAATATAAGGTCATACAAGGAACAACAAACAGTAATGGAGAATTTTAGTCGAAACTGGCCGCGTCACCACTACACTGTCCTGCACTGTCAGGAAGTAAGCCATTCAACAGAAGTGACTGCTCCAAATCCTTCCTAGGATTCGCACCGAGTCCTTTAGAGCACTGCAAAAAATGTCTAACGTACATCCTCCATCACTCTTTATCAATGGTATTTAAGCCACCAATTTTTACATCACATAAGAGTATTTTTAATTGTGTATGTAATTAACAGAGGTACAATTATTAAACTGAAGAGAATATTTAGTAAACTAAAAGATACTATATTACATTTTACTGCAAAAATATGTATGATATATCATTGAGAAAAACATGAACATGTATTTACAAATACAGACTCTAAAATAGAACACTAGACAGACACCATAAATCATAAGTATAATTTATAATCTTTTGTCAAAATAATAGATTTGCTTTCATCAATAATAAGCTATGAATATACAAACTGCTATATATTATCTAGAAAGGTAAAAATAGTTACTGATTTCCTTTTGCAATAATTTTTTAAGAAAACTTTTACAATGCAAAATAAAAATCCCATTCAAAAACTATTTTCAAGCACACGGGTTTAAAAAAAACTAAGTACCGATGACACTTCTACATAGGCCATCCCAGATACATATAAAAACAGGTAGTTCAGTGAGCAGGTGTGCAAGTCAAAGGCCTAGTATTTAGAGCAAGTTTTCCCTTCTGTCCCTTTCCTCTTTCCCCTCTCATTGCACAGCACAAGCCACACCAAAATGCTAACTTTGCTTCTCTCTTTTCACTTCAAAACCATGGCCTTACTCTCTCCGCAGTTCATAAACATTTATCCACTGAGATGGTTAATTTTGTGTCAGCTTGACTGGGCCACAGGGTGCCCAGACTTACATCAAACATTATTCTGGGTATGTCTGCTTGAGGGTGTTTCTGGATAAGATTAACATTTGAATTTGTAGACTGGTATGACATACTGGTCCCTGGCGGTGGTGGGACTAAGCCAATCCCAACCTTTGGAAGTATGAGTAAAATAAAAGGGCTGAACCCCCAGTAACAGGGCACATCCTCCTGCCTGACTGCCTTAAGCTGGGGCATGGGTTTGTCCCTGCTTTAGGCTCAAGCTGAAACACTAGCTCTTCCTGAGTCTCAAGCCTACTTGCCCTTGAACTGGAACTGGCATTCCTGAGTCTCCAGAATGCTGACTGCAGATCTTAGGACTTCTCAGCCTCCATAATCACATGAGCCATCCCTTATAATCTCTTTCAATATACATGCATTCTATTGGTTCTGTTTCCCTGGAGAACCCTAATACTCCTTCCTACTTAATATACAAATTCCTAATAAAATATCAAAAACATTTTGAAGTAATAATATGTAAGATCAATGACAAAGCAAGACACATAGCTTCATGAGAGTCTAATCTAAAACCTTTCTTAACAGTCATTTCATAGCATACATCAAAACTTTAAAACTGTCTACAGTTTTCACCAGGTAATTTTATTACCTGATGAATATATACAGAAGACATAATCAGAACTATAATCAAAGATTTATGTGCTCAAGATATCCATTGCAATAACATTTATGACAGAGCCAAAGAGACACAACCATATGCCCAATAATAGGGGAATGTTAATTAACCATATTAAATCACTTTCAAAGGATGTGTCATCTGACAGCTAACCCAAACGGTATTTTCAAAAATCATTTAGCAACACTGGGAAATAATCATAATATAACGTCAAAATCTAAAACAGGGGAAAGCACTATGGTATCTGGCTACCTAGGTTACAGAGAAAAACTAAATGTTCACAGTAATTATTTTTCAATACGGAAATGGCAGGTAATTTTTTTATGTATTTTTCGTATTTTCTATAATCAGAATGTTACCTTTAAAAATGGGATAACTGTAATAGCATAAACAATGAAATGCAATAAAAATTGTATAATAGAAGTCTAATAACAGTATTCAAAACTGTGTTTAAAGAAAACCCTATTAAATAATAAATTAAGACTCTATATGATTACAATGAAAACAGTTTATAAAACAAATCTATAAAAACTGTAAGAGCTTTTGCTATATTGTAAAAGAATCTTAACTTATAAAAATATATGAAGCTAGAGACATGTGGACTGAATCGTGTCCTCCTAAAATTCAAACGTTGAAGCCCTAACTTGAAATTGTGACTGTATTTGGAGACAGGGCATTTAAGTAGGAAATGAAGGTTAAGGAAGATGATAACGGTGCATGGTGATCCCTTCTGATTGGTGTCTTTATAAGAAGTAAAGCCATCAGGGAAGTGAAGGCACAGAGAAAATGCCAGGTGAGCACACAGATGGTCGCTACCTGGAAGTTAGGGAGATAGGCTTCAGAAAAGACAAACCTGCCAACACCTTGATTTTGGATTGCACGCCTCTAGAACTAGAAAAAATAATTTCTGTTGTTTAAGGCACCTGTCTATGCTATTTTGTTATGGTAACACTACCACACTAATATAAGACATAATAAAGTATTGCCCTGGATGGTGTGGTTCAGTGGATTGAGTGCCGGACTGTGAAGCAGAGGGTCGCTAGTTCAATTCCCAGTCAGGGCACATGCCTGGGTTGCAGGCCAGGTTCCCCAGTGCAGGGAGCATAAAAAGCAACCACACATTGATGTTTCTCTCCCTCTCTTTCTCCCTCCCTTCCTCTCTGTCTAAAAATAAATAAATAAATAATCTTAAAAAAAAAAGACATAATAAAGTATTATAAAATGTACTTGGGGAACTTCTGGTCAACATGGTGGCATAGGCAGGCATGGCTCACCTCTTCACACAACCACAACAAAATCACAACTAAAATACAGAACAATCATTGCTCAGAAGCAACAGAAATCAAGTGGAATCAAGTCTGAAAACTATGAAATTAAAGAAACCATAGCCATCCAGACTGGTAGGAGGGGCACAGATGCAGAATGGGCTGGCTGGTCCCACATCCATGTGTGGTGGATTAAAAATTCAGGAGGGATATCTTGGGAACAAGGAGTCCCAGCCCCACACCAGGTCCCCCTAACCAGGGGTTCCAGTGCCAGGAAGATTAGTCCCCACAATGTCTGGCTGCAAAAAACAGCGGGGCTTGAACTGGTGGAAGAAACTGCTGGAGCCCCACGTAGTTTCTCTTAAAGAACCCACACATGGACTCACCTACTCATTCACTTCCCTGGAGCTCCAGCACCAGGATAGCTGCTTGAAAGGCACCAGTGGTATACAGGGAAAAACTGTAGTGTCTGCCATCAAGGTGAGCAGAGGCCATTGTCCCTTTCCTGCCCGCCCCCACCAAGCCCACAGACTGGTGCCTATCTGAGACTCCATTAACCTGGCTAACACTGTTTTACCAGCCTTGGAGATCCCCAGAGACTCCACCCCACCCAACTTATGGGCCCACCCAAGCTGTTTTTCCGTGTGAATGGCTGGTCTTGGCTCATTCTTTACAACTTTCTAAATCCTCTAAAACAAGCAGCTGGCCTCAGGGAGCCCCAGCCAGAAACTAGCAGCCTAGATGCACAGCCTGGCTTTGCCCGGGAATCTCCAAGCCCAGCACAAGTAGCAGCCATCTCAGATTGCTTTATAACTCAGGCAGGGTGGCTCTGGGCAAAACACAGGTGGGGGCTGACCTTGGCCTGCATCACCTGAGAAACCCCAGGGCCAGCATACCCGTTGGACAGCTACAGACCATGTCAGAGTACCACAGCCAATCCTTGCAGCTGACTGGCCTGGGTAAATCCCCCCCATTGACCTGCCAACAGCAACCAAGGCTCAACTACAAAAAGAGGGTGTACTCAGCTCACACGAAGGGTACACCTCAAGTACCCAGCTTGGGTGATAGGGGAGTCTGTACCACTGGACCCTACAGGACACCTACTACATTAGGCCACATTACTGAGACAGGCAGTCAAAGCAGCTCTACCTAATACATAGAAACAAACACAGGGAGGCTGTCAAATTGAGGAGAAAAAGAAACATGGCCCAAATGAAAGAACAGATCAAAACTCCAAGAAAAGGGCTAAATGAAATGGAGATAAGCAATCTGTCAGATGTTGAGTTCAAAACACTGGTTATAAGCGTGTTCAGCGAACTAAGTAAGGACCTCAACAGCATAAAAAAGACCCAATAAAAAATGAAAGATACACTAATTGAAATAAAGAACAATTTACAGGGAAACAACAGTAGAGTAGATGAAGCCAAGAATCAAATCAAATGATTTGGAACATAAGGAAGCAAAAAACAACCAATCAGAACAATGAGAAGAAAAGAAAATAAAAAAAAATGAGGGTAGTGTAAGCAGCCTATGGGACAACTTTAAGCAATACAACATTCGCATAATAGGGGTGCCAGAAGAAGAGAAAGAGCAAGAAATTGGAAATCTATTGAAAAAATAACGAGAGAAACTTCCCTTATCTGGTGAAGGAAAGAGATATGCAAGTCCAGGAAGCACAGAGAGTCCCAAACAAGATGGACGCAAAGAGGCCCACCCCAAGACACATCCTAATTAAAATGCCAAAAGTTAAAAGAGATGGGAAAGAGTGCAGGAGAATGGGTGAGAGGTAAGGGGATTAAGAAGTACAAATGGATAGTTACAGTATAGGAAATGTAAAATACAGTGTAGGAAATGGAGTAGCCAAAGAACTTACATGTATGACCTGTGGACATGAACAAAGGTAGGAGAATTATATGAGGGAGTTACAGGTGCTGGGTGGAAGGGAGCAAAGGGGGAAAAATCAGGACAAATGTAATAGCATGACCAATACAATATAATTTAAAAAATAAAAAAGAAATAAATAAAATCTTTAAAAAAAGAGGAAAATGTACTTGGTAAATATTTTTGGTTTTATAATTTATCTTTAGTAGGAAGAAGAATCCAAGAAATGCATCAGTAAAAAACTTACCTCGTAGCACAGTGCTAAGGCTTTAAAGAGGCAAGAAACCATATTTTCAAAATAAAATGTAATTAGCTAGTACTATTAAATAAAGAATAGGATTGGGAACCTGAGTATTATAGATAAATTTAAAAACGGTTCTTTCAATATCTACCTAAAAAATGCTTCATAACATAATTCAGTATAACACAATAGAAAACATTTTAAATTGTTTTCACTTTGTTAATATCTCCTAGTCCTGAAAATGATATTATATGTGCATATATGTAATCAGACTTCTAGAAAAACCTATTAATATAATCATCATTCAAATCTATATTTCATCTGCAGAAACTGGAGGGAAAAAAATGAAAACTTATACAAGTATGCAAGAAGAAGCTGACATGATGATAAATATAGAAACAAAAGTAGGAAATAAGGCAGAATCAACTGTCATCAAAAAACTCAAACTAAGGGTCAGAAATAGAGCAGGAGATTGGCTCATAGATTTGTGCGAAGCTATCAACTTGTCAATCACAAACGCATGCTTCAGACAAGTGAACAGACAACTGTGTACACGGACAGTGCCAGATGGCCAGCACAGAGATCAAACAGAAGCTGTATTCTCTCTGCCAAACAAGACCAGGAGCAGATTGTGGTGCTGACCGTGAACTGTTAACAACAAACATTAGAGTAAAGCTGAAGAAAGCACTAAAGTAACTATAGTGTCAAAATACAATGTAAAAAACACTGCTGCTGGATTTGAAGTCCACATGAAAAACAGATTGCACAGTTACATTTAATAGGCCAAGAACCAGAAGAACTAAGCCTAGAAATATCATCATGGAGGAATGTGAAAAAAAATGCCAGAAGTAAAAACAAAAGATAAATCGAGATTGGTGACAGAAGAAACACTAAAAATTGTTAGTGGCAAACGAGAGGCAAATGCAAAAGGTGACAAAAGCAGGGTTAGGATCCTGAACTCGCTTTTCAACAGCTGTCATGTAGAAATGAAGAGAATTAAGACAATGGCAATATAAGGAGACAGAAGAGGACAATTCCAAAAGAAAAACAGAGACTGCTACAAAAAGATTCGAGAAATCAAAGGGAAATTCAAGCCAACAAGGAAGCACATTATCTAACCAGGAAAAAATAAAGAGCAGGTAGAAACAGTGTACTGAAAATACATACAAGAAGAGACAAAAGGATGACAGATACCTTTGAAGAAGATTCCTAGGGAAAAGAATCTGTAATACTAAAAAGTGAAGTGAAAGCTACCCTGAATGTATTGAGAATAAATAAGTCACCCTGGTAAATGGAGTGCCAATAGAAGTATTTCAGGTCACAGAGACTCAATCTGTCATAATCCTTACAAAAACATGTCTAGAAATATGGAAATCAAAGCAATGACCTACAGGCTGGAAATGGTCAATATACAGCCCAATCTTCAAGAGAGGAGATACCAAGGAGTACAGGACCATTGCTCTGATTTCCCACACAAGTGAAGTGAAGCTCAAGGTGACTTAACTAACAAAGGGTTCTACCTTCCGTGGAGCAAGAAATGCCAGATGTTCAAGCTGGCAGCTTCAAACAAGAAAGAGGCAGATGAGATCTAATTGCAAACGTTCACTCAATACTGGAGCGCCCCACAGAATTTCAGAAGAGGGTTACTCTATGTTTTACAGCATACATACAGTAAAGCCTTTGACTGCATGGATTCTAAAAAGCTATGGGTTGTCCCGAGAGAAATGGGTGTGCCTCAGCCCTTGACTGTCCTGATGAGTGGCCTGTATTGTGGGCAGGCCATGGTTAGGACAGAACAGGGGAAGACAGGATGGTTTCCTACAGACAAAGGTGTCAGACAAGGGTATATTTTATCTCCTTATTTGCTGTACATAGAACATATCATAATGACTAGAGTTCAGAGAAAGGAAGAGTAAATTTTGATATAAGAAATACCAATAACTTAAGATATGCAGATGATACCATCGTATGGGCAGAAAACAGCAATAATTTGAAATGACTTCTGATTAAAGTGAAAGAAGTGCCAAAGCAGGACTGCATTTGAACACCAAGATATGCAACTTTATCGAAGAAGGACACAACTTTAACACAGACAATAGAGGTGTCAAAATTGTTAAAGATTTTGCTTGCTTTAGATTAGTCATCAATTGAAATGGAGACTGCAGTCAAGAAATTGCAGCAGCAATGAAGAATTAAAGAAGATCACCAAGAGGTCAAAACTAAGATCATCCACACCCAGTTTTCCCAGTTACTATGTACAGATGTGAAAGTTGGACAGTGAAGACAGCTAACAGGAAGAATGGTTCATCTGAAATATGATGTGGGAGGAGAGCTCTGTGAATACCCTGGACGGCCAGAAAGATGAACAAGCGGGCCCAAGAGCAAATTAAGCCTGAAACATCACTGGAGGCAAAAATGACAGAACTGAAGCTGTCCAACTTCTGGCATGTCCTGAGAAGGCAGGGTTATTTTGGAAAAAACAATAATGCTGGGGGGAAATAGAAGGCAGTAGGAAAAGAGGAAGACCGCATATGAAATGGACTGACTCCATGACAGAAGCCACAGGCATGAGTCTACAGGAGCTGAGCAGGGCTGCTGAGGACAGGACATTGTGGACATCACAGTCATAGGATTGCCAGGAGTCGGACCGGACTCACTGGCAGTACAAACACATATATTTGCATACTATATATACACATACATTCCTACAGAAATATAACTCAGAAAGTAATTTCAGTCTTATAACAACTACTGGCAATATACCTACAGAGGAGAAGACTTTTCATTTAGGCATTGCTTTACACCTTACATTGCTGTTTCAATCTTCCCCTTGGAATTAATGTAACTCTCCCAATTTTTTGTTTAGCATCTATTAGATTAAAAAATGAGGGGTCTTTTGTTTGGTCTTTGTTTTCACCTAAAAGAAAGTGTAGGCATATTTATCTTTTAGAATTTTCAAGTATATTTCAGGAGCATATTCAAAAAACATACCATTTAGTTTTCAGACCAAAGTAAAATTTCAGTGACTGCTCCCATTTTCCATTATTACCTTGTCTGGATCCATCTTTCCTCTGATAAATTCCTGCTTCCAGAACTGCAATGCCTGCTCCAATGTCAAACCAATGCCCTTCAGGAAGAGGCCATACTGCATTCGGCCTCCATGACGAAGATGGTGGTTTTCCCGCAAGGCCTTGTGTAACTGACGCATGCAAGGTGGAAAGGATTTGGTGGAAAGCTACAAGAAAAAAAGAGGCTTTGGTTACATGGAAGATTTATCAAGTCAGTCACAGTATTTGTTGCAAATTCCATCTAATTTGCAAATTGCAAATTCAGTCTAACTGGGATAAAAACAAAAATTATAAGAATTACTATCTTACTGTGATTATAGATGAACTTTTAATTACTATTTTTATATTGATTACATGTTGAAATTATACATATTTTGGTTTGGGGGTTAAATAAAATATTAAAATTTATTTAAATGAGTTCTTTTTAAAATCTTTAATTAAACTTTTTCTTTTGAGAAACTACAGATTCACATGTAGTTGTAAGAAATAACACGAAGAGATATTATCATACATCCAGTTTCCCCCAAAGGTAATATCTTATAAAACTAAGTTATTATCACATCGAAGATACTGACATTGACGTAATCCACTAGTCTTAGTTAGATTTCCTCAGTTGCTCTTACGTGTGCATTTCTGTAGTTTATTTAGTTTTATGTAATTTTGTCACATGCAGGTTCCGGCCTCCACCACCACAGTCAAGATGCGGAACTGTTCCATCACCGCGAGGATCCCTCATGTTTCTCTTTCATAACCGCCCCTACCTACCTTCTGCACCCACCCCCACCCCCTAGCCCTTGACAACTATTAATCTATCTCTATAAGTCTGTCGTTTCAAGTATGTTATGTAATCAGATAGTATGTAATGTTTTGGGATTAGGCTTTTACTCAGGATAACTCCCACAAAATTCATCTTAGTTACTGTGGGCATCAACAGTTCACTCCCTTTTTATTGTTGAGTAATATTCCATGCCATAGCTAAATCACAATTTGTTTAACCATTCACTTGCTTTAGGGCATTTGGGCTATTTCCAGTTTGGGTTGATTTCAAATAAATGAATGTACAGGTTTTTGTGTGATCATAAAATTTAATTTCCCTGGGATAAAAGTTTAAGAGTACAGTTGCTGAATCACAGATGAACTTTTAAAACAACCAAAATACAAAGGAGAACACAAAAATAAGAGAAATGGTTCTCAAAAGGAATACTCAAATAAATGAATTAAAGAAGTCAACAGTTCAAACAAAGAAGTATAGGTCATTCCTTTGGCATCAAAGGTAAAATGTTATAGTGTGCTTTCAATTCAACTGTTTCATTTATGGTCTCAATTGCATTCTCTCTGACTTCCCCAAATATCCTCCTCCTGCGACTTGAATCCTCACCCCCTCAGCTATTCCTTGGCAAGTTCAACTTTCCCTGTAAAAAGGAGCAGTTCGCACTTTGCTTGAGGTCCCTGCTCCCTCTAGTGGCGACGCAGTTTCTTCAGGCTTTCACAGCAACGACCAAATTTTTCCATCCCTAACCTACTTTCAGTCAGGTCCCTAGCCTCCCTGGGCAGCCCTACTGAAAAGCCTTCTATGTGTACATTCTTGTTCCTTCATACTATTACTAAATCATTTTTCTTAACTACTGTTCTAATTCAAAACATCAATGAATATTCAAAATCCTTAGTATGAATATGCAAGTTTCCCTCAATGTCTATAGTGAACTACTTTTCAATTGTATGTCACAGAACAAATATTTATTGGATGTTTTGGTCAACGAGAAGGTTAATAAAACATAATTTTCCCTGTTATTCAGTTAAGTGAAGGAAAGAGGTCTCCAACAGGGGCATAAATCGAGTGCCGCAGAAGTTGTGACAGGGCGGGGTGGGAGAGCCCAGTTTGTGACTCCACCAACACGCACACTTTGCCCCAGCCCACTGGGTTATTCCAAGATCACAAAGTTGTGGTTTGTACCTTCTCATTTTCCTCATTCCACCAGCCCTGCCTGGTACAGTCTTGCCACTCCTTACACCATCCAGCCAAAGCCCAGCCATTCATCAAGACCCAGCACAACTACTTCCTTTGGCACAATTCCTTGATGAGTTTTTACTCATTCTATCACCAAATAGCCATTGAATACAACTATGTGTACAATCCTGGGCAACCAGCAATGAACAAAGAAAGCAAACACACATTGTCAGAGAAGCTATATTCTAATGGGAGGAAATAGACAATAAACAGTCATAAGTGAAAAAAGATAATGTCTCATTCCAAAAGCACTGGAAACAAAACAGAATGGGTCAAGTGTAAAAAGGAGAGGAATACTTTAACTTGAGTGGCCAGGGAAGTCCCTCTGAGGACATGGCACTGCAGCTAAGACGTACATTTTAAGTAGGACTCTCCAGGCAGATACAGATCCAAGAACACTGCTCCAGCGAAGGACACACATGCAAAGGCCCTGAGAAGGAAGGAGCTGGTGTGCTAAAGAGAGCACAAGGAGGACCATGTGGCTGTGGCACAGTGAGCAAGTCAGAATGAGGAAGACAAAACTGAAATAAGTACTTGTGCCTTTACTGGCCATACTCCTGAGTTTGGATTTTAGTCTAAATGTGATGCAAACCCAATAGAGGGTAATGAACAGAAGACTGACATGGCCTGATACACAAAGAGAACTCTGGCTGTCATGTAGTGAACAGAATATACAGAAGCAAGAACGAAAACAGGACGAACAATTAAAAAAGATTTTGGCAATAATCCAAATAATGGAAATGAAAAAGATGAGGTCTAGGTGTAGCCACCATGGGATGGAAAAATGACCATGGATATCTAGCTGACAAGGAATTAGAAGGCCAGGGTATGGGGTGAGTTATCAATGTGGATATTGCAGAGGTCAAGAACAGTAACAGGAATACTGCTAGTACAAAAGTCCAAGGCCAAGTGCTAAAGCCATCAATGAATGAGGGCAAGGGTCATGAAATATCAGGGGATATAGCAGGATCACAGGGCTTTAAAGGAGCTGGGAGTTCTGACCATGGAAGGCAGAGAAATGGTTTGGAAGTGGTCCTGTGGACCCAGGAAAACACATCCCATACTTACACAGGGTGTGGGAGAAAAAAGCAGCTTCTACTTGAAAGAGACTACAGGGTAAAGTGTCATCGTGGGAGCCAGACTGTACTTAGAAAAGAAATCTAAAGGAAACATTTAGAAAAGCAGTGAGAACATCGAGGGCTGTGCTAATGGCATGCCACAGTGAGGGTCAGACAATAAAAACACGGAGTAAGGAAGAGATCCAGGTAAGGATCGATTTGTATCACTTAGCACAGGATCTCGGTCACAGTAAGGTCAATGAAGACAGAGGTGTTTTCTGCTTTATTCACCTCTGAATCCACAGCACAGTGGCTGGAGCCTAATTGATGAGCTTAATACATACTTACTAAATGAATTAATAATCACATCTCTATATCTTCCTACAGTATCCCTCCAAGTTCACGTTTGCTTGTGAATGTGATAGAATTAGAAGTACAATTGACTTCTAACGATTCACATAATATAAACACAATCATATGTCAGAGGAAGTGTTAGAGATTTCAAATCAACTGTACAAGATAGGCAATCCTATTGTTATCTCTAGACATATTAACTGCAAGTGTTGATAATAATTTTTCCAATTGGTAAGATCTATTCATTCTGGTCTCTAAAACCTCATGGTTTCTCCCTACTCATCTTGTTATAATTCTTGTTTCCAAGCATTAAAATCTCAGTATATTTTCAATTTATTGTAAATAATTTGGTAATTGTCTAAACAAAGATTATTTGTGGCTCCTTATTTTCCATTTTCAGATAAAGGGGAAATTCACCTATGCATTAAAGAGAAACCCTACAGACTACAGTCAAGCATGCTACTCCTTCACCCTACTATGGAACCACAGAGTGAAGTCGGAACGTGCTAACCAGTAATCCAGCGGCAATCTGAGGATGGGAGCCTGTACTTAGCTGTATAGATTTTATCCTGCCAGAATGCATCATGTTAAAGTCCTAATCCCCACTACCTCAGAATGTGGCTGTATTTGGATCTGGGGCCTTTAAAGATGTAAAGTTAAATGAGGCCATGGGGGTGGAGTCCTGGTCCAATTTCTAAGAAGAGGAAAACACACTAGGGACACAGGCACAGTGGAAACACCATGTGAGACGAGGCCTCAGAAGAAATCCTGGTTCTGACACCTTGGAGTTCTAGCCTCCAGAACCAAGAGAAAATAAATTTTCTACTGTTTAAAGCACCCAGTCTGTGCTATATTGTTACGGTAGCTCTATCAAACAGACACATTTAGTATTTTTCCATCTCTTCTTTTCTAAATGTATAATGTATTTAAATAGAAAGACATAAACACCATTTAGCTATCATCAGTTAAAAGAACTCCCCTCTGGAGTAATCAACTATATCCTGATTTTCATCAGAATATAATTTTCTGATTAATTTTGGTGTTCCTATGATTTAAAAATATCTTATGTATAGCACATGGGATTTCCTTTAAAAATTATTGGCAGGCTAAGAAATAATATTCTCTCCCAATCTTTCCACCCAATAATAATCTTTGGTTGAAGAAAGTCTGTGCTTCCTCCATTGACAAAGGTCTAAACTTAAAGGGGCACGATGCTTACCGAATCAATTTGATCTAAAGCAATCTTCCCAACGTTTCCCTGTGTGCTGTAATCTTGACCAGTATAGGAATGACTAAAACAAAAAAGAAAAAAATGTTGAAATAAGATTGTAAAACATTTTTGATCACATTAAAGGGAATTATCATTATTATGATATTAAGTCAGAATGAGAAAACATTTTACAGATAAACCTTAGCAGAAACATAGCTAAGGGTTTTAAAGGTATTTCAATAGAACACATTTAAGTAACTTACCTAAAAACAGTACAAGAATATAGTGACGCTCTCCCTCATTCCTAGCCTAGCGTGCCACTTTCCCATTTCTTAGTAGCATAATGCAAATTGTTGAAGTTCAAACTTCTACTACTGACCCTTTATTAATAGCACAGTAGCACAGCAAGGAAGAAACCAGGGCTTAAATCAGGTACAATCACTTACTAGGACTAAGTCCCTGAGCAAATTACTTAGACTCTCTATCTCCCTGGTTCCTTATCTGTGAAATGGAGATGGCAATGCCTGCTTTGCAGTGTTGATAGGATGTCTGAATTGAAATAACTTTCCATAAAGTACAGGGAATATAGTCAGTAACATTGTAGTTACTATGTATGGTGTCAAATGGGTACTAGTCTTAGTGGGGTGATCACTCCATAAGGTACATAAATGTGTAACCACTAGGTTATACACCTGAAACTAACATAATACTGTCAACTGTAATTGAAAAATAAAACAATCACTTAAAAGATCTGACATATAGCCCTGGCTGGTGTGGCTCAGTGGATTGCCCACCGGCATGTGAACCAAAGGGTTACCGGTTCGATTCCCAGTGAGGGCACAGGCCTGGGTTGCAGGCCAGGTCCCCAGTAGGGGACTTGTGAAAGGCAACCACCCATTGATGTTTCTCTACCTCTCTTTCTCCCTCCCTTCCCCTGTCTAAAAATAAAATAAGTAAAATCTTTTAAAAAAATCTGACATGTAGTAATCACTGTTTATTCAAACAGATTAACATCCAAATTGCACTTTACATATGCAGAGTTCTTATCTATATCATCTACATATATCCTCACAACCCTGAGAGCATTTTTGTTTTACATTTGACAAAAGAGGAAATGGAGGCTCAGAGGGGTGAGGAACTTGTCAGATCAGAAAGCAGTGCAGTGAGGAACTCAAACCTTTTAACTCCCAATTCCACTCCTTTACATGCCATAATAAATTTCCCTGTAGTATTATTTATAAATTAGGATTTTAACTTTATATATATATATACATAACTTTGTAACTTTTTATCTCCTTACATAAATAACACCATGCCCAACTCCATATATACTGATTCAGATGCAGACACTCAGATACAACACAGTGAGAACCAGTAGTTATAGTACACAGAAAACCACAATCCGATCATGATCCACACAGACTCCACAGCTAAGGGGAAACCTGGAGTAAAGTACCACTGCAATCATAAAGAACTGCAGACTGTCTACATTCTACCTGGTCAGTAAAGATTCTTGCTGCAGAACGACATAAATACACACACTCAAGTTGCTCTGTAGAAGGCTGTTGTTCCTACAGCCAATCAATTGTACTGACTGAACAATGGGAAGGGATGATGAAACAAAACTACAGTACAGCTGGGGGTGCTGCAGCCAAGGCTAGGAGACTGTTAGGAATACAGATTTCTCCTCCTTACCTCCCTCCTTCCATGGATTCAGAAGGGCCTGAAAAGCACTGAGAGGAGAAGGAATGGGATGCCAAGGAGTGATACAGAATGACCCCGCACCCCAAAACATGCCTTCTTGCTCCTGGTGTATTTATTGCTTGAATAACAAATTTCTGACAATTAATGTATCACTGGGTTCTATCCACTCCTTTAATCCCAGTGGTTCCATGACAAAGAAAGCTCATGCTAAGTTAAACCAACAGTTGCCATTTAATTTTAACATTTCACATTTTAATATAGAGAAAACCAGGTAATTGTGTCAATGGAATTCCAAAACTAAAAATGTGTTTTGGGTCCCAGTACATCTCATGGTGGAGCAGAGGCAGCACCGCAACGGAAACAGCAGGAGGCCAGGCGTCTGAAGGCCGGCTCTTGTTTTGTTTTCTATTCACCAGCTGGCAATCACCAGTCACTCACCTTCCTGATGATTTGCACTATCTTCACTTGTAAAACAGCCTTAATAATGCCAGGCTCGCCTAACTGCCAGAAATGCTGGTAAATTAAGTGAAATAATATATTCAAGGCACTTAATTAAAATCATTAAATCATATTCCAGTACACAGAGCGATTGCAGCCTTGACCAGTAAGTACGGAAAAAACTGCACGGAAGTGAGGGGAGCATGACCCTGTAGAGCAGTGACCCCGTCGGGAGGTGTGGGCCACTCCACTGACCCTGCAAGCTTCAGATCCCTCGTCTATAAATCGACTGCAATCATGTAACAGGACTGTTCGGGTCCAATAGACTAACGAACACAGAAGTGCTCTGCCACGGGAAAATGATGTGCAAGCGTGACTACGGTGACTGAATAAACACAGCCAGGGGTTACCACGAGGAAGCTTCTCTCGGCCCAGAGAAGTACGAAGCATACGAAGTACAAGAGAAGGTATGTAAAAAGGAAACACACATTTGCCTGAATAACAGCGCAAAATGCTTATTCCTCAACACTTCAACAGAATATACAAAAGAGCTAAATTCCAAGGGAAAAAAGTAAAAAGAGAATGCTAGCAATAATTAGTGCAAAGACTTTAATGGATATTAATAACTACCAAGAGGACATAAAAAACTATGTAGACATATTTCTAAAAATATTATTAGTAGACAGGAAAATGGCCACCAGCCAATCCAGTGGGGACAAGCATGGAACCCAGGGGAGGAAAAATGATAGAAATGGAGATGTTAAGCCTCAGAATTAAGAATGAGATTTCTCCTCTACTCATGATCAGAAGGGATAACTCACGTCTTGGTTAAAAGAGCTGGTACATCACAGCTATTTAATACATGTTTGAACTAGTTATGGAGAGATGAGGTGGGGGAAGTTTTTGGGTGTAACACTAGAAAGGCAGGTCATGGAAAGCATTGTATCCAATACTTTGTAGGCAATAAAGAACCATGAAAATAGTTCTAGGGAAGAATTCACAGAATCAGGCTTACACTTGAGAAAGAAGACAGACTGGAGAAATGAATAGAAAGGGGAGAGACTGGGCCAGAGACAGTCAGCCGGCAGAATACTGCAGTAATCCAGACAGGAGCAGTTGGGAGGGAGCCTGAGGTAAAGTGGTGCCAATATGGAGAAAGGAAGGCAATCAAGGCAGAAAAAAAGGAACAAGGGATGCTGTCATAAAAGAACAAAGAACAACTTACTTTAGCTCACAAAACTGGACCTTCGGCTTTGCCTTGGAGGTGTGGCCAGAGGATGCTAGTGAGATTCATTAACAGGTACCCAGGGAGGAGAGGCACCTTTCTGCCTCATTCAGAACTCAGCCTCAGCTTTATAGCACACTGCTTCCTAATGAATGCAGCTGCTGCACTAATGAACTGTCAACATATATTCTTATTTTCATGATTTAAAAAAATCAATTTTACGAAGGAACTTTTCTTATACTGGGAAAACACAGAAATAGGAAT
This sequence comes from Trachops cirrhosus, assembly GCA_028533065.1. Lineage (NCBI taxonomy): Eukaryota > Metazoa > Chordata > Mammalia > Chiroptera > Phyllostomidae > Trachops > Trachops cirrhosus. Next base: position 115,337,090 of record CM052541.1, on the reverse strand, counting down.
AGTAATTCTTAACAGCGAAATCATTTCTAATTGGTTCAAATAGACATGAAATGGACAAATAGATATTTCCAAATATAGAGATATAAACACATGTAAGACCAGCAGAAAACACTGTTTTCTGTCCATTTTAAATAATGTTTCTCTGAGAAACATTCATTGTTACTTATATATAGTTTTTCTAAAAGGGGGATTTAGGAGGCATAAAAGTTTTCCTCCTTGTAACCTTTCATAAAAGAATAAGTTGAGATATACCACAAGTACAATTTTTTCAATACAGCAGGCCAACAGATATTTTAATGTACTACAGAATTCAAATTATGTCACTAATTACTATTTTGCCAAATATAAAGAGTAATATTTGACTAACTAATTAGAGAAGCCTGAACAAATCAAGATGTGATTTTAATTCTCAGTTTAGCTACAAATTAGCCATGAGTAAAAAAAAAAAAAAAAAAGGCAAGTCAAACTATGCATTAATTGGTTTATCATAAATACACTGGGAAGGGATGGCAGTGACACACTGGCATCCTCCTCTATGCATAACTTATCTTTTATTTGCCAGAGTATCAGATGAACAACACTAGGGTGAACATTTATCATTTTCTCAAATTACCAAAAAGCCAGAAAAGTAGTGAAAATAACAATGTGATTCAGTGAGTAGTCAATTACATTAGAATACTCTCTGAAGATACTAGATTATAAAGAATATAGTGTACTTTTACTAAAGTGTAACAATTACTACACTGCACCAGCCAAATTAACACCTTCACTATCCAAACAACCATACAAATGCATAAAACCCAGGATAAAAATCATTAGACTGTCAGACTCTATAACAGGCTTTTTCCCAGTTATTGTCCTTATCTGGATATAACAGGTTCTAATTACCAGTAAAACCACAAAACCAACCAAAATGCATTCAAGCATCCCTGTATGCCCCTGAATCATTCAGCATACACTCAATAAGCACCCTTGTAACCAAGGAAGGTTAGAAAGGAGTGAAGGATCCAGAGAAAATGTGGAAGGACAATGATCAAATGTGCCCCAAGCCCACAGAGAATAGGTCTCTTCTAAAACAAGGTGGGAAGAGGACATTAGCAGTGCACAGCATTAAAGTTTTTAAGCAATGAAATGGCACTGACTAGAGAGTTATGTGCTTTATAGAAACACAGACCACAGGACTCTAGAATGCTATTCGAATGCTGCTGGAATGACTGACCACAGAGTCTGGGCTGAATAAGAGACGTCCGTTAAGCCAGAAGGGAGAGGTGACTTGGGGGACAAGCAGGAGAGGCTGAAATGAAAGATGACAATCATTGAGAATGAGGGGCTGGGCATAAAGTGGAAAAGTAAGAGATTATTCTCAGAAAATAATTTGAAGGTTTAGAAGCAGGATGTGACGGTCACATAAAAGTCAAAGGCCTGGATGTTTCAGTATTTTTATCATTTTAGTTTAACAATTTTATATGCATTGAAACATTCTTAAGTTTTGACCAAGTTCATAGGTATGTGATTTGAGTTTATTAAGGTTGTTGTAGGGGTTAAAAGTGAGCATGAGATAAGAAGGTGGCATTTTGGAGTAATAAAAAGGTCTGTCTTTCTCAGAGTCTGGAAAGTTAGTACATATCAGATGGACAGGCAGAAAGAGATAAGCAAAACCAAGGAAATTTTTAAACCAGAGTTTATAGAAGAGGTTGGGTTAGGTGTGGGGGTGGGGGCGGGGGGTGGGGGAGACAAGCGCAGGCTAGGGGAAAACTCTGAAATTGGGTAGGTGGGTCCTGAAGGCAGATCTATAAACAAAACCCTATCTCCTTTTGCAATAACATAGTGCTAAATTGACATTTTAATAAAAATTTGAGGCTCTGTCAAGTTTAAAACCTTTAAAAACTTAAATGTATGCATAATGGTGGTTTCTAATAAAACAATTTTGCAAAGGTGGATAACAAACCTTTGAAAGACACAGAAATAATTCAGTTTGTCCTCTATTTTTTTTGTTTTGAGGCACTAGTCCTAAATTCTCTATCTACTCTGACAGAACTATTAATACACACAACATATAAAAGCATCTTCTCACTGTAGCATTTGTTCAATAAACTTACATGCAACTTAAAACTCAATCACATCTGAGGAACTTCCCCCTCCCATATTATCTCACTTATTAAATAGTAAAGAGTAAGCACAACCAAGTTTCCAATACAGTTAAAAAAAAATCACCGTCAACAAAAATTGTAAGGCTAAGAGTTTCAATATATTGAAAGCTGAAAAAAAAAGACTTTTAGAATATCCATAAATATTTATGTAGTGAAGTTACAATGATCCTATTGTAAATCCAATTAAAGCAATCCAAGGGGGTGAGGAGGTTGTGGGATAACGGAGACAGGGAGGGAGAACTCATCACATCCCCAGGGGACATGAACTTTCCCCAAACACTACCACACAAACATCTAATTTACAGAATAAACACACAGCAACCTTACAAACAAGGTAAATCTGAAACAGATTTATCTGCACACATCGGATCTGTGAATCACAAGGGAAAGGCAGGTCTCCTGGTCTCTGCAGAAACCACAAAAATTTAAGTCCTGCTCAGTGCACCACAAGTATCAACATGAGCACGTAGGTGCTCAGCAAGGAATTGTGTTTGGACTATTGCAACTGAGAACTCAAAACCAAAAGAAGTTATATGAAAGCGGATTTGTGGGTCTCACAGCAAGATTAGCTGGTTAAGAAAAAATAATAACCTTTTCATGCTGTGGCACTGATCGTTAGCAGAAGATGGATCATCACACCTCAGCTCCAGGACTGGTAGTCAAGAGCTCCATCCACTACAGGAACAAAAATGCCACAGGGCATAACAGACAAAATGAGAGGGCCTGAGTCAGCTTTTCAAAGGTGATTACTTCTCCAGACACTTTTTATCCTTTTTGAATCCTCAGGAAAGCATGAGGGAATAAACAAGGAGCACTGGAATAGCTGCAAAAGTTTATAACTATTTTGCATCACAAGAACAATTTATAACTTGCTCCTATTCCAGTGCTCCTTGTTTATTCCCTCTTGTTTTCCTCAGGAGTCAGAAAAGGAGACAGTGGTTGGAGAAGTAATCACCTTTGAAAAGCTGGATCTCTCCTCTCATTTTGTCAGCTACAGCAGCAGCTCCTCTTCATTTGCATAATTTGTTCCCAAGCCTCAAGCAGTGATGGAGGCAAGAAAGAATAAAGGAGTAAGTAAAATGACTAACAGCACAGGTTGTAGAATCCTCTAGTCCGGGTTTTGCACACACTAACTGTGGGACTTTGTGAAACCTCTCAATCTCTTTCAGTGTCCTCACTGGTAAAGAGGGATCGCAGAGGGGATCACAAAAGTACCTCCCTCCAAGGGCTGTCGTGGACACCAAAGCAGATGTCTGTAAAAGAGTTTATCACAGTATTTTTCACTCAAATTTTAATCATCACCATCATCATCTGGGCCTAAATTTATTGCATTTAAGTGTTTTGGTGGTTGTTTTTCTTCTTAACATTTACCAGTTTCTTCCCTTGGATATTAGGAAAAAATACATTTCTTTCCTACCTTTTTTATACCATCACATTAAATATTTAATATTGAAGTTGGAGGATATATGTGTCCTTGAATAACCTGATGACCTGGAAAGGTTTTATCTACACTTACACTCTCAAAAAGTTTCCAAAGTACAAAAATTCAACATCAAATATTTCAATCTCCATTTCCATGGAGATTCACTGGAATCCAGTTTTACAGAGCTGGACTGTCCAATACAGTAGCCACCGGCCAGATGGGACTACTGAGCACCGGAAACACAGCTTGGTCTGAACTAAGACATTTAATAAAGGTAAAGCATGCACTGGATTTCTAAAACTTAGTATGAAAATATAATGTAAAATATTCCGTTAGTCATTTTTTCATATCAGTTACATGTTGAAATGATATTTTTGGACAGAAGTTAAATAAGATTAAAATTAATTTTACTTAAATAATTTAAAATTACATATGTGGTTCACATTTGTAGTTCTCATTACATTTCTACTGAATAGCACTGCTGTCATGACACAAGGCAATCAAATGATTCTCGAGGACCAGGTGTACCTGTAAAATAGCCAGCTGACCTGCCCTAACTTGTATTTGCCAAGATCAATTTCTGTTACTTATAAGCAGAACATAAGCCACCATTGGGCCCACTAAAGGGAGTGCCTCAAGTCTATTGCAAATATGCTTGTTTTCACAGCATTTTACTTGGGAATCAAGTTTTAAACTTGAGCCACAGGTTGCCACATATACTATTAGGGAAGCAATCTTGAATTGATTAGTTGGAGGTAAAATGAATACTTTCTTTTGCGGAAAATAAAGTGGTAACAGATTTTCTTTCTTTCTCTTTCTTTCTTTCTTTCTTTTTTGCCTGTTTATTTGCATAATTTTTAAAATTATTTTATTGTTGCTCAATTACAGTTGCCTGCATTTTCCCCCCACCACTCCCCCCGACCCCAGCCAAGCCCACCTCCCTCCCTAGCTTCCACCCTCCCCCTTGGTTTTGAGGAAAGGTTTTCAGGAACTACTATAAAGGACAGATTTCTATTTGGGAATCTTTGGGGCTGCTTGGCCTACCTCAACACCTAATTACAACTGTCTGTTCTTCTGTCATTTGTAAGAAGCCATGCTAGGTGGGACAGGACTCTGGATGATAGAAGACCTTGAGACAGACTAGAAAGAATTCCTTTCCCATCCTCGGGGAGTGTGTCTCTGCCCATCCTCCCCAACAACAAACTGATTCTGAGGTTCATAAAACAATTAACATATGAAACATATTTCCTTTCTTTGTCAAGAATTTCCCAGAATTCTTGAACCTAAAGAGGTTAACACTATTTACTCCTTTCTATCTGGCAGGCTACAGTTTATCCTATTTTAAAAACTGGTATGAAATAAAAAAAAAAGCAGTGAAGAAAGCATCACAAGTAATCAAAACTGATCTCTACATCAAGGAAACATTTATTGGGACCATTAAGAAGTAAGCTAAGCACAATAAGACATCTTTCAAACGAACTGTAATCCCCTACATCATTCTATAAAAGAATACAGAGTTCCAATACAGCCTTCTCACACACAGTCAGGTGTAATCAACAGCACAAATGGAAAAACAATTTCAGGAGGAGGAAACAAAGGTTTTGTGTATCACCCATCTATCCACTTTTGCAATCACAATTTTACCACTTTGGACGTTAAGAAAAATAGTCTGTCCACATAAGCTAGGCTATTCAGACTTTTAAAAGCACGATCCCTGCAGTTTAGATTTGTTAGGCAGGTAGGAAATCCAGAGAGCTGAAGTTACAATATAGCATTTCCTGCTGTGACGGATATCACACGAAAATTCACTCAACAGCTGTCACCACTGAAATTGAAATTAGTTTCTTTTTACAGCTAAATCCCAAGTAAATGGTATCCAACTTGTGTTGGCCCAGGTGATTTTCCCTGCAATTATTCCAAATGAGAACACAATCAATGAAATTCTGTTAAAAATCAAATGTAAATTATTTTCCGAAAGCTTAAAGTCTGTAGTTACATTTTTAAAAATCTTCCTAAAACTACCATCGCCATATGCAGTGTAATAATCTATATTTGTCTACAACTGGGACAAATTCTCTGATACCAAGAGGCTCACATATTCAATAAAAATCAGGGTCAAATGGGTTTCCATGTCAGATGAGAAGCATAAACACCACACTTGCCACTTTATTTTGGGCTGGCCTCATCTTGCTCCATATGGCCCATATTTTCCTACTTATTCCAATTTCTAAGTTACAACAATCCTGTGAGAGCTAAAAGGTGCATCTCATTTTTCTACCAAAAATATCTATATCTTACATTTGACTAAAGTCATTAAACTGTATGTTTAAAACAAGTATAATTTACAGTATGTAAATTATACCTCAATAAAACTGATGTAAAAAGTAAAATATATAGACACTTATTGGTAAGATATATTGAAACTACAGACCTACATAGGTGTTTTTACCGTACACACTTAAAGCCTCCAACAAATACCTCTATTTTCATAAGTAAATTTTTTATATTGCTTCACATTCTTAGTATATATTCTAGTAGTATAACTGATTTGGTGTTGACCCAAGAGAGACAAATAATTACAATACAGAAAGGTTGTCTAAGAGAGCGGTAATGAAAAATTGAGGAGGGTAGGGAGCACGGAATAAAGTTCTAACATCCAGCAGAATTAATACATTGAATTAATGGACATCACATTCCCCCACAAATAATTTACAGAGTGTGAAATGCTTCTGAGATTGGTTATCACAAGTTTATGGCATTCTAGGATCGCCTCCTCACATTAGTTCTCTAATAACAGAAAAAAAAATCAAGGACAAAATGTTTTTAGGGTTTTGATGGGGATTTGGGGAGGGAGAGAAATCTAACAAATGAATAAGAGAAATTGAATAAACAAATAAAAATGTTTTGGGCTAGTGCTGCTGCTTGTGGAGAAAACACAGTGAGGGAATACCGTGAAGCACTTGGGGGTGCCTTTCGCTGAGTGATCAGGAGATCTTCTCTGCAGGAGCTGAGAAGACTCACTCTTATCCTCAGCTGACGCCTCTCCCTAGGGGCCTCCTTTACATTCTAGGTACACAGTACATCAATGACCAAGGTAGCTCAATTAAAAGGGGCTTTTTTATTTATTTTCATATTATCTTTTATAGAACTACTTTCTAAAACTAGTTATAAAGAACTGAGAGGGCATTAAACCTTTACTGAGTCTTGGTAGTCTCTCTTTCCTCAGCCCAATTCATCAGCTTTGGTTTTGTTTTTACTGAGCGAGGTCAGTTGTGTCAGGAATGCTAGGAGGTCTTCTTAGATTAACTAAACACTTAGATCTCAAGATGACCGCAAGGCCTGTGTGGCACCCATTGACTCAGAAAGGTCCAAGGCAGGAATCACAGCCTGCCCAAAGCTTCGAGCACTGTTTTATGGGGTTTCTCGCTGTAGTCCTGCACAGGTGGACGGCTCACGTGCAGGGAGGCGAAATCCCCCCCAGCACGTGCAGGAGCTGCCCATGAAAGATATTGGAAGCATGACAAGGACTGACATGCTGTTGCTGGCTCTGAGGGGGGGACCCACACACAAAGTCCGGAATGAGTCCTCAAGAGGCTTATGGAAAGCATGAGAAGAAATGGGGGCAGCCCTCTTGGAACGAAGATGGGTACCTGGTTGACAGCCAGCAAGGAAAGAGGACCTCAGTCCTACAACAACAAGGAACTAAATTCAGCCAACAACATGAATGAGCTTGGGAGCAGATTCTTCCCCAGGGTCTCCGGTAAGGACCATAGAGCCCCACTGACAGTTTGAGTTTAGCTTGGTGAGACCCAGGTCAGATTTCTAACCTACAGAACTGTATGAAAATAAATTTGCATTGTTTTACACCTCTAAATTTGTGGTAGCTTGTTATGGCTCCAACAGAAGGTTCTGATCTAGATGCGCTAATAAGGTTTAAAATTCAGCTTCCTGAATTTCATCTTTTTCAAGTCACTGGTTCACTTGTGAGGAACTCTGCCGCCTTCTCACCTGGGAACCATGACACCCTGAGAATAAAGAACTCTTCTGTGTCTTCAAAGCTACCCATCTCCTAGTTGCTGCTCTTTGTTCTTATCGCCATCTGCTGGAAAACATCTATGCCACGATTTTTCTTCATAGGTTAATTCAACCAAAGAAGCCTAAATACCCAATAAAAGGGGAATGGCTAAGTCACAGGTGGCAAACACAAGGCCCTCGGGCCAAATCCGGCCCTCCACCTTGTTTTATCCAGCCCAGCACTTTGTTTCTACCTGGCGGCAGCGCCGGGCTCTCACTTAACTGTTCAGGAGTAGTTACACTTATACAGCCTCAAAATTACATTTGGCTCTTTGAAGGCAACCTCGAGGCTAATGTGGCCCCTGGTGAAAATGAGTTTGACACCCCTGGGCTAAGTAAAAGTAGACATATCTATCCTTAACTGAATATTATAAAATCACTTATAATTAAAGCCATGAAATCAATGGTTTACTTTATTACATAGTTGTGACATATTAAGTAAAAAATAAAATTTAAGTTTACCCATTTTAATTATAATTACTTAAAAATATATGTACACAAACCTAGCAGCAGTTTATCAGCAAGGTAGGATTTGTTTCTTCTATTTTTTCAAATTTTATAGATTGTGCCTATAAACTGTATCAGAAACAATGAAATGACATTAAATTTGTAACAAAATGACAGATACCACTTCTCACGAAAGATTTTCCACCTTTCTCTCTATTAAGCTGCAGCATTTTTGCAGTGCAGCCTTGTTGGGGGGAGGGTGAGCGTGTGTGTGCGCGTGTGTGCGTGTGTGTGCGCGTGTGTGCGTGTGTGTGTGTGTGTGTGTGTGTGTGTAAATTGACCTCCTTTCCCTGTTAGAATATAAACTTCTTAAGTTAAGGAACAATATCTATCTACTCTGTACTTAATAAGAGTATCCATTATGGTGCCCTTAACATGTTAGGCTGCCTTCAACAAAATGCTGACTTATGACAAGTACATCTCTGAGAAGGCAGGAACACTTTTCCATACAGATGTGGGAAAAAAGCTATTCAAAGACAATAAATAATGGAAAAGGATATATTTTTTCTGATTTATTAATATCTTACAAGGTACCTGAAAAACCTTCGCAATGATCACTGTGCTACAAACCTAGTATTGCTGTATGTAGGGAAATAAATATCATAGTTCAAGGCACTGCCGAGAGGCTGGGCACAGGTGATGACAAAGACCTGATAAACAACTGAAGCATGTGGACCGTGTTAATGAGGCTTTCATTTCAGCCCTCAATTAATGGAAGTCTCTATCTGCTAAACCTTTTTCTAATATGTACGTGAATTCCCACACAGTTTTCTGATTTCAAAATGAGAACTAATTCAAAAAGGAAACACTGAGAACTGCACCACTGTGCATACTGGGGAAAGCTTTCTTACAGAGACTGCATTTCTGACATAGAAATCTTTGACAGCACATTCTTTACAGGAATAAACAGAAATGGGTACATATTAACTAAATGCACCACATTAGGGAAAAAAAAGTCACAACAATAGTCTGTAATAATACCAACTGAGTGAAGGTACTTTCATTATTTTAAATGACTAAGTTAAAAGTCAATATCAACATCTGCTTACAAACTCAGGATGCATTACTCATTAATCCACGCGACACAGTCTAAGCATTCATTGCCCACAATGCTTTCTTTGCTAGCTTGTATTCTTTATTTATACTTCATCATTGGACTCAAATGTGGTAGTAAGGCAAGGAGCAAAAACACAACAAATACATGTTTTTGAAATTATCCTTTAAGAAAAACATTACATGAAAGCAACTATTAAAGTGATCTGAGGTGTAGGCATGAGGAAGAAGATATCACTATTGGGAATGACGTTATTTTTAAGTGAAAAAATCTCAATCACACAACTAAAGTTATGATATGCAAGTTTTCCTCTCTAGTCTCACTTGTTTATACCCTGCATTTGTGACATAATAAAAATAATAATCTTTAACATACACCCTTGATAGTTCAATACAACTTTATAAATATTATCCCAAGAGCATCATCAATAAGGTAGCACAAATACTTGTGTACAGTAAGCTTCTACATTCACAGGAGCATATCCCAAGACCTATTTATATATCTCCAAATTAAAAAATCAGTATGCTATAGAATTCATCCTAGGAAACATAGTGATACATGGGAATGACTGTGAAGTCACATTGAGATGTAGACTCATTAGATGACGTACCTAATGATATGTGACTTGGGGAGAGCAGAAACAATGTTTATACAAATTCTCACTGGCACTTTAGAATTTGTAACATTTGGGTATAAGTCTAATAGCAAGTTTATTTCTTCCAATGAAGAAGCTCTTGGTATCAATTTTCAAAAATAGTAAAGTCTTATAAAATAATCCATTCACCTCTTTTGAGGGAAGTATAGTCCTTTTCATTTGAAAAATCAGGTTTTAACGTGAACTCACTGAGGCTCCATCACCAAACTTTGAAATAGGGACAATGATAAGTGACCCTCTCTTGCCCTCACTGGGTTTTTCTGAGTATGAACTAAAAAGCCATGTTGGAAAGTACTCTGTAAACTCTTGCCAGTTTGATTTCTTAATCCCATCTCCTTCTACCTCTTCTAAAAACTTACCCTTTCAATTATGTCATCTTATTCTCATAGATATCATTTTCCCCTTAATCTATAAATATGCTTATCTTTCCAACTTTACGAGAAAAAAAAATACACACTTCTTCAACCATGAAGCTCACTGAAAGAGGATATAGTACTCTTACCTTCCTTGATCTGCCAAGAGCAGCCTACACTCCTGTATCTCCACAGCCTCAATTCTTATTTGCTCCTTGGCTCCTCACAGGAATCGGACTTGTACCTGTACCATTACAATGTTGTGGCCAAGCCACCAGTGACTCACATGTGCCTAATCCAACTGACATTATGTAGTTGTGACCCGACTTTCCTGTGGGATTTGACAGTGTTTACCTTTCCTTTTTTAAATCTTTCCCTTAGTATCTTTGATACCTGATATCACTATTCTTTGCTGTGTTCCTGTTTCATTCAAGATTCTTCCCTGGTATTTTCACTGGTTTCTCTTTTAACTCATCTCCTATTTCCATTGCTGCTCATCACAAGTCACTTAAAACACTGATGTTCTTTGGGTTCTATTCAGAAACACTTCCCCTTTCCTTGTCACTCTATACACTTTCCTCGAGTGATCGCAATCATTCTCCTGATTTTAACCACCAGGCGTACTGTGATGATTAGCAGATGTCTCTCTCTGATGTACCCCTCACTCATAAACTGTGATTTATATTCAGCTACTTACTAAGCATTCCCCCCTCAATATCCTGCAACTAAATATGCCTCCCCATATACTCCACAGGCATCTCAAGTTTAAAATGTCTGAAACTACCAAATTCATAATCTCAGCAATCACATTCATTCCCTAATCTCCTTGTCTTCCTTTATTCTTCTTAGTTAATGAAACATCATCATCCAAGTAAAATGAAGCTCAGTCTAATCTGAGTGCCCACTGTGAGCCACTGCAGTGCTAGGGCTCTGCACTAGGGAGTATGGAACCCAAAGCCAGTAAGTCACAGCCCTGTTACTTAAGGAAGTAATTCAGTCAGGGGCACAGTTCAACTAATAAATTAAGTACTTTGTGCTAAATTCTTAATCGAAAGGTTTACAAATTTTGTAACATGTTTAAATGCCTATCTCTCAAATGAAATCAAAACTATAAATTCCTTGAGCACAGAAATTATGTCTATTTTTAAAATTCCAACCACATAATTGTTACACCAAAGCTCTTCAAGCATTTAAGTCCTGTAAAATGATTTGTAAATTTCTCTGTATTGCTACTTCAATTTTTACAAGTATTTATATCATTATCCCAAATTAGTTTTATTGACAAATTTAATTAAAATAACATTCTTCATTCCACTTTGATCATCGAACACTAAAAATTAGATCTAATAACGATTTCAGTCTCAACCTCCTAATGTCCATCTTCTCTACATAACATTTAAACTACACAGTCCATGCAAATCAATGATTATTTTTTCCTAACAAGATTATCATTACAGTCTCTCAAACCAAGTAGTATGTATTCCTGTTTTGACCTAAGCAAAAGAAAGGTAAAAAAAAAAAGCATTGTGTTAAGACAGCCACGAGACAATTCAATATGATTGAAAGCCATATCACGAGGTTACTTTGTACAACAGCAAGTGTCAAACTATGCACATCAACTGCCACCCTACATACAGATGTCTCTGACATGGTAATAAAATGAGAAACCATTTGGTTTAATAATAATAAAAAAGCAACACCAATTGGTGCATATTACATGTAGCATCTAGCCCTGGTTGCCTAGCAACCAGGCAGAAGTGAACCACATGGAGAATGAAAGCCCTAAACGAATGTACAGTTTGTGCAAGTTTCAAGGACTCAAAGAGACATGCCAGTAGTTAATCTAAATTCTAGTTGACAATTACCATACTGAGGTGGAGGAAGGAAAATCCATCATTATCGCACTGAATCGAGCATTGACTAGAGGTGAGATCTGGCCCTTTTAGTGTGTATCTTCTATACCAGTGGTTTTATAGGAAGCATTGTCACAATATGAGTTATGAATTATAAAAACTATGCATAAGTAAAAACAAAATATTAATGTTATAATATACATTAATTCACTCAACAAAATATATAATGAATATGTATCGCATGTCAGATACTGTCCCAGCCACTGGGGACAGAAATATGAAAGTCACTTCACAAGCTCTTGAGTGGCTCATACTATAATGGAGTACTCAGACAAGTAAACAGATAATTACAACATTGTAAGTTCTGTAATACTGAAGTAGTTACAGGATATCATGGAAGCACATATAAAAAACATCATACTCTGACTGAGGGGAGGGGGATGAGACCTAAATGAGGACACAAGCTAAGTATTAAGGACAAGCAAAATTTAGTCAAGTTATAAATGTGGCGGAAGGGGAGAAGAGCATTCCAGGCAGAAGGAAGAATATTTACAAGGGCATAGAGGTGAGTAAGAGCATGCTGTATCAGAGCAACTTCAAGGCACTCGATGGCACTAGAAGTTAGGGTACCAGTACTAAAAGAAGAGTCCAGAGAAACAAGCCAAGCTTCTTCCAGAGAAACTAGTATGTGAGACTAGGACCTTCACACTTCATGCAAAATGAAACTGAAGGGACAGAAAGGTTTTAAGCCAAGGAATAGTATAATAACTCTGGAAATTATGTGAAATATTTTAGAGAGGGCAAAGTTGGTGTCAAGAACAGACAAGATACTACCACAGTAATATAGGTACTCTGGAGATAAAAGCATCAACAGGTTAGAGCAAGGAGGTGGGTTGGGGAAGTGACTCAAACGTGATTCACTAACATAATGCTCTAGGAAACTGAACAACTAGGCATAATATTTATGATACTCAGTCCTGATGAAATGGTAGTCTGACCCCCCCTCCACACCCAACAAAACAATTACACAATTAAAAAGTACATGTCTGGAAGGAAAAGTTACTAGAGAGCAGGATAGGAGAGCGGGGAAAGGGGGAAACGAGAGAAGGAGAAAAAAAAGAAAGAATACTAAAAGATACTGGAAATTAGTATTTATCCATGTTTATGAATGAAAAGTGATTTAAAAAATTTTAAAAACCATAAAGGAAACCACCATTGGTGCTTGGCTACATAAAACTTGAAAATGTAGGTAAGTTCGATAATTAAAACCTTTCAGACAAAAAGTTTGTAACAAATACAATGAAGAGTTATCTTTTATATTGAAAGTTTACTTAATATATTGAAAGTTTACTTAATTTTATATTGAAAATTTACTTAAGATCAAATACAAATCAGAAAATGCTATCAATAAATGTGCAAAGATATTGATAGTTAATCCTATCCCAGAATAAAAATCGGTAATGTTTTAAAATCATTCTAAATAAATGAAATGTACATGATCACAACAGCATCTCTACATTAACTATTATTTTAGCAACTGTCCTGGCTGTCCCAGCTTGTTTACAGTATGGTAATATGGGCGATCTTATATAATATGAAAATATAAGTAGAATAAGATTTTAACAAACATATACTTAAATCTTCGAAATGGTTTATACGCTTTGACAAAGAATTCTACTTCTGAAAGTCTATACTAAAGAAATGGTCAAAAACCATTTATACCATGTATAAAGGTATACATATGGCATTTTTTATACTAGTGAAAAGAACTGGAAATAGTCTAAATGTCCCCCAAAGAGAGATAAATACACTACAGTATATCCATATAAGAAAGCATCATATAGTCACTAAAAATTATGTTTTTGGAGAGTCTAATAAAAAAAATCTTACAATCTTTATTTTAAAAGGAAAAAATAACCAAGTATATAAAAGTATCTCAACACTGGGTTTTAAAACATAAAAGGAAGTATTGTGGGTAGTGATAATGGGTTGTTCCTTTACTCTCCTGTTTTTTCTAAGTATGTTTGTTTGTTTTTAATGAGGATACATTATTTTTGTATTTGGAAAATAAATCCTACCTATTTCCTCTTCCACTATAATCAATGTGGGGAGTCTCAAAGTATTACTTGGCTTTGTATTTAAGTAAATAGCTCATTCTTAGTGATCTTCCTTTTGCCAGTCATCTCTACTCATTTAACTTAAACTTATCAACTAGTTCTACACATTTTTATTGAATTGAAAGAGTTTTCTATAGTACCCTAAAATCAATGGTAACAAGTGTACTGTATTAAGAACTTCATCTTAAGTCACTGAATTAAAACAAGAAAAAAAAACTAAGCTTTTAGTAATTGAAGGGGTTCTCGCCACTTTAATATACTTGACTCGCTATAATGCATTTGAATTTATAAGCATTAACAGGGCTGTGCCTTCACATTACCTGAGATGCTTAAGCAGAGGCTGAAGTCTCTCATCAGACTGCACGGCAGGCAAGGACCTGGCTGCTAACTAAAAGCAAAGAATATGGTTAGTAAAAACAGCAAAGACCAAATATGAACACGTCTGAACACTGAATACAAAATGGGGATAAGGCAGCAAAGGGAGAGGGAGTACTTAACATGTAAAGGGCAATTTTCTCTTTGAATCAAAGAATTGTATAGCAAACTGACACTTCATATAATTAAAGCAAACTATATGGTCCTAAGTTTATAGGTTATGTCACTGAGTTTACAAGAAAGAAAAAGGAGGCAAAACAAACAATACCATCTGAGTTCTTGAATAAGCCTCAAGTCATGAAAATATTTTCTTTGTAAATAAAAATGGAAAAACTTCTAAATGTAGAGCAACCCACCTTGTAGCACTCAACCCTGGAATGATGAAAATTGGAGCAAGGGATGTGCATTTACAGCTAAGCCACTGTGAAACTGGTTATATGCAGAAGCGCGCACACACACACACACACTCGTACACACATTACCATGCATTCCTCCATTTGACAACCATCTGACTATAAGTAACTAAGAATGTCTTTTAAACATACAAAAGGTATTTAATATTGAAAGATGATACCAAATTGCCCTAGGAAACAAAACATAAGAGTCAAAGCTTTATCCTTAAATACTGTGCATGAAGTTTACAGTAGAATCAAGGAAATGTGAGCCTCTGGTAGACTTTATTGCAAAAATATGAATTATAGCTCTATGTATATCTATTTTCCTATCGTTCTTAAAAAAGTCCTCTTGTGCTATGAGACTTTGACCCAAAGGAATTAAAAACATTCATCTCAAGTAATTACATAGCTTGAAGTAACCTTACTAAAATTCCAAAACAAAAATAAGAGATAAATTTCTTCTGGATTCTGTTATGTCAAAATAGCTCTTGTATTCTAAGAAATCATTTGACAGTTCATAAAAGAGAACTTTCCTTAAGACATGAAGCAAACTGAAAGATGTCCTTAGGTTTTATCTAGGGTGTCTGTTTTCTCTCTTTAACTATTTCATACATTAATTAAAATTTTGTAAAAACAGACATTTAATTAATCAAGCCTAATTTTTAATATTATGCAACTAAAATAAAACCATCCCCTTTAAAACATCTAATAAATATTATACATGTGAAAAATGTTTACCAAAATGCCACATATGAAGTCATTTTTATTAAATCATATCTAATATTAATAATAATGGAGAAATACTCCCAATTTGGTGGAAGGTAGCAAAGTTATGGACTAAAATCAATAAAGTGAGACAATCAGTCTGCTGTGATCTTAACACAATGAAAAGACTCTCAGTATCCCTAAGAAATTTTAACTCCAGTAGTTCATGACATATAAAATGATATCAAGGTTTTTTAAACAAAACACTTCAATACACCCTATATCTGCTAATGTCAGTTCTCTTTACAAAATGCCATTTTCATTGTTTAAGAGATTTCATGTCTTAGAACAAAAGTTATGCTTTAAAAATATTAAAATTATTTGCCTGGGTATTTCAAAGGTCAATTTTCTGAAAAAAGATGGAGCAGACGGACTGTGTTTTTCTGTTATTTCTGTCAATCTACATAGCATGCCTTCTAATCAAATCATCTTTTCTAAATGGAAGCAAATGAATTAAAAACACCTCAATAACAGCAAACTATTTTGAATACTCATTCCCCATGGGAAATTTTTTTCAACTTACTCCTATCTTAATCTTAGCCTTCATTTCCTTTTTCCTAAACTATTCACATATCTCCATTTCACTGTTGTTTCTGCCTCAATCTTGCCTCTCTTCCCTAATTCATTCTCCACACCAAGACCAGATTGAAATTTTCAAAATGCAAGTTAACTGCTCCCCTAATTAAAACCATTTGAAGGACTTATGAACACAGACAACAGTGTGGTGACTGGCCCATGTGGGGGGTGGGGTGGAGGGGGAAGGGGACTAAATGATAATGGAAAAAATACAATAAAAAATTAGAAAAATAATAATTCCCTAAGGCTCTCAGGCTACTCTTTCATCAGACATTCTCCTAAAACACTCCCTGGGGCCACACTGTGGAAACACTAGGCACAGGACCAGTGTGACTGACTGTGGAGCTCCTGCCAACCCCACCACAGCCCCAGTTTCTGGAAGACACGTGCTCAACGACTGATTCCCTCTCCATCCCTTCCCCATCCCACAACTTATTTTCAAGTTTGATTCACTAACAAGAATTCTTAAACTGTAGGTCAGTGCTCTGAGTAAAATTATTTCAAGAAATATTTTGGGCTTTGCAAAAGTGTTGCTGTCAACTTTCAAAACAATATTTTCAAAAAGAGCGAATATCTCATGTTAAGGAGATGAGGTAATAAAGCCAGTATTCTACAGCTCTTAAAAGAGGCAAAGCCATCTGCTGACTTTTTGCTGACAGATTTAAACGTCCTTTTAGAGGCTTCTGGCTCCATCGTTTCTTCCCAAATTTCTCTCTGAGCCCCAGTAGTTACTACTCTGTCCACTGGACTATGAGGGCCAGTGCATCCCTCACACTTGCAACGTAACAGGTGTTTGATAAATATTTATTAAAAGTGTGACAATCCAAAAACTTGCAACTGTGTAATTCTTATTCACTGACGAAAACAAAAGTATATCTGCATTTCACAGTTAAAGTGTTTCGAATCCCTGCTTTGAGCAAAACTAAATGAAAATCAAAACTAAACCAAATCACAATGGTGAGCCTTCCAAGAAAGTAATACACTATCATAAGAATTTCATCACTGGTTTCTTCTACAATCAAAAATGAGTAATTGTCTAATTGAAGTTGACTTTGGTTTCCACATATTTTAGTTGTTTGTTTTTTTCTAAAACAACAATGTCCTTGGCCCTGGCCGGTTAGCTGAGTTGGTTGGAGTGTCATCCAGATACGCAAAGGTTTGATCGCTGGTCAGAGCACATATGAGAATCAACCAGTGAATGCATAAATACATAAATGAGTGGAACAACAAATCGATCTCTTTCTTTCCCCCTTCCCTTCTCTCTCTCAAAAACAATAAAAAACAAACAAACAAACAACAATGTCATTGATCTATAAATCACCAAGAATGAAAGAGAAAAAGCTATCACGGTTTACATCTGTGAAGCCTAAATGGGTTGTTTGAGTTAGAGCTGTTTCACAGGAACTATAATATAGCTGACATAATTTATAGTTCATTTCTTATTGTTGAGAGGTTGGAGGTGAGCTGTTAAGATGTCCACTCATTACTAAAAATATATCTAGCATACTGAATTTATTAATGCAAAGTTTGTGCTGTTTTAGACAAGTATAACAAATTACTAATTCTCAAATAAATTTTATTTTAAAGATTTGTATCATTAGTCAATCTTGCATTTTGCCATATAGTTGGGTAAAAAAATAATAATGCATTTGCCAACTAATGATCCTCCTTTTATTCCCCACAGATTTAAAAGCACATTAAACACACATACACACACAAGAGTCTAGAAAGATCGGGGCCAACCCTATCTTATCTTTCTTGAAGAAACTGGGTTCTTCAGATCATAAGTAGCGGCATCGGCCACTGAGATCAGGGCCCACACAGCTCAGGGCACCGTGCACAGGCGCAGTATGACTCAGCGCACTCCACAATCCGCCCATCAGCCAGGCAGAGGCCTTTGCTGTGAGGCCAGCAAAGGCCTCTGCTTCCTCTCATTCCTTCCACTTGTCAAACCGGGCAATTCTCTTCAAGATTCACTAACCATGGACGTTGTCTTGAAGTCCAATCTTACACTGAAGATTCCTTCACAACATTTGGGATTTGACTCAAATGTGACCTCCTCTCCGAGGACTTCCCCAACCACCTCTGGTAAAGTAGCATCCTCTCTGTAGGTAATCTATTTCAGGTATCTCACAACATTTATCATTATCTGGAATTATTTATTAGATTGCTCACTTCTGCCTGCCTTTCTCTCCCCACGAGAATATAAACTCCATCAGGGCAGGAGCATTTTCTGTCTTGCCCACCACTCCTCCCCCACGTGCTGCTAAGAAAAGCATGTGGTGCAGCATGCAATGGGCACTCAGCACATATTGTGAAATGAATAAAAGGTTCACCTCAAATGTTTCCAACAGAAGTATGAGTTTAGAAAAGTCTGCCCTAGATGCTGACCCTTTTGGTCTTGCATTTCTAAAGTTTTCATAAGGAAACATGACCTATGAACTAGAGGAGCCATGCACATTCCTCTTTCCATTTCTAGCTGATGGAGTATCTGAAGTCCTCCCTTTAAAAGGAGGGCAAATGCTCTACCACTCAATGCAGCTTAAACTACAGCTCCCTGGTTCAAAGGAAACAAGTAGCCCCAAACTAACAGTCCAAAACCCAAGTTATGAACATACAGTAACAGGCACTACTGAAAAGGCAATCATGACATAGTTCCTTTGTTCCAGTCTATGTGTCTTTTGGCTTTTTGTGTACTTTTCTGGCCACTAAATGATAGCCACAAATAAAGCAGAAACGTCAGCTAAATATATATATTTTACAACATCACTAAAATCTTAAAGCATGCAAAGTTCAAAGACTTTTACAGTGAACATCCATTAAAAAAAAAAAAACAAAAACACCTTAACCTGGCAAGACTGAAACTGCTTCAAAAATTCAGAAAGAAAATAAGGAACAGACATTGTAAATGTGACTACTCAAATAAGACTCACTTGACAGATGTAAAGAAGCATGCTTTGTCATTATACAATAAGAAAATTAAAGTGCTGTGTTAAACAATTTCCAAGGTATTATTGCTAAATAAATGGGTTGCAGTTTCTGGCAGATAAGTTATTTTGAAAGGGAATACAAAACATTTGTCTCAAACCACCCCCACCCCAAAAGGACATAAAGTTTCAAGAACACTGAAATCCAAATAGCAATTAGAAGATTAATTCTAATCAAGGATGGTAAAACCTGGATATAAACCATGCTTGATTCTCATATCTTTTTAAGAGTAAAACAAACAGAAAAGATAGTTTATTCTTAGGCTTTCCACTTAAAAATTAGATCATCATGAGAAAAGTAATTTTCAGAATTATGATCCTGCAGGTAACTATATAGGTGTCTGTTATATTATTTTACATATATTTATGTTTGAAATAGTTCAAGAGAGAGAGGGAGGGAAGGAGGGAGGGAGGGAGGAAGGGGAGGTAAGGAAAAATTGACTGATTTTCTAGCAATGTGAGGAATGAGTTGGAGGAGAGTGATCCAGGGATCCAAAATGAAGAACCAAACTGTGGCAGAGGCAATAGTAATGGAAAGGAAGACAGGAATGTGAGACACATGAAGGATGAATAGTCTACATAGCTTCATGTGTACAACAGAAGGAGAAGAGAGGACATCCAGGTGAGTAGACAGTTGTATTAACTTCAATACAGCAGCTACAGGAGAGGAGGCTGGGGAGATGAAAGAAAATTATTAGTTTTACACATGCTGAATTTGAGGTGCTTTTTAATATCCAAAAGGCAACTGAATATATATGGATCTAGAGCCCAGGAGAGATTATTGAGCTACAGATTTATATTTACATGTTATCAGCAAATAAGTATCAGGTAAAGCTCTGGATGGGCTAAAAATTCCCAGGGATTATGCAGAAAGCACAGATGTCCAATTGTCACTCCCTAGTAGTTTACTGGGGTAGTATATTGAAGGTTTGTTCCAAGCCACATCCAGAAAGACAATGGGACTTATAACAGCATCTGCCTGGATATGGAATGGAAGATTAGAGATATGTCAGATATGTGCTATCCCTAGTGAGAATGAGATAATAAAGAGAAATAAGGAATTTAGCCAATAGATTTAAAAGTTTTATAACACTGATTTTAAGCAACTATAGATTTATGAGAGAGAGAGGGAGGAAAGGAGAAAGAGAGAGAAGGAGAGAGAAAGAGAGAGAAAGAGAGAGAGAGAATGAATACAACAAGCAGCTCCTTTAATTTAACTTGTTGCAAACCTGGAATGAATGAATTTCACTTTTTCACTTTGTTGAAAGAAAAAAATGTTCCCTGAGGACAGCCTTCTGCCTCCAGCTATGAAGCTGACTGACGCTCTTAAAATCCTACAGGAGATTGTGCTGTCAGCCAGCTGCTATTTTGAAGCAGAATTTTATAAAGGGGCATGCAGAAAAAATTTTTTTTTCAAATGATGGGCATGAAGTAAGGAAACAAGAATACACAAAGAGGTAACTACATAAGTAAATATGGTAAATGGTTCTTAAAGAGTCAACATTTGGAAAAAAAAGGTGACTCAATCAGGTGAAAATGATGAACAAGAGGATGACTTCTTTTTAAAATAATAAATCCCTTCTCTCAGAACTACTCGCCCAATACTGGCTAAATTAAAACACATAAAAATGACAGGAAAACAATGCTCAGGTAGAAAATATTGCTCAATTTTGTTCTCTGGTGTTTTAACTCTCTACCAGTCACTTCAGCTTCCTTACAAAACTGAAGAGAAATGGCAATGTGCACTAATATCAAAGCTGTACCTTAAAAGAAATCCAAGGTAGGCCCTTCTTTTCATACAATCTTGTTCTACTCCAAGAAGCAGAACAGTGCTCTCTGCCAGTGATACTAAGGTAGCGGCATTTATGTACATTTACAAATGACAGAGACCAACTTTAGGTGGTTTTTGTTCTGGTTTGGTTTTTTACTTCTAATCAATTTTTTTCCAGGCAGTTTTAGGTTCACAGCAAAATTAAGAAGAAGGTACAGAGAGTTCCCACATACCCTCTGCCCCACCCGTGCTCAGCCTCCCCCATTACCAATATCAATATCCCCTGTCAAAGCGGTACAGTTATTACAATTGATGAACCTACACTGCCACTTCATTATCACCCGAAGTCCAGTTTACATTAGGGTTCACTCTTCGTGTTGTAGGTTCTATGGGTTTGGACAAATGTATCATGACGTGTATCCACCACTGTGGTATTGTACAGAACAGTTGCACTGCCCCCAAAATCCTCGGTGCTCTACCCATTCATCCTTTCCTCCTCACTATGGTTATACAGTTGGAGTCCATACAGTTTGTAGCCTTTTCAGGTTGGTTTCTTTCACTTGGTACTATGCATTTATGGCTCCTCCGTGTATTTTCATGGTTTGATAGCTCATCTCTCTTTAGCATTCCATCATCTGGAGGTACCACTGTTTATTTATCCACTCACCACTGAAGGACACCGCTGATACTACAAGTTGTGGCAGGTATAAATAAAGGTGCTATACACATCCATGTGCAGTTTTTTTGTGTGGAAACAAGTTTCCAACCGGTGTCTTTTTAAATGAAAAACAAATGGGGAATGATTTTCAAAATATCTTTACATTCTCCTCGTTTCATATGCTGCATTTTACTATCTTAATATTTAGCCTGTATTTTTAATACAAAAAAACACTGGAGTATAGATCATAGGAAATGACAGGATGCCTTCGGGGAAAATTAAGGTTTTTCTTTCTTTCAGTAAGTGTGATGCAGGTATAATGTTCGATAACCTTTTCTAAATGGAAGGGGGGTAGATATTTGAGATGGCTTCTACTGTACCTTATAAATCCCCAAGATACCAACTCAAAATCTAGAACAACCACATTTTTCTACTAAATCAAAGATGCATAGATTACACTTATGCAAATATTCTAGGAGACATACAACTTATAGGTTGAGAAAATAAATTTTTTGAAACCAAAAGGCAACAATTTATTTAAACAGAGACCCCACAGTAAAATAAATATATACACACACATACACATACATACAGCACTAGAGATAACAGGTTGTTCTACAGAACTGTCACTTTTATTACCAGGACTAAAGCATATGTCAAGTACAATTAACTTCACAGGCAGCTGCTCTTTTAATTTCATTGATTTTAACAATGGAAAATCCTCTGTCTTTTTGATCTGCATTTTCTCATAATACAATGATTCCCAATTACAAATCCCAAACAGTGAGACTCCAAATTATATTCCACCTTGCTCTTGGAACCAAATTTGCCCCCCAGGTTCATGGTCTCCCTGGGCTGGCTGTGAGGCTGTTTGTCACTAATCCTAACAGGTGAGTGCTTCAATGCCCACAGCATTTTCTGGCGTACATGGGGCTCTTACGCATATTATCTCATATGATCTTCACAGTAGTGGTGGTTTCATGAGTACAGTGCTCCAGAGCATGGGAATTTCTCTATCAACTGGCCACAAACATGAGTTTCAATATGTAAGCTCTTTGTCAAGCCATTTTGTCAAGCAAAACGCATAGATTCCATTTGAGCTCTAAACATGCCCAAGTAGTTTAATTTCCAAAGAATATTAAACAGTGCAGAGGTAACAAGATATTTCCAGTTCAGGGGTCTGGATGATATGAAGAACTGAGAGAATAAATCTGGGAATAGTGCAAGCAGACATCCCAGCGCTAACTTTTGATCATGAAACCTATGGTGTGAAAAGAAGCTTGTTATTCAAAGGCTAACCTAAGCACCTTACTTATGCTCTATATCACTTAGAAATGTAAAACAATTGCTTGAGCAAGAAAAAAGGTATTAAGAGATGCACAGGAATAAATATACATGGATCGCTGAATTTTCTTCCTTAGAGTAAAACACCCATAAAATCATTTCACTTCTACAATACCCTGCTAATTCTGGTCTGAAATTCTTAAGCTACTACAGGAAGCAATTTTACAACTACGCTTCTCATAAGCAAAGCAAAGACCTAGCAAATAAAAGTTAGCATGATTTGTTTTTCACATTGGCACCCAAGAGATTAAATTGTCAATGTTTTGTTTGTCCTCCTAAAGTAGTGCTCTTGTCGGTAGGAGTAAGAGCAGCAAGCAGCAGCAAGGGCAGCATTCCTCATCTTTTCACTACACGCAGGGTAGTCTACTGGGAGTTCTCCATAAACTCTAATCCTCACAATATCTCTAAAAGTGATAGTATCTCCAGGGTGTCGGAGGGCTTTGCAAACTATTCAGCTAAAGGCATCTGGAACCCCAAGCAGAGGGAGTAGGTGCCCTTTATGACCTAAGCACTAACTTTTCTTAGCCTCATGTGTGTATCTTATTTATCCAAAATTGGAGTTTCATTCTGGAACATGTTCTTCTTGGTCTTACTATAAAGATGTTTAATTATTTTACCATTGCCATTATTGTCCTATATGTACTTTCTATATTCCCTAGTATATCTAGTCCCATACATCCTGGCTATCCTACTGCTTCAGAAAACATGTCACCGCACTGTACTCCTTACAGTCCCCCTGAGTCTCTACATCCACATGGGGTTGGGAAGCTGGCTGACATACTTCAGGTCTTGCTGGCTTCACTGGCCATGGCCAGTGCCTTTCATGCAACCAGCACAACTGTTTCAGTCCCAATCTTTATATGCAAAACCTCTAAAAATCATTTCAATTCCTAGATCTTTCACTCATTTAATAAATTTGTGAGGCAATAACTGAAGCTCTAAAATTCCTTATTTGTTACTATCATTTTCATTTGTCATTTTTGTCTTCTGAAACACCTGTATCATATTTACCTAAATTTACATTTGTCAATTTCCTATTTAATGTAAGAAATATTCTTATCTAGGTTTTCCAGAACCAAACTGTTCCTTTACTGTTTGTTGTAAGCATGAATCTTGAGCAAAATCTTATTATGTGGAAGTTTCTCATAAAGCTTCCTAAATATGCACATAAATTCTACTATGTGCACTGGAGTTGCCAACTCTATCTATACGCTTCTAGTAAATGTTTAAAAGACTGCCCAGACAGAATAGTGGCTTTTGTAATGTATGTTATTTATCTTCTTTAAATAGTATAATCCAAAATTCTTCAACTTCTGCTGAGTCTATTTCCTATTACAAATGTCAAACATAAACTCCTCATTACATTGGCAATCTTATCTCCTTCCCAAATATTACTAAACAATGTACCACTTCTAATGTTGGAAACTTTAAATTCAACATAATCTATCCCACACTACACTTCCATACTTAAATTTGTTTATTAATTAAGCTGGAATTAATGTCGAAGGACCCACAATTATATTTAATTACCAAAGTGAAGAGACACAGAAGATATGTATGTATAAGTGCATAATTTCATTTTCTACAAGAATTCTTTTTCCCTTGATTTGGACTTTTATGAACACTTGGAAGTAAGGATAGAGCAATGGGGAATGGAGCAAAGGGGGTGAATGGGATCTTTATTAAAGCCTGTGTGACAGTGACCTGCTGTGTGACAAAACAAATAGTCCTACAGTACGCACTGGAAGAACTGGAGGGCCGTCCATGACTAGAAACAACTTATCAGCAAGGATATATAGAGATTTCCATTTCCCTCCACAGCTCAACTTCAAACCACTGATTCAAATTTATAAGTCAGGATGGTAGCCGCAGATGGCTAACAACACACCTCTAAAGTTTATGTTAACAGATGCTGCAAAAAGTATTCATTTGCTTCGTACTTGTCCTTGCCTCTGAGACTTAATTTTCCCTGCTGTTTCAGAGCACCTTGATTTCTTCCTTGTCAGAGACCCTGCTTTTGTAGATGTAGAGGATGTTTTTAGTTAAGTGTAAAAAACAGCTGAACGTGCCTCCACATCTCCCAGTCTATTTCTCTAACCCAACATAATCAGCACACTATTTTTGGTTTCATTCAATTTAGTTGAAATTTAAGCAATTTTCTCTATTCATGAAGTACTCCTACAGTTTTCCTTTAAAAATAAATAAGACTGTTATATAATTGTGTTCCTCCACTAAAGAATTTCTATAATTAAGTCCTTCTTAAAATATTTGACCAGCTTTCAATTACACACAGAAGCATGGTTTGCTACTCACATGAGAGCCTTATAATTAATTATAAAGCTTCTAAATATACTTTAAACAAATCAGAACAGAAACAAATAAATAATGCCCATTACTAGGACATAAAAATCAACCATCCATTAACAACCATTCACTGTGAAAAGGAAATAGAGATGTATAGTGCCTTTACCATGGCAGATATTTAAACACAATTGGACTTTTCATTTCAAATTCTAACATCAGATAAAATGCATTTTCCAAAAGGTTTTACTTCATCATAAATTTAGAGACAAAACTTATTTAATATGACTAAAAATATGGACAAAAAGTAAATAAGTGCATTTTTTAATGTTTCAACAAATACAGCAGGGTTCCCAAAGCCTCTTCTTTTCTTTCTTGTTTTTTCCCCCCTCAAAACATTAGTAATTAGCACAAGTAGCACCCTGGATCCCTGATGTCTTTTCATTTCTAAACTCATGGAAGTTTCAAATAATATATAGTCCCCTTAAGAACACAGATCCAAGCTTCTGAATGTATTAATATAAAGGAATAAATCAGTTCATTGTCAGTTTAGATGACATTATAAGTTAAAATTGCATGCAAAATTCTATTTTCCTGAGAAAGGTAAATATTCTTCTTATTCCTTATTTCCTTTCAGGTTATGACCTTTTCTATTATTTTTAAAGTTGTAGGCAATAACTAAATCCTATGGTAAAGAAGAAATGGTGGTCTGAAAAACTGAAAGAATCCTTACTTACTTAGATGGAAAGGTTTTTAGAAAATAATGTGGCTATTACAAGAACTGCCTATTGTTTGACTACCTAAAATTATGAGCTGCCATTTTAGTGAGGGAATGGATCCTACCTAGTATTTTTCTGCAAGCTATTGAGGGTATAGATTCTGGACCACTATGACATAATATTAAGTGCACCTACCCCATCTGGCTCAAAGTACTAAGGTATGAAATCAAGAGAGAAGAGAGGGGGTAAAGTGAGCCTGTTCAAAGGTACATTTCCTAAGAGTAATCTTTTTATCATATCATATCTGTAAAACATCCTTTGATACCAGAACAGTTAGTTGAGACTTTTAAAAGACCTTGATACACACTTGACTGATGGCTTTCTAGTGATATTATTTCTTACTTTCTGGCACAATCGAGTTGATAGTGTTTGATGGATAGCCAGACAAGCAAAGGACAAGTTTGAGCAATAGCCATCCTTTATCTCTGACACCTCCATGTTTTACTACATATCTTAGGAAAAGGGAAAGGAAACAAAACTTCGTTTCTTGTTAGTTACAATGTTAGTTCCAAAAGATCTCATTACACACAGAAAGACAGCAAACCAGTATTATTTTGAAGTAGCCAATCTCTAAATAAAAATGCATTTTGTTGCAAATAAAGAATCATCAACAGTTATAAAACTGGGGAGAGGAGAAATTTGCACTTTACATTTGTTAAAGTTTGCTTCTCTAATAAAATGTCCTTGGGGGGGTTGTTTTTTGTTGTTGTTGTTTAGTTTTTAGAAAGAGGGGAAGGGAGGGAGAAAGCAGGGGAAAATGCATCAATGTGAAAGAGAAACACAGATCAGTTGCCTCTCACACACATCTTGACTGGGGACTAAACCCACAACCCAGGTATGTGCTGTGACTGGGGATCGAACCCGTAATACAGGCATATGTCCTGACCTGGAATCGGACTGACTACCTTTCATTTTGCAGGATGACACCCAATTAGCTGAGCCACACCAGCCAGGACTCTAATAAAATGTTTGTATCCATTCAAGTCCACAAGATCCCCTGGACAAAGCATAGTACACCAAATGCAAAGTTAGGTTTTCTTGTTCTGCTGTCCGGCCCAACTTATAAATATAAGCTACTCCTCAGCTTGCTCATTCTAATCAGAGGCGAACGAATGCCAGCATGAACTAAAATCACTCCTACCAAGACGCTTCAACAGTATTGGCATGTGAACTACCAGAGAGTTGACAGAATTTTAAAGTCAACTACGGAAAAACACATATATTTATCCTTAATCTCCACTGAGGATTTTTTTTAAAGTGACATTAACATTACTTAAAAGTATTCAGCAGACTTTTTTCATTACAAGATACATCACAGTAAAAGTATGGGCAACTAAGGACTTAAGGAGCTGGACATTTGCAACAGGAGACTGTGACTTTCACCAACGCTCTAGCTGGAAGTAAAGGAAGAATTTTTGGCCTGGTGGCAGGAGAGAACAGAGAGGCCACTCACTAGTATGAGGGGAAGCAGATCTGGAAGGAGAGATCATAAATTCAGTTTTGTCCATGTTAATTCTGAACTGCCTATCAGATATCCATCCAGGTAGAACTATATGAGTTTAAGAAATAAAACTGTAAAATCAGTCAATCAATCTCAGAACATTCTGTGGATGTATGTGTTTAACACAAGTTCTACCCCAAACTATAGCCATGAAATAATATCTTATACTCTTAGTGCTCCTTTTTATGATTAGCTACAACTAATGGATAGAAGTATCTCTTACTACAGGACCACTCAGTTCTAAGACCTCTTAATCTCAAGGAGATCCCTTCTTAAGCCAATCCTCACACTACTGAACCACCAACTGCTTTAGGAATGCACTGACAATATGTTAGCTACCAGCCACTTGCAGTCCTGAGCTCTTGGACTGTGGCTAGTCCAAATGGAGATGTGCTGTAAAACAGGTACCAAATTTCGAAGACTTACTATTATATAATGGAGAAAAGAATGTAAAATGTCTCATTAAAATGTTTGTATACCGATTACATGTTAGAATGATGATATTTTGTGCAATTAGGTAAATAAAATACAGTAAAATTAATTTCATCCTTTTAAAACTTTTTTTGATGTTGGATACCAGAAATTTTTAAATTACATTTGTCACATTATATTTCTACTGGACAGAGAATTTCTGAATGACAATAAATATGACTTCTTTCTGGTACACAAGCAGTAATAACATGCTATTTAATTAAAATCTAGGAGCATAAAGAAGAGCAACTGAAAATCACTTGCATAATATATAATTACTAGAAACAAAAAGTTATCGACATCACATCTATGGCTGTGAAAACACATTTCTAAAAAGTACATGACCCCATATGAGTTCAAATGGAACTAGAAAATTAAAAATAAAAAAATGAGAGATGTTATTGCTTTAATGAAAACGGTTAACAACTTTTTCCAAATATTTATACAAAATCCTAAAACTGTAATATTGTGATCAGCGAACTTAAATCTTTTTTCAATCAGGAAGGTTATAAAGAAAATATGTCCCTTATTACATTGAAAAAATATGTTAGCAAATACCATGTGATTTAATACACTTATTATATGTTTTAAATTATATATTATACAGATGACTTCCCTTACCTCCAATATGCACATTAACTGAGAACCTCAGGCTGAAAAGATAACTTAGTTTGATGCATGTTCATTTGTGGATAATCCATTCTTTTGCTCCAAAACATTTTTAGATTTCTTTGGCTATGATATTCTCAAATTTCACTAGTCTACCAAGATGCAGATTTTTCTTATCCTTCCTCCTTGGTATTCTATTAGCCCTTTCAATCTGAAGTCTTTGTTCTTTCTTAATTGTGAGTAATTTACCATCATTATTTCTTTGAATACTTTTTTCTCCTCCAATTCCTTTTTCCCCTTCTGGGAATCCTACTATTTGAACATTGGCACTACTATCACTCCTTCACATCTCTTAGCCCTCTTCATATTTTCTATCTCTATTTTTCCTCTTCCTTCAAAATTCTACAGCATGATCTGCAAGTTCATTAATTCATTTTTTCACTTGTATCCACCCTGTATATATGATTTATTGAGTTCTTTACTTCAGTTACTATGTGTGTCATATCTAATATTTCCACTTTCTTTTTCTTGACTTCTCAATTCTCCTTTATCTCAGAGTAGATTTAATTATGTTTATTTTAAACTAGTGATCTCTCTGTTCCAATAATTCTGCTTTATGAAGTATATACTATCGATTTTATCCTTTTATGTTTTCAATAGCAGTTGTACAAGGGGGAACCCAAAAAACCAGGAATTTATCTATAGAAAATTGTGTATTTATTTTTACATGTTTAAACTGCAGTCACCTTCAAAGTACTCTCCATTTGATGCAATACAACTATTAAGACTTTTTCCCTACTGCTCAGTTTTTGAACTCATCTATTTTGATGCCTTTCAGTATTTCTGCTGTTTTTCGTTCCACCTCTTCCATATCAGCAAAACATTTCTCTTTGAGGTCTTTTTTCATCCAGGGAAACAAAAAAAAAGTCACTCAGGGTGAGATCAGGTGAACAGGGAGGGTGGGGCACAGGGGTCATACCGTTTTTGGTAACAAACTGATGAACTCTGGGTGTGGTGTGGGCAGGTGTGTTGTCATGAAATGGGCAAACATGTTGAAAGAGTCTTCAAAAAAATTCACTGAAGCTGAATGCAGTGTCTTGCAACAACACCAGCTGGTACCCTGATACAGAGGGGTTCCTAGAACACTCACTTAGAAGGGGAAACCTGTGTAAGGGGCCTGCTCTCCAGAAGATTAATTCTGGTTTTTTGGGTTCCCCCCTTGTACAACTGCTATTACTCTACATGCATCTAATTATTTTGGTCTGTGTGGTCATGTTCACCAAAGGATATGAGCTAATAGATCTGGAAATGTTTGTGGAAAATAGCCAAAACCCAAGTCCTACTATTATCCCTCCTGATATATTTGAGGAAGTTGGCAGAGATGAGCCACAGGCATCAAATAATCACTCTTGACCATTTCTTTCGCTGCCACCACCCAGCAACTCCTTTGGAAGGGATTAGCCTTTATACTCTTAACAAGCAGCAGAGGCAGAAGGCAGTCTCTGTAAAGTACAATCTGCAAACCCTGGGAGGAATGAGTGCCCTGGGTTTGCTGATTAACATGTACCTGTTCTCCTCAGCTCCTCACCCCAGCAGAGCTGTCATGCATCCCTAACAGGACCCCATTGACATCAATTTCTGTAGCAGGCAGGCAGCAATTATCATTTCAAGGCAACTGGAGAAAGTCAGGTCAAAACAAAACTTAAAAGGAAAAAAACTTAAATTAATGTGTGATTTCCTGATTCCTCAGGAAATCCCATGCCATAGGCTATACCACCTACAGCAACTCTCAACAGCCTTAGTGGCCTCTGGAGTTTTTGCAGTTATTTTAGTTATTTCTTGATCCGTGTTTTTTTCTTACTTCTGTATTTTCTCCATGGTTTTGAGAAAAAAGAGCCAACAGTCCCCCTAGACTATCTTACCATGATCCTAGATAACTTAGCAAAGGAATAAGATCCCTGTGCTACAGTTTAGGAAACTGGTAAAACATTAGAAAATGCTGTAAGGATTCATTGACAACACTAAGTATAAATAACCTAGCATTTTTAAAGAAAAACAAAGCAGTTAAAAATACAAGCAAACATCTACTCCCCTTGTCAGACTAATACCAACAATTAAAAATAATTCTTAAAATAGAAAATAGAGCCCTGGCTGGTGTGGTTCAGTGGACTGAGCGCCGGCCTGTGAGCCAGAAGGTTGCAGGTTCAATTCTCAGTCTGTGCCTGGGTTGCAGGCCAGGTCCCCACACTATGGTGTGTGAGAGGCAACTGATCTATGTTTCTCTCCCACTCTTTCTCCTTCCCTTCCCCTCTCTCTAAAAATAAATAAATAAAATCTTTTTTAAAAAGGAAAGAAAAATAGAGCGAAACTCCTTTTTACAGAACTCCTAACCATGAGATATTGCTGGTACAACGTGAGTATTGGGAAAGGCAGTGTGCTGCTTGTCACCATGCGTAACCGCATAAGAATAGGTTTTGGGACCAGATTTTCTTACAAAGAGATAAAGCGCTCTCACAACCTGTACTGGTCATATCTCTTAGCTTGGGAACATCTTTACCTGTTCTGGGTTTGACCTGTACTTCTTTGTTCTGCTTAAGCCTCTGTGCCATGTGGCACCTCGCCGACCCCCCTGCTATGGGCGGGGAGGGAATGGGGTCCTTCGCCTGCAGCACAGAGGGGTGCACACAGACCACCTCCCTGCATCAGCTGGCTGCTGGCCACAGAAAACCAATGTTCACTGCAGAAGCCGATTGTGCTCTGCCTCTTCTCTATGTGAGTAAAGCGTTCCATCTAGTGTCTGTGCGAGTCGTATTTTTTGGTGATTTTGACACCTAAAATCCATACATTGGGTTGACCATGGGACTGCTGCTCCTGGTGGCAGGCACTGTCATGCCCTTTGCTGTGCTCCACAGAATGGGACTCCTCTCCTGAGGAATGACAGGTGTTGCTCGCTCAACAAGCACAAAAACATCCTCAGAATCACAGAATTCTCAGTGAAATTCTGAGTAACTATTAGCACTTACATTCTACTTTTGAACTTATCACAGTTTCTACTATTAAAAATGCACAGCTTTAAAACCACATTGTATAAACTGTACAGTTTTCGCAGGACCACTCACTCACTCCTGGCTCATGTTAGATTGCAGGTGAGGGGAGTGGGTGGCAGGGCCGTTGCTCAGGAAATGCTGCTGAGGCACTAATCCTTGGAAATCTGATCTACTGGGATTCCAACCAACACCACCAATAAACGCCAATCATTTGTGGCCATTTGTTCCCATGGAATTCTTCTTTCCAACCACCTATAACACAAAATCAATACTATGTACTATCTGACTGTAGACAGAGTTACATACTAGGATTTTAAAGTAAGACTGAAAGAGGAAGTGAGAAATCAGGTATAAAGAACACAGTAATGAATGATGCCAGCCTGAGCTTCAAGTCAGACATGCCTACATTCAAATCCTAACCCTTACTAGCTGTGTGATCTTGAAATAAGTATTTAATTCCTAAGTGCCTCCATCTCCTCATCTGTAACAGGAGGGAACCCGTCCCTATTTTATATGGCTACTGTAAGAACTAAAAATAATAAATGAAAGAAACGTAAGGACATAAGATGCCTTCAATTATTCAGCAAATATGTGTTGTGCAAAACATATTTTTGTGCTGAGAGCTGCTGGCTGTTCTGTGCTAAGAGCTGCTGGCGGCTGCTAGTTACACACCAACCACTGCTAAAACTAGCACCACCACCATTGCTATTAGCTCTATTAATTCAAATAAACTGACTAAGCTTCACTCAGAATTCATATGCTTACCCTTGAGGCAATTACCCTAAGAATACATTTACTGAATTCTTAAATTATTTCAATTCCCAGTGGGTCCAATCTGCTTCTAAAAAAATCAAACTATTACTATATGGATTTTAGTAAAATGTCTCCTCCACAAGTTGGTGAATGTGTTTACTTCTCATTATATCTAAATATAGTGCTTGTAGTACCATAAAAATAATGACTTGAAGGTTTCAAATTTCACTGATCAAAAGTACTCAGCCCCAAGCATGATATATATTGGTACATTTGTACCACAATATGTATTATCCCAAAAGAGGCAATTCTTTACAAAGTAATACATATACATTTACATATACAAACACCTTGAAACATATTCAATGTATGTCTCTTTTACACTAGTTTCCATCTCCTTGTCTGTCTCTACTACATGAATATTTTGTAGAAGAGAGTAGACTTGCAGACACTGATTCAAAACCAAGTTGAGTGCTTGTTCCAATTAAAATTTAATATTAAACAAGCTTATAGACAAAGAAGACATTTCTTTGTTGTAATTTTCTAGGGGAATTGTAGAAATTGACTAGTAATTTTTTAAATTGTTTTTCTGATGCAACACCTGTAAAAATTCAAGGGCTAAATAAAAACCACTAATATTAACATTAAAACTCAGCACACACTTCTGCTCTGCACATATCTCTTTGCTTGTCGCTCTCCCTGTCCTGGACAGCAAGCACCTTTAGGGCATGCTCATCTCTGCCCCTACAGAGCACAGCACAGTGTTCACTTACTAAATAATTGACAAAAGGATTCATTAACCTTTGCATGTAAGGAAAATACCCCACACAGGATAAGTGCTCATTAAATACATACTGAATAAACAAATGAATGAATAATTCTCTAGCCATTGGTAATAATGTGTGAACAACTACAGACACTCAAATTTCTCATAAACTAAAAGTTTCAAAATACAGGTGCAAACTTTTCTCCTATCTCCTACTATTCTTTGGAAACCTAAAACAAAAAAGAACAAGAAAATGCTGGTCTACACTCATCACGCAATTCCATAGACCAAGACCAGCTCAGACCTTATGATAATGGTTCTATCTGGACAAATTCACATGATCTGTCTCTGCTCACCTGTTGTTAGGCAGAACTCTTAAGGGGGAAGGAACAGACACAAAACTTTAACTACCTGAGGGGGAAAATAGCAATTATTAAAAAGAGTCCAGGCTGGACTAGCTCACAGAATCTAAGGAAGAAGAACTACAGTAAACAGGGGAATGGCAAGGCCTCACAGAATAGCGCCAGGTTATTCTGGACATCAGCTCAGTTTGGGGCAGTATGTCCTAGGCCAACCACTGTGGCCAGCAAGAGGTGAAACAATGATTTCCCAGCCTAGGCCACACCGTCACAGAATCTGGACCTCCACTGTGGATATTCATTTATCCTTCTACATACCATTGCATACGATTAACCCACTATTCAAATATCTCCAAAATATCAGCTCCATAGTAACTTATCTTGTACCTTTTTAAAAACTTTTATTTTTCAATTACAGTTGACATATTAGTTTCAGTTGTACATTACAATTTAATGAGGCAAGTATTTATCCATCCATCAATACTTATTTGAGTATTTCTGCTCAACCACACTTGTAGATCCTAAGGCAAAACCCCTGCCCTGTAGTGGTGGAGACAGTAAACTAATACAAAATTCAATGTCTGGGAGGATTAAGTGCTATAACGAAAACAACATATAAGCGGGGAGGGCATGAGAAGGAAGGTAAGGCTATTTTAACCAGGAACATTTTCTCTTGGAAGATGACATCTGTGGAGAGAGACCAGATTAAAGAGAGCACACTAGCCACATAACTACCTGAGGGGAGAGCATCCAGGATGAGGGAAAAACAAATGCAAAGGGCCTGAAGGACCAGTGTTCAGGGGACCACGAAAAAACCTGGAAAAGGAGTAGTCTGTGGTGAAGGAAGAACATGGAAAGGCCTGAAATAAGAAAAACACGGTGCAGCTAGAGAACAGTGAGGAGAGAGTGGTTTTCTAAAGTACAATGGGACAGGTTAGGGGGTGGGAGTTTTTCATTCTGAGCTGACGGGAGACCATGTGAGTTTTTTCCTCATTCCAAACACACAATTTTCAGCTGACACATGTCCATGCTTTCTTATTCTAGGATAAAAAAAAAAATCAACTACAACAGCAAGTGACAGCATAATCCCTGCAACAGTCCCTAGCACTATTATTTACTTTCTGACCATCTGTGTAAACACTATTATGCATCAGGTTTTGTAATCAGTTATAAAGAGATTTTATGTGATCATTCAAGCGAAAAACATGATTTTAATTTTCCCTGTTATAAAGCTTTTAAATCTATGAATCTCAAGCAAGGTGAAATAATATTTGTGAACAGGCAAAAAGAAGTAAATAAATTCCAATTATTAATACCCAGCAATAATAGGATCAAGGATTTGTCATACCATAAGGTACTATAAAATCAATGAATAAAATGATACAAAGACTTGTACAATTGTAAGAATATGAGAACTACTTAATATCTTAATCATTTTAGTATCAAACTCAGGTCACTTTATTTACTTTTTTACTACTTCTACACTACATATTATCTTCTTGTGCCTTTAGTTTAGACCAATACGGCCTCACATTTCACTATGTTACATTACCATACACTGCCAAAAAAATAAGTATTTCACTGTACCACAACGGTACTTGTGTTAGATGAAATACAAGTCTCAGTGATTAATGACAGCACAACACACCACCACCACCCCTCCCAACCCAAACCCCTACATGTAATGCAGCGAATGGCATTTCCTTCATTATTCCCATTCTCTTCCTGCTGAACGAATCTGTTCCTTCTTTTGCCTTCTAGGCCTATACTACATCATCATCTACGATGCGTTAACAGTCCACATTAACAATGCCTTGCCCTTTCACCTACCCTGCATCAATTTAAAATAAAAAAACAAACAAACAAAAACAAAGCCTACCTTCTGGTTGATCTGAGAGTCATAAATTTTGGTTTGAGCATTTTGTTTTGTTAACTATGATATATGATTAATGTATTTCCATGTTCACTGTAAAAACATTTAAAGGCAGTTTTTTCCGGCAAGATATACAGGAAGACACGTATGTGTCCCTTTTAAAACAAACCCACTGACAGGATTATAAAATAAATTGTTTATGCTGCTGGCACTTCTTTTCGCTGCTGCTGTTTAAACATTTTAATGAAAGATTGCATTGTACTCATATCCTGAGGCTTTAATCAAAGCAATAGTTTTATAAATAAATAATCTGGAATCATGCAAAATGTCTCATAAAGGAAAACAATCTACTTCCCTAAGATCAGGGAAGCCACCTGATGCTTGTCCTCAGTCTTCCTCCTCAAAAATCTTGTTGGCACATCCTTCTCGTTCTTCCCTGTTGGACCCTGAAAGAGGTAGTAATTTCCTTGACAGAGATGATGCTTTCTCCTGTCTCTCGATGTTTTGTCTAACATGCTCCTTGCATCTTGCTTCGATTAGGAAACTTTGCTCTGCAGCTTTGAAACAATGTGCCCTCACATGTATCTTGAACCTTTCCTGTTCCTCTCTTGGTTCCTCTTTTCTCTTCATATAAACATGCTCACTTCTGTGTTTAAAAAAAGTTCCAAACTTATTGCTCCTATTTACACCTCAATTCCTTCATAGTTGGCATGCGCTTGTCCCAGTGGACTGAAAGTGCCAACACCTTTCTTCATCCTTCTCTCCCTCCATCTTCTATAGGCTGTGACTTTGCTCACCTCCAATGCCTACTAAATTGGTCCCTCCTGTTTCCTTCCAGATCTCGGACTTACAGATATCTTTTGTTTACTATTGCTTATATCTAAGCAAAGTGTGAAACAAATGAATTTCCAAATTAAAAAGAAAATTCTGAATTATCTATTTGACAATATTACCCCAAACTTTCAGTCATCAAGCAGCAAACCCAAATTTTCATTTTCCTTTTTCTCTCCATTATCCTTAACTATTCACATCCATGCAGACATTCATACCATTCTTTCTCTGCTAAAGTTGGCTTCCTAAGAAGCCTTCTGAATCTTCCACTTAAACTAGTTCAATAGCTTCCAAATTAATCTGGCTCTTATTCTCTTCTGACTTGTCCAACACTCCCAGAAAAACTTCTTGAAATGTCAGTTTCAAACTCAAGAAATATGTGATGGAAAAAAATGTTCAATATCATTAGCCATCAGGAAAAAGTAAAT
This sequence comes from Trachops cirrhosus, assembly GCA_028533065.1. Classification (NCBI taxonomy): domain Eukaryota; kingdom Metazoa; phylum Chordata; class Mammalia; order Chiroptera; family Phyllostomidae; genus Trachops; species Trachops cirrhosus. The sequence goes on along the minus strand of CM052541.1, from coordinate 115,300,315 downwards.
TAAAACTACAATGAGCTAACACTACACACCTGTCAGTATGAAGAATGCCAGACAGAACACAAAAAGCCTAGACTACTCTTGTATTGACAGTAGAAACATAAACAATACAGCCACTCTGGGAAATAGTTTGGTAGTTTCTTAAAAAACTAAACATGCAATTACCATATGAGTCACTAATTGAACTCTTGGGCATTAATTACAAAGGAAAAAATAAAACCTACATTCACATAAAAACCTTACACAAATGTTCGTGGCAGCTTTATTCATAATAGCTCAAAACGGGAAACGGTCCAAATGTTCTCCAACAGATGACTGGTTAAACAAGCCATGCAGCGATAAAAAGGAACAAACTATTGACACATGCAACAACTTGGGTGAATATCAAGAGTATTATGATGGTCAAAAAAATCAATCTTAAATGGTCACAAACTGTGTAAGTCCATATATATAATATTCTTGAAATGAAAAAACTGTGTGGAAAATGAATTAGTGGTTGCCAGGGATTAGAGGTGGGGTGGGGGCAGGGAGGATGTGAGTGGGCCTATAAAGGATAGGACCAGGGAGATCTCTGTGGTGACTGAATAGTCCTGTACCTTGATTCTGGTGGTGATTACATGAATCCACACGTGATAAGATCGCACAGAACTATACACATCCACTTTACCAAAGTCAATTTCCTGGATGTGATATTTTAATATAGTTATACAAGATACAGTCAATCAGGCCAACTAAGTGAAGGGTACAGGGAGGGACTTTTATACTGTTTTAAAAACTTCCTATGGATCTATGATTATTCAAAACTAAGTTTTTTTAAATGGTTACACACTATATTATTCCACTTATATAACATTCTTAAAAATAACCAAATTATAGAAATAAAGAAAATATTAATGTTTGCCACCAATGGGGTGGCCGTTGAGAGGAAAGAATAGGGGACCTTAGTAAGGCAAGTCTTGGGGTGATGGTTACACAGATCTGCACCTGTGACAAAAGCACACCTCTCTCTCTCTCTTTCTTTCTTTCTCTCTCTCTCTCCCTCTGTTGCCAGTCCTTTATCTACCATTCCTTTAGTCATCTAAGCACCACAGTGAGGATAATGGTACACCTGAATGTTCTTTAAAGGCCACACATATATGGGACAATACATCCAGAGGCAAGGGAGACAGAGAAAGAGAAAAAGCTTTTTTCACCTTGTAAGAACACTTTAGATTATGCTTAAAAGTGTATCTTTCAGAAATCTCCAAGCTGCAAATTATCCCCTACTCAGACAGGAAAAATCATTAGTTCTTCTCTACTTGAGTTAAGACCAGAGAAACAAGATGAATCATGGAAAGCAGTCAAGACAAAGCTTTTCCTAATCCTGTTTTTCCTGAAAGAATTTTTTTAAGTTTTCATGCACTTTTTTAGAAATCCAAAGTACATTAACCAAGTAAAAATGACCAATCAAGCAATCCCAAATGCAATACTGTAAAACAAAGACAAACACATAATGCTAGCAATTATTAATTAATACTCAAATAAGTCAGTCCAGATGGTCTATTCTTAATTCATAGGATTTCTTTTCATATTTAGGCCAGCTTCTAAAATCACATAGAAAGATTGTAATAAATGTTTAACCTAGAATACAATTTAGACAATTGTCTTTACTCTCTAGAACAGTCAGTTATAGAACCATGGAAATAATGACCACTTCACAGATGAGGAAACTCAGGCTCACAGAGGTTAAGGAGCTTGCCCAAGGGAACAGTGAGTCGACTGGCATTGCTGAACTTCAAAACCCAGGTCTGTCTGACTCCAAAATAGATACAAATCCTAATACTCCCACCAACTAAAATTCACCAGCTAAGAAAAGATAGCCTTACAAAGACAAAAATTAAATAGTATTAGTAGAGTGTGTTAATCTCCAAATATTTCATATATTTTTATGCATCAAGAAACATACGTGTAAGAGGCAATATACTCTGATTTGTTCAACTTGTTACAATGAATATACAGTATTTCGTCATGAGAAAAAGAATCCAATAAAAAATAACACAAAAAGGTAGTAGCACAGTGGTCAAGAACACAGATAATGGGATTAGTCAGGATTGAGTGATCTTTAGCAAGTTACTTAACCTCTGTGTGCCTCAGTTTTTTTTCCATCTATAAAGTGAGAAAGCACTACACCTCATAGGTTTTCAGATATTAAATATATGCACATTATCTGGCTTATAGTAAACAATCAAAACTAGTCACTACTATTTCTATTTTATTGTTACTTATATAGGTACTTTACTGCAGTGCGAGATTTTGAATTATCACTGACACACTGATTATCTATTGTGTCTAGGAACAAGGAATACTATGCCATCTAAGACACAAACAGCTTGCAACATAAGTGGAGTTTATAATGCTTACTTTAAAAAATATTGCCTATAATCACATATACATACTACTTGTTTTATGCTGATATTTTCCATGTAAGTAATTACCTGGTTTTAATAGTATACAGCTTAGAGACATGTAAATGTGAAAAAATTCCGTGTCAGTGTAGTATAAAAATAAATGCTCATTTAAAAAATTTTAAACATTAAAGGCTATACAAATAGAAGACATTTTAGTTTCCTATGAAGAGTGGAAGAAAGGCTATTTTCTTTGGATTTCAAGTTTTAAGGAAACATTTTTGACATTTGATGCTATTAATTCTGAAGGTATATTTATACTATTGTGAAATGAATACATATGCTTCAAACTGTAACTATCCAGTACTATTTGTAACATCTAACATACCTTCAAAAACCAGAAGTAAAATTTCACAAAATCCTTAAAATCCAACTCATTTACAAAATTAGTATATAAAATCTCCCAGTTCTTACAGTTTATTATAAAGTTTTAAATCACACAATACTACTTACACTACACGATATTTAAAATCAATGTGTCAAGATGCCCTACAGAGTTTTAGCAAAGAGCAAGGTAAGTACACAGAGAAACACTCATCTTTCAACCAATTATGCTATATTATAAATAAAATGACAGTGGCATTGTGAATATTTTTATATGATATAATGTTCTCTAACATTAACAATCAGGAAAGAATGACATCCTAATTATAAAATCTAAGTGAAGCAGATGAATGGCATTTCAAAACATCCCAAAGAGAATTTCTCTTGTGGGTCTGTAGAGCACTCAGCGGGCCACAGCTGGTATTTATGCAATGCTTATCAGGGTACACAGAAGCTACAAGGTTCCCCATCCATTAAACCTGCCTTTAACTCGAATTACAGCTGAATTAAATAGGATATTATCAATGTGTAATTTTGGTAGCTGAATAGACTTTTCCATTACTGAACATTTTTGTATAACTTGGTACTAAATGATACTCTACATTTTTAGATCCATTGTGACCCATAACGTTCAAGAGTCTAATAAAATTTTAATATTTATTACTTTTAAACTGGAAAAACTCCAAAGTAACTCAGACTCATGTTTTGATCTTTAAATTTATGGGTAGAGGAGAATAAACTTGTTGCTACAGCTCATATCTAGGAGACCAATGCCACTTCATGAAAAGTAAAGTTATGATAAAAAAAATAAAATAAAAAGATAAAAAAAGAAAGAAAGAAAGAAAAGAAAACATTGACCCAGGAGCCAGGAGAACTGGCAGGCACAAATCACAAACACAAATAAGTCTTTGCTTCCTCTGAACCTGATTTTGCTTACAACATGCTTACAGCACACATTACGTGTTATGACATTTCTTTTATGTGTTTATACTGTAAAATCTAGCATAGTGCTATACACATGTTAGGCACTCAATATAAATGTGATAAATGCACAAAAGAATGAATGGTTCCATTTTACCTCTACCTAGCTGTGCAACTGCATCTGTTCTCTCCTGTGTTGCTGAGAGGCATGGCCTTGGCTGTTGAAGCCAAAAACAAAGTTCAGAGTCAGAGGCAAGAGATGTAGAAGTCAGAATAAAATCATCCATCTGCTACATCCATACAATGGGATGCTATTAAGCAAAAAAGAGGAATGAAGTACTAATACATGCTACAGCACAAATGAACCCTGAAAATTTTATGCTAAGTGAAAGAAGTCAGTCACAAATACCACATATTATATGACTCAATTTACATAAACTACCCAGAACCAGCAAATCCATACAGTAAGGAGATAGGGAGATCGAGGGTGAAAGCTAAACATTATAGGGTTTCTTTTGGGGGTGATGAACATGTGCTAAAACTGTCTGGGGTGATGGTTGCAAATTTATGAATACACTAAAACCACTGAATTGCACACTTTAAATGGTTAACTTATCTGGTATGTGAATTATATCTCAACAAAGCTGTTAGCAAGAAAAAAAGAATAGAGTTGCCAATCAAACTCTGAACTGTATTTACACCTGTAGGAAACACTCTCCACTGGCCATTCTGGTGTCCCCTTCACCATGCCAAACCCCCACACAAGGCCTGTGCTCCCCAGTGCCCACTCCACCCAGCGTGAGAAAAGAATGCCAATGGCAGGTGGCTGCCTGATGCTCAAGGTTGGGTTGATGATCAAGGAGGGAAGAAAACAAAAGAGGCTGAGGCCAAGCACGTCAATGAGTTCCTCTGGAAGGAAAGCGGATGTGAGCAGAAGCTCTGTGCCAGAACGGGTCCACAATAAGATGCACAAAAGTAGGAGAAAAGGCAGAACAGCTTCAGTCAAAAACCAGGTTCTAGGGTAGGCAAATCTGGGCTCTTCCATACACTGGCCTCCATTTTCTTTTCATCTATAAAGTCGGGATAATAACAGTATGCACACCTCAAAGTTAGTGAGAGGCTTCCAGTGGCCAATGTACGTGGCACACTTAGCACTGCTTAATACCAAGTAAGCTTTCAAAAAATTGTTACCACCGTTATTAGTATTATTAATAATACTCTCCCTTCAGAACTTCTTACAACATCATTTAGGACCATCTGCCACAACTAGATTACAACTTCCAAATATACTCAAACAAAAGATAGCACAGTAGCACTAATAGATAACAGACACTAAACCCATTTTCAAATAGAAAACCTGAAGCTGGGCAAGATGAATCTGTACTTGGTTTCCTCTCCTTTAAAAGGATGGATAATACTTATTAATTCCTCAGGCATGTGAAATCTAAACAAAACAGTTTAATCAGTAATTCACCAAAAAAAAAAAAATAGAAAGGTGTCATGAAAAGCATTATAAATCCTTATTTTAAAACTTTTCTAGGTCAAAATGTGATTTTAAATATTCTCACACACACACATAAGGCAAAGCCTCACTGAAAAGCAGGTCCTTGGTGGGGCTATAAAACTGTCAAGTTTACCAAAGAAACCTTAGATTAAACATTCTTTACATAGGTGAAAAAAATGAAGTTACAAATCTTAAGGGAAATGCCAGGAAAATGTTTGCCTCTAAATAGAATTATACAATGGAAGAAGCCCAGGAGAAAATAACGCAACCTGGTTTTGTTCATTTCTTTTGCTTGATCATATTTTCTACTTGTAGAAGGAATATTGGAATATGAGGCCAAGAACAAAGGAGAAATCTAGCTTTTCGAGTGAAAAGCCACCAAATAGGACTGAATAGATTGTTTCCATGCTTGGCTACACATTAGATTCAACAGGGAAGCCTTTAAAAACATCCGCACCCAGTATTTAATTATTGGGGGGGGGGGCGGGCACTGAATGTGAAGAACAGCTGGCGTTGACAACCACTGAGTTAGCTGCAAAGAGTGTCTGCCAGGTGCAGTACAAAGCCTGGCATGATACTGTAAGGATGATAAACATCTGGTGGACACTTTCTGATTAATGCTTTGCAGTTTTCCCTTTTGAACTGTGATGCGCCACCTCCTCATCACAGGACCAGAATCTCTTCCAGGCATCTGATCATCTACGAAGTTAAACAGCTTCGGCAATGCACATTTAAAGCCAACTGAGAAGTTCTCGCTGAATCAAGTACCTCTGATGAGATTCTAAAAGACAGGATTTTCACTATTTAGCATAAGACCTAATGTAAGCAATTCTTCTTCAAAAGGAGAATTTAGGCTTATTGAAGCAGAAAACTAAAAGCTGTTAATACAAAGCTGTAATTAATGGGTATTATAAATCATAGCAGCGCATCTATGATTTCAAGTTTGTGGGATGCACTGTGTGCACCGCACAGTAATTCAACAAAAAGTGGCCTCCCGCATATAATTGCCTTTCTTGGAGAAAACCAATTTGATCCCAAAGAGGTTGGAAGGAATGAAGATAATTACACACACTTACAAAACAATCACTTCCTGCTCTCCAAAGCCAACTTTAAAAGTATGCTTTTATTTTAAGCAAAATAATTTTTCTTCAGCTATGCCTTTTTATATTCAATCTAATAGACTAGTAAAACCAAATTGTCACATTTGCCTATTTTATATATATAATTAGTTATTCTGAAACTTGAACATTCCAAGGTTTCATACAGATTAAATTCCTATACTTCCCCAATAGAAGATATAGTAGGCAAATTGCCCCAACATAAAAATACAAATCAAAAAGGATTTAAAAGACACCATTCTTATGATGTAACAAGCATCCTGAGTACCCTGCTGGAAACCCACTCAATGGTAACAGATGGGCAATCGCTATTCCACCCAGGACCTTCACTTAGGAGAGAACAGCCGTAGCCAGAACTTGGCTTTAATGCACAAGGGGCCTCTATAGTGAGAAGACTGTCTGCCCTCCTTGGCAAAATTCACACCTGGAGCTCCAGTTCTGTACTCAAAGTCTCCTCCTCTACCCAACACAGAAGTCATCTAAGTGGTAACTGACTCCAGAATAATGTCCGTTTAGGGTAGTCTTTCTTAGTTTTCAAGGATTACCTGGTCAACAATGATAGTTCCCCAGAAAAGCAGCATACCTCAGAACAAGCGCTCCAGAATAAATGCTATCAAAAGCTGCTATATAACAACTTGCATCTTTAAATATATTCAGCTTAAGTTTTTCTTTCTCTCATATCTTAAATAAAATGTGGAAAATTCAACTTTTTATGTATGTAATAATTATCATTGCTCAAAGAAACTCTCTTACTAGAGTGTATGCTTAATTTTTTCAAAGGAAAGGAAGGTATAGTAATCTGAAGATTCACCTAGCTCAGTTTAACTTTAGAACTCTTTGCAAAAGTGGAAAGATATACATCACTGTTTATCCATTCTCCTTGGGGAACTGTCCACTGCACCTGCTGGGAATCTACCTTCTACATAAACAGACCGAGTGACCATCTGCAGTGCCTCCCACCTATTCCAGCCAAGCACTAGATAGAGGGTCTGTCCATTTCTCCTTCTTCACCCTCCTTTTAACCTTAGCTCACCTTCCCTTACTCTGTACCTCCAATGTTCCCTTAACTGCTTTTATTACTTTTTCTGTCTTACTTTGAACCCACTCTATCTCCATTCTTTTTACACTTGTTTTTCTCTAGACTCTCTCCAACCTCCTCCTCTTCTCCATGCTACCCCTTCTCCCACCACCCCAACCTCAGCCTTTTTTCCTCTGGCCCTGTTAGCCCTCTCCTTTTGGTCCTCTGGCTCTTGCTTCCACTTCAGCCATCTCCCTCCACTATTTGTTTCCCTCCCTCTCCTGGTCTTCCTTCCATGAACTCACACCTCACTACACTAAATACCTCTCCCAAAACGGGTGCTCTCTGGAGAATGGCAAGATCTAAAATTCCAATCAACTAGAAACTCTAGACTCTGGATTTAAAAGAGGAAAAATGCTAATATCTAGCACTATGAAACCGTGTCACATGTGGCCAACTCAATTATTGCTATCACTGTAATTTTCTACCAATATTCTTTCAAAAATTGAATAGAGAGAATTAGATTCTGATCTTGTGGAATTAAATAAGTGGTTTTATTCACCTCTGTGACTTTACCCTGGAAGCTACTGTTAGGGCTCATTGTGGCTTCCCCTTATTCAACCTCTGGCATTCCCGTGAGAGGGTAGTTAGTGGGGAAGAACAGCTGGAATGCTAAACACTAAGAAGAAAGCATGGTTTTCATGAAAACCTAGGATACAGAAGCCACTTGAACCATAAAAATGAAAGCACAAGATAATAGGCTGTAGCTAAAACTACCTGGAACTACAATCTAGTAAGATGTGAAAAGACAATGTATGTTCATCCTATATTCATCCTACCAAACTAGAATATCTGCTAATAGTGAGGCTACTGGCATTTATTTAGTAAACATCTTTTCTGGTATAAATTCTGAATGGCATTTAAAGATTAAAGCAGAATTCTGGGATTTCAGGTGTCCAAAAGCCATTCTGATATATGATGATACACATTTACTCTCTGCACATTATTCTTCCAAAGCAGCAAAGCGCCTGTCATAAGCTTTGCTAGAAATTACCTAAAGACTACCTTTTGCCAAAAAAAAAAAATCTATCAGGAAAAAAAATTCATTCCTTCATTTTACTTTAAGCAACTAGCTCACTAAGAACGCAAGCCAACTGACTTGTGATGGAATTTAAGAGAAGAGCGCCCAGCCCCACAGAGCAAAGGAGGTGGGAAGGACAAGAGAGTTATCCAGACTGAGGAAATAAAGGTGTTTTCAAATATGTGTAAGATGTGATTGAAAAGACTGAAGGAAAATGGAAAACACATATGATAAATGCCACACACTCAAATAAAAATCTACACGTGTTGCTGTTTTAGGAACCAGAATTTATTGAACACTATTTGTCCAAAAGATAATCTATGTTTCCTAAGTCGAACTTAAAATGGAAAGGCTTCTTTAATAAGTCTGGGTAACCTAACTACTGCATTTTTAACTTCCAATGTACTGCAAATCAACAGATAAAGCTCTAGATGGGTAATTTTACAAAAGAGCAAAATTCAGAAGAATGAGAATGCAGGGAAGAACTATGTTCTCATGCAGGCAGAGCAAGTTTAAAATCCTGTGTCATTAGGGTCTTTCTAAGATACTATGATAGGTTCTTAATAATATATATTTATTAACAAATACCATTTTCAAAACAGAAATATTTAAACACAAATGAACATGTTTTAAACACATAGCTATAAATACATAAGAAAACTAAATATCCCTTCTGTTAACATGTTAAACTATTAAAAGTGTGTATACTAGTCAACATAAATTCAAATCTACTGCATAGGACCCCGGGTCTCCTTGCTCATTCTGAATCAAGGACAAAAACTCACACTATTTTCATACCTTGCATACAAAACAGCTTGTTCTCCAAAAATCAATAAGTCAAATATTTGACTGCTCTATATGCTCTGATTGGAGAATTCTCATCACTAAGGCCACACAATGTTCTACATGCTTTTTCAAGTTTTTCACATTAACAGTCAGTATCCGGGGCTGAATTTTCCTAGGTTTAAATGTCACTATCTGTTTTCATTGTAATGGTGACAAAACCATAAATGTGATTCAGTAGTGTTTTTATATGGAGGGAGGTAAGAATTCGCCTGCTGTGAAAATACCAATAGTTCACCTTGCATGACATATTCCCATTTGAAAGTATCTGCTTTCACAAACTGAAAGCTAATGTGCCAGAAGGCATTGTGCTTCTCAGCATTGCAAACAGGGGTTCCAGGGGGAAATTCAGCCTCTGGAATGGCCTTTCACTCGGGGCAAGAAGTGAGTTAAACAGTGTCTTAATAGAGAATACTGATTAGGAGCAATAAATGTACGCCGAGATCATCTGGATGGATAATGAAATCACTACCTGACATCAGCCAGATAGCCTAACACATGATGCTCTCCTCATAACTATTTCACCACTGGGAAGAATCTGTTTCGGAGTTTATAAACAAATATTGCAATAAGTCTGGCATCAGAGCCTGAGGTCCTCAGTGAAGTCAGTCAATCCGAAACAGACTAGAAAGTAAGTGAGTTCAGCATTTTTATTAAAATAACATAAGCTTTGGCCCTGGATACACATGAGGAAATGGTTCTTCTATAAAAAGAAACACATGATTATACTATACCCCACACATAGTTCCCATTCAATAAGTGTATGTTGTATCAGTCAGGGCACTAAGTTGTAAAAAACCTAGTCCAACTGATAAATGTAAACAGAAAAAAAATAACTTGCTAAAAAAAATGATATGTACTTTTAGAGACTACCCAGAGGGTCAGAGAATAATGACAGAAAACACTAATACACATTACAACAAATATGCCAGTCACTGTTCTAAAAGTTTTACTTTTAATTAACTCATCTAACCCTTACGACAACTCTGTGAAGTACGTGCTATTATTTTCCCTTTTTAAATTTGAAGGAACTGAAGCACAGGGAGATCAACTAAGCTCTTCAAGCCAAGTCACAGGGCGAAGTGGCAGAGTTGGCCTGGGATTCCAGGAGGAACTTGAACGCAGCCAGTCTGGCACCTGAGTCCGTGCTCTGGGCTGCCTGTCACAGACAACCAAGTCAGGAGCAAAGTCCAAAATCCCTCTTCACCACTGGTCCCACGGGGAAACCACTGCTCTGTTTCTGGACACAGACTCTACAGTTTGCACTACAAACTCCACTAACTCTGCACCCTGGACAGAGTCTCTGGAATGACTGGTAGTGCTATTTCTGAAAATCCTACACAGCTGCTGTTCCCACCTAATCCTCAGCAGAATTGATTCTCACTGTACCTTCTTTTTTGTGTGTCATGAGCTTCTGATTTGGAAACGAGGGCAAATGCATCATATTCCTACACCCTAGATACAAGGAAAGCTGGGAAGGCAGGTATCTGTCATGTTCTGCTTATATGAAAAGAGGTAGGTTCTGTCATCCTGGAAGGGAAAGATGACTTCCAGACACAGGAATTTCCCAGGAAATCAGAGGCATGGTAGCCAAAATAAATGATGAGATATCTTCTACACTCTGATGGTAGGGGTGGATATAGTAAAGAAGAAAAAAGATTTATGAGCAAAAGACAGAACTGCATAAGAAATGCTACAGAAAGCTTTTGATCTTTTCTTCTAATATTCCCAATTGTAGAGCATATTGCCGAGGATGTGGATTCTAGGGTCAATACCTCGGTTAAAATACTCAAGAAATTGTGGTAATGATGACAATGAAAATAACAAAGAGCCCTGGCTGGTGTGGCTCCGTGGATTGAGCCCGGCCTGGGAACTAAAGGGCCGTCAGTTCAATTTCCAGTCAGGGCACAGGGCTGGGTTGTAGGCCAGGTCCCCAGTAGGGAACGCATGAGAGGCAACCACACATACATGGTTCTCTCCCTCTCTTTCTCCCTCCCTTTCCCTTTCTAAAAATAAATAAATAAAAATCCTTAAAAAAAGAAAAGGAAAATAACAAAGATGGGGATGGGGACAAGAGCCAAAGAGTCATGTCTGGCACACTGGAAGTGCATAACAAATAGCCTCTGCTACTGGGTTATTATCGTTATCCTTATTTACTCCAAGTCAAGAGGCTCTGGTAGTTTGGCTGTGCACTCACACAACAAGTATATACTGTGCATCTACCTACTAGGTTCCAATTACTGAGTCAGGCTCTAGAAATAAGTATAAAGACAGCAAAAAAGGGCATGACCTGCATTCTCATGGAGCTTTCAGTAAGTATATAGAGGAAGGAAATGAGTAATCAAATAACCATATGAATAAATGACATTATAATGATGGCAAGTACTACAAAGGAGAGGTGTATGGCACTGTGACTATGTATGAGGAAAACTGACCTAGTCAGGCAGGTCAAAGGACTGGCCCTTTTCAAGTGATTCTTGAGGGAAGGCCCAGACAGTGAGTAGGAGGAAGCTAACTAAGAGAGGCCAGACAGCAAAGAGCATTCCTGGCAGAGAGAGTTGCCAACTCTGTGTCAGCAGACAACACTGCATTCCAAGAACTAAAAGGAGGCCAGTGTGACTGGAGAAGAAGAGGCAGGGAGGAGGTTATAAGACTTCCAAACAATGTAAGAGAGGCTTGCAATCCCAAGGCCAGTGACTGGGAAAGCAGCACCATGTTTCTCTTTAACCAGGCTTCAAACCCACCCTGGGATTGTCAGAGTGTCATCACCACATGAAGATGGGACCTCTGTGTGAGGAAAATAGCTTGTGTGGGTTTAAGATATTGTTAATACCCAATACTTAACATTATTTCACCTTTTTTCTAATAAGAATATTGATATATATTTTTTAAAGATTTTTCCATTGTTATTCTATTACATCTGTCCTAATTTTCCCCCCTTTGCCCTCCTCCACACATCCCACCCCCTGCTCCCTCAGTTGCCCACATCCATGGGTCATTCATACTTGTTCTTTGACTAGTCCCTTCCCCTTCTTTCCACCATTACCCTCCCCCCCTCTGGTCACTGTCAGCCTGTTCCATGTTTTGAAGGCTTAGTTTAAAGTCTCTGAAGATGCTTTAAAAGACATTTGTTGGTACTCTGCCCTCCATCCCCCGCTCCCCAAAAAAAGTGTTTTAAATCATAGAACCAAAGGAGGGTAAATTAAAGATAGAAAGGATCTAGGCATTATCTAGCCTTCCTCATGTTCTAGAAGAATAAACCATACTGGTGATTAGTGACAAAAGCAGGACTAGAACTCAGTCCTAGATTGCCAATGCAGCACTCTCCCTACTATTCCTCTGCTTCTCAGAAAGTCTCATCTCTTTACCCCAAAGCCAAAACTGTGTCAACACACTGAGAAAGCTGGCTCACTTCACTGCTGAGCACAAGCCTGCCTTGAAACAAACAATACTAACAGGCAACATAATGAACCAGA